>JAOXXN010000395.1:85370322-85385429 GCA_026770055.1 Myrmophylax atrothorax
TAAAAGGTGGCATGCTTTCTGTTTTGCTTTTTTATTTCCTTCCTAGCTGCTTCTAAATGTCTAGATTTTCAGTTCAAGTGCCAGAAAAAAACAGTTCACTTCAAATATTTTATGCTTCCAAAAAAATTGAATTGTGATAAAAAATACAATTTTGGCTTGAAGCAGTAGCAAGACAGTCTGCATTTTAGCAGTCTGGAATAGACTAGGCTTTGATTCAAATCTGTACTCTAGTTCATTCAGATCAGACAGGTCAGTGTCAGGCAGAGCAGGAATTCATGACCAACATTCTGACAACCTGTGAGACCAAAGTCATTAAATATGAAAAAAAGCATTCGGGAAAAAACCTCAACAAACCAGTGTTTAAGCAGATATCTTCAGAAGGTATTTCTACTCAGACAAAGCAGTCCAGTACATTGCAACGAAATTTCATTTAGCTGAAAATGTCTGAATCAATACTATCTTCACTACTGTTATGACCACTACTGACATCTTGTATGTACTTTGGTGGCCTACAACTCAGAAAGGATAATGAAAACTGGAAGAATTTTCAGAAACAGCATCCCATAAACACATAGTGGTATTCTTGGAACTTAAGTTGGCTTATCAAAAGAGAAGGAAAAACAATAGTAATCTTCATTTAGGAAATAATTCATCTGCAATACATTCCATTTAGTCTTTATACTACAAGCTTTTTGCCAGAATAATTTACTATAAGTTAGAAGCACTAATGGTAACTGGCACACTAGGATGCAAATAAAAAGTATTTTGGGGATTCACCTCAAATGAACAGTGTAATCAAACAATTATTAGGCAGTAAAATACTGGGGCATGTTTCTTATCAATACACATCCTGTGTCTGAAAGATTTCAAATACATTTTCAATGGCCATCTCTCAAGTTGGTAAATACTGCTTAGAGTTAGCCTGGAGTCAGGGAATACAGGAATTTAAAAAAAAAGAAAACTCTTCTGTTCTTAAAACCTAAGAAATTAGTATTAGCAATTCAGATTAATTAAACTCTTCAAACACCTGCCAACTAACAGTACTAAACAGAGCATTCATTTTCTTTCCTGATAAGACAATACAGAAACTTTAGTAAAATTATTAAGTAAAATATATTGTAGTAATGAAATAACTTTTCTTAAAAATACATTATGACTCTTTCAAGAAGATTTAGCTTGGTTGAAATTCCAAAACCTATGTTACACAGAAATTATTGAAAAAGTCACCCAACTCTAATTAAAAGTAACACATGTTAAACTCAATACTCAAACACTTTTTTTTTTACTGCTCTTAAGTTCATGTAAAAAAACCCCAAACATATGAATTAATTTTCCAAGTAAAAAATTACAATGTAAACATACTCTACCACTGTGCAATTCCACTCCATAGAATTCAAGTGTTCGTGCTATATTTATGTAGCAGGATTCTGCTTCAGATTGCTTGAGGCCTCTGAAAGAAGGGAAAAAAAGCAATAAATATGAACCACATGCATTTTTTAAAAAAAAATATATGATATTATATTTATTTAAAATGCAGAAAAACAGAAAAATCCCACAGCCTAGTGTCTGGGAAATAAACCTCATTAAGTAGTACCATAAGATCTTCACTGGTGAAGGTCCTCCTAAAAGCCCTCTGAAATAATTGAACAAATTACACACAATGTTATTACCTTAGCCATTCTGCACCAGTTCTTTTTAGAAAAACAATTTTTATATGTTATGTTCAAAGGGATGAGGAAACTATTCTGCTGTAAAAACTTACTTTATAGCAAGAAGCTTTATCTGTAAATATTCTATATTGCATAGCCTCTCAGGAGGAAGTAATTTAAATGAAAGGTTAGAAGCAGGAATGTGCTAATAAAATAAAGAGGAGAAAGCAGATTAAATAAGTTAAAGTTATGAAATTCACAAAGGAAAAGCCATCTATAAGTCCTAAAATACTTTTTTCTCCTGCTGCTATGTGCTGCAAGACATACAAGGATTTGATCTTATGGTCTTTCAGGAAGCTTCTACAATTTTGAGACTTTACTGTGTTTTTTGTGGGGTTTAGTTGTTGGTGGTGGGTTTTTTACAGAGACAAAACCTCAAAAATCCCCACACCCTGAATAAACAGATTATCTATCCTTATGGAAGGACTACCTAGGATCTGCTAAGAGCTTTAAACTTCACAGAATTCAACAGCGATTCAGGCACTGCAGCATATTCCCATAACTGTGAGACAAGAAGCTGTGGGATGCATGGAATATCTACACACACTGGAGTAGAAAAGACATCTGATATCCTCCTATCATAGCTGCAACTAAGTACAGGTGAAAGTAACTCTTTGCTAGATGAGTTTCCAAAATTACATGCATAAATTATGTTAATCAAATGCAATTTAAGTAGAACCTGCAAAAAGCTGACATAATATTGTGTTATGTTAAGAATTGCAGCTACAAAGGCTTTCCAAATAAGGCAGTAATTCTCACTTTTGAAAGGGGCTTTAATTCAAAAGGTAGGCATCTATTACTTCCAATTAATATCCATACTTTTAAATGTCAAGCCATCAAAATATTACGCCCTGAAATAGACATTTAGGTCATGCTCCAGGAAACTGAAAGTCACCTTTGATGGGAAAGCCATAGACAACACTGTAGCTTGAAGATGTCACAATATTGGGGGGGAAAAAAAAAGAAGCTGTTTGTCACAATCCTGAGTTAAACTGCTTTCTTAGACCTACAACTGCACCAAGTACTGTCACTCTTTCAATTTGTCAGAAAATTGGAGAAAATCATAAAATAACTCAATGCAAAATGACCGTTTTGTTATACAACAGGATGCTGAATGTTTGCAGGACTACATCAATTTAATTTAAAAAATCTGATCAAGAACTTTGTTCAGAAAGTCTGTTGCATACCAACCAGATATGCCTGTAAATTTTGATTCCCATTTTGAATACACCATCTACGCCAGACCTATCATGCCTTCTGTTTTGAAGGGCAAACAAGAAAAAGTATCTCAGCACAGACTTAGGTTTTTTACTTGTCTATGTTACACCCTTCTACTCAATTAAAGATGAAATGAAGCCTTGAGGTCCCTAAGCAGATGGTAGTTACTTGGTGAGATAAACAGGCAAGAGGAAACTGGCCTTGGTGTCTCTCTGTTGATAGCCAAGTGCTAACAAGTCTCATCTGGCCCATATATATAAGCATCCTATGAAGGTTCCAATGCATCTTTCTCCTCAAACTGATCGCTGGATCTAGCAAGTGCTATGAAAACATTACCAATTTGGACCAAAGACCTCAGGCTGCTTAAGCACTAAACAAAAACAAACAAGAAAACCATGTTAGAAGAAATTACATACAGAAACCTCCCCTCTATGGATTTAGGGATGAACACAGAAGGAAAATTTCTGAAGTTATACCAGTTCAATATGACAACAGTTCCTTTCTCAACAGCTGTGTACTGTCTGCTGAATAGTGTCTGACATGAACAGGTTTAGAGAATGACTGCCTCAGATTTTGCAAATCAACATAAAACCTACATAATAAAAACCTTGCATTGAGTTATAACCTGCAAGGCATAAAATTACTTCTCAAATCTGTATTGTTTCATCAAATCAAGCCTTTTTATTTTCCTTTGAGAAAGTTTCCCAAAGGATAGACACTAAAGAATGAAGAAGGATAGATGTTTGTAGGGTTGACTTTCAAATCCTGTAATCTAAAAATATCAATTTTAAAGGGACAATAATTTACAGATAAACAACATGGTCTGCAGAAAATATTGACTCCAGGTCAGCAGAAATTGCATTCCAAAGCAAAAATGTTCTTCTCAAAGGGTCTCATCTTTCCTTCCCAGAAGGCCTGGTGAACACCAGAACCATTCTTGTCACGTGTGTCACGGCACAGAATGACTCAAACCCACATCTGAGACCTAAGTATTCACTATGAATGCCAAAGCAGTATGTAAGAAATACTGACAGGTTAAACAATACTTTGCCTGTCTCTCTCTGTGCTATGAATTAAAAAAGGCCTGAAAAGCCAAGTTTCAGAGAGGTGGCAAAAAAATAAAGAAATATTTTTTCCAGTCCAATCTACTCAGTATTTTTATTCAGAACTTTAATTACCACAACTTATGCTAATTCAAATACAGCAGTTAAACTTCTCAGTCATCAAGGGTTCATTCTACCAAAGACACTCAACGAAGGCATCGATTTCCCTGAAACAACACAGAAAAGAAAGGAGTCTTTCCAACAGACTCCACTACATCCTAGCCTGGACCAACGGTAACTTCTGGTCTCTGCAGGACATAACCAGTTTTATACCCCTTGCTACCATGGCAGTAAAGACATGAGTTCAACCCAATCACTTCAAGACTCTTCAGAATCTTCCCTCAGCAGTCTCCAGGATGACTACTTCCTAAAAACAAGATTTATTCCTGTCTACAGGTCCCCCACTAAAAACTATAGAGCCTACTGGAAACTGCAAATTAATTTGGAGGACTAGAGGCATCAGCTGCTGTGCTCCTGAACATGAACAGCTAGGAAAGCAGACCAGATTAGTACCTACAACAGAACAGACAGTTGCAGTTAAGAGTTCAGTGGTCATCTCTCTTCTACTCCATAAATGACAACGCATGTTCCGGACTGCTAAGGAACACATGTGAAGTTCAGAACTACACACTACACCCACTAGCAGTAAAGACACAAGAGGGAGAGGTAGGAGTATTGAAAGATCAGAAAAAAGAGCTGAGGAACATTAGGAGAAGATGAAAATGGAAATATGTGGGGCTATAAATCAAAGAAACTTAGAGAGCTGGGAATTACCTCTCCTGCAGTTAAAATACAGACAGAGAAAACAAGTCCATAGAGAGTTGGATTTCATTTGCTCAAATACTCACAAGACACTTTCTTAGATTGGCATATTTGCATTCAGCTTCTGAATATCAGATCAACACTACTAGCTCTAAAATTTGTGTTTTAAAAGAGGCAAATCAGCAGGGTCAGAAAGAATAATTATCAGCACAGTGACTGCAATAATATGTTGCAGCCTTTATATTACCCTCAGCAGAGTGGAGAGAAAGCACAATACTAATTGAAGTGTCTTAAGGTTATTGTGTTTATTGGTTTGGGCTTTTTTACATAGATAGACAAAAAAAATCTATACATTTTGAAAAATGGTCAAACGTCCTTGATCCTCAAACATTTAGTACAGTGTTTTAGATTGTCTCCATTAATAATGTATAAGGCTAACTGATTTACTGGAGGTTATAACTAGAAATTTATTTAAATGTTTTAATACATTAACATCATACTTGGAATATAATTAGGCAAGCACCTACACAACAAACCCAAGTATTTCATTTAACAGAAGCTATATGAAATATAACTGGCCATTTTACTGAAACTACTAAGAACTTTAGTATTCCTTTTAGCATCTTGTTTTTTTCTTCAAAAACTTAATAGGTAAGAGAGAACTAAAAGTTGACATTACCTGTGTTGCTCATGTAGAGATTCTACTTTGGTAAGAAAATCTTTGTTCTGATCTGGTATAAAGTTGTAATTTGAGAGATGTCCTGAATGATGCACGGACACGTTATAGTCTCCAAGTTGTGCTGTTAAGAAACAAGAAACACATACACAATGTTTTCATAGTTAATTGATCATTATTTAGAAGAAATTCCTTCTCATTAACACACAATGGGGAAATGCAGGAATTACAAACTATTTCCCAACAGACAAGCAGTTTTGAACACAGGGAACTGTATGGCACCAGTGAAAAGAGTTTTTTTGAAAATACACTTAACTACAATCTCAGACACTGAATGACTCAGTACTTTATTTAGTTACTTATATAGACCCATTTTTGCATCACAAGCTGTAACACCACCAGACTGGCATTACACCCCATGTCAGCACAGCTGTGCAGTGAACACAAAAATGCTTCAGTAAGAGATGGAAAATGAAATCAATTTGATACACATTTATTTGACTTTAATATATCAAAAGTTGTCAAAAAGATCTGTCACTTAGAAAGCATCTTCACACAGTTAGGTAGAAATTGTTCAACTCCCAACTGTGGTGCTGTCCTAGAAATTCAATTGTCAACCCCTCCTCAGCTGAACATGAGTTACTTAGCAAAGCATGTGAAATAACTGCTGATTTACACATATCTAGCTGCTACAAGAAGTAAATATACGCTTACAGCCAAAAAGAAATTCTTTAAAACTTTATTCCTTCAAGAATTATACTAATTAGTATACATTTTTAAAACAGTGACTAGATAAAAAGCTAATTCTTATCCATAATCAGTGGCATATCTGAAAAAAATTAACATAAACCATAAGTTCATAGCCTCAGTCTGTGTAAGTTTTGTTTAAGACCTAGATCAGCATAAGTTTACACCCTGGAAAATATACCCAAAACTTTCAGTTGTCATGAAGCAGCAAGGTTTGGGGCAGAAAGGAGACTACTTCAAATAAATTACTTGTCTAATTTCCACAAATGTACCTAGTTTCAATTAAGCAAGTAATTCAAACATCACATTTGGTGAAAGCTATGTTTGGATTAAACAGTTGGAGATTACAAAAATAATGGTATGTATGTATAAGCAAATCACTATAACCTGTACTAATCTGTTTTTCCCTAAAGAGCATGTAATAGTGATTATTAAGACTTAAGTTTCCCAGAAGTTATTTATACAACTTGCAAATGAACACAAAAGAAAATATTTGGTTGACTGCAAACAATTCAGCATAGAAAGCCCCTCAACTAAATCATAGTTCAAGAGCACTTTGGAATAATACTATTATTTTCCAGAAAAAAAAAATCTATGATATTTAAATTATTCAGGTTGAGAGCTTGGGGTGCGGGGGGTGGTACATCAGAAATAATTTACAGCTACATAACTATAGAGGATCTGTAATACAGGGGATAACTAATATTTGCCCCTTGTATATTCAAAAGGCATGATTTCTGTGGCCTCAGAAATGGAACTACTGCGATACAAAACAATTCCAAGGCAAATGCTGTAAAAAGCTAATATAGTTGCTTGCCTACCTAATTTTCAGCATCATGGGAAATATTTAAAAAAAAGGGAATGATAAACAGTGAGCAATTTACTCTGAACACAGATGTTCCTGCAATGCTTAGTCCTTTCTTTTTAAATGGAGTCTGAGCTTTAAATTACTTAGCAAAACTAAATATTTACTATTAGAACCAAAATGTATTTGAACATTTCTGTCAAATAATATTTATCTGAAGAACACCACCACCACCACAACAACACAAACACAAAAAGGCTAAACCAACCAAAAAAAAAAAACACACCGAAAAAACAAGACAGAAGATCCAGAATTATAACAAGAAGCTGAAATAATTTTTAAGAATATCAATATACTAAAAAAAGTCCAAGTCTGCCAAGATTAACAGTAAGGCAACAACAATAAAAACAAAACCCTAAAAACTTCTAGAACAAAGTATGCTAATAACAGTGCAAAATACAACACACAATTTCACAGATGACAGTAGTTGATTGAGGACTCTTTCCTTCACTAGTCATTAATACAACCCATCTTTTCTATAAAACAATTTATGTTTTTAAGGTTTGCTGCAGCTAGTTTGAATTACAACCCTGTCAGTGGGAAAAGGCCAGACTGCCAGGAATAGGATAATGTAGCTTTCCACTTCAACCTTATTTGTAATAGGAAAAGGTATTTTTACTGCAGTTTTACCTTCTCTAAAGAGGGCAACTGCTATTCATACATTATGAGGTAGAGTCTTCTCTCTCATCTTCCAAATGTGGGGGTTGCTCTGTTTTTTTCCTCTCTTCCCCCTAGCTACCTCAGGTCATGCCAAGAAGGGGAGCAATTTAGCATACTACTTGCTTCTCTAACTTCCTAGGCAACTGTTACCGTTGAAGAGAAACTATAAATGTTGATGAGTAGACATCTTGGAAGACTAATGATCATGTGCAGAATTTAATTATCCAATTAGGAAAAAAAAGTTAGGGCATATCAAGATGTTGGTAAGAATAATAACCCGTGATGTTTCCATCTCTTTACTGGATTTCTCCAGAAGAGAGCAGAGGAAAAGGAAATATTAAGGACCTATTTCTGAGTTTCTCCTGACTTAGTTTCTTCTCTCATCACATGAGCCAGCAGATCTTGACTCAATAAAAATAAGTTACAGTACAAAAAAAGGCCTATTTTTACCTTTCTCTATTCTAGCCCACTGTTGCTCTTTAATTCATTATAACTGGGAAACAATCTAGAGTAAAATGAAAGAAAATGGAATCAAAGACAAGCAAAAAGAAACCAACCAACCAACAACCTGCTATTTGAGTATCAGATATTGTGTTTTAGAGTTCTATATCTAATATAGAAAGGCTTCAAAGAAAGAACTGTGGTGGACCATTCATTTAGAAAGGCCATTTAAAAAGAGGACATTGATTTTATAGCTCCTAGTAAGAGTGCAATAGCCAAGTAGCCATGTTGACATACCAAAACACTGGTTCTCCAAGCTTTCAATACAGTAAGAATTTATAAATGCTTGAAACACAAAAAGAGTCTTGAGTTCATATATGTTTATTCAGCATATGATCTGCCTATGCCTTACTGAAGCCTAAACAAGCCATCTATTTTCAGGCTTTTTAAAAACAATTTGTTCAGTCAGAACACGTGCATATTTTTGTCTCTTTCTCCTAGGAGTAGAAAGACCTCTGTGCAGGAAAGCAACAAAGAAAAACACTAATTAAAATTTTTTAAATGTACACATTTTAGTAAGATTATGATACAGAGGAAGAGAAGACCAGGAACAAGTGTATTTACACTGCACTGGTACATTTCCATACTAATTCTACAGGTACAGATGAATCTTCCCTAGACAGAGAAGCTCAAGTAGTACATATATTGCTGCACTTTAAAAAAATAAAAAGAGAGCTTTATAGAGGGAAGATCTGACACATAGGGAAGCAAAAAAAGGCCATTGATACCAACAGCTCTTATAGTAATTAAGTAATTACTGAGTCTTCATTTATACAGTGGTTTCTTCCAAGAAATCATTGGTAAATCAGCCTATATATTAGGGTAAGGCAGCACCAATCTCATTCCTGTCCTCCACTACCACAGGGGAAGGGTGCAAGAAAGACAGTCTGACTCTTCTTTGAGTTACAAAAGAAGGACAAACAACAGAAATTTCAGCACTGGAAATGCAAAACTGAACTGGAAAGGCTCTGAGCATCTCAATCTGACTCAGAAGAAGCTCTTCCAAGCCAAATTTGCCTGTCGTTCTTACTTACATGAAGATATTTTGGATGTCCAAGCTTTCTCCTACATGACCAAAATAATTATTTGGTTCCAGTTTCACAAATTATTTTTGTTGTTGTTTTTGAATGCCAACAGTACCAAAATACCACCTTTCAATCTGGCCTGATTTCTACAGCCCTAGAACATATAATATAGAAAAGGTAAATCTTCAGCTTTATACACCTTAAAGGGTGACAGATTTCTCATTCCCATATATGTGATGTCTTTCCAGGTACAGATGACACATCAGTCTCCAATTCTACAGAAGAAAAGTGGGTCTCCCATTCTACAGACTTTGCTTGTAAATAGTACTTAAAACAAAATTTGCATAAAAAGTAATGGCATCTATTTCTACATATGGGCATTTCAAGTAACTACAGATGTGAGGAGGGAAATGTATGAATTGCTCATGGGCTAACCATGATGGAAAATCAGTTATAGATACTATGGACAACTTGGTCCAAGCAGTGCCTATAAAAGCTAGTGTTTGAAAACTGGTTTAATACAACTTTTTAAAGATCTAAGAAGTGCACCAGAAAAGAATCTAATAGTTTCACAACAAATTTTTAACTTTTTTGCAAGGTTGAATATTTTAGATCACAAAAGTGAACAGATTTTAGCACAAAAGTGAACTGAGTTGCCTGTTTTTTAAAAAGAATAACTACATATGCAGATCAGGTTCCCAATGGAACAGAAGATAATCAAACAACAGGAAGAGTCTAGCATATAAGTTGCAAAAATCTTCAGATATGGAACTGCAATTCAGGATTAAAACATAGTTAGGATCATATAACTGGTCTCCAAATCAGGACAGCAATAATGACTCACATGCTGAGATGGGGATGAAATGTAGTATTAAAGACTAATGTTAAATTTATCTTCATATGAACACCAAGGTACAAAAAGAAACTTAATCTGTACAGTTTAATCAGTTTAGACATTTTAAGTGATTGCTTCTTTGCACAAAAAGAGAACAGAAGAAAGATGAACTTTATAGCATAAAAATGTAGTTTTACAGATTTTGAACAGTAAATACAAAGTATTCAGGTATTAAAATGCTTCCAGAATTAGAAAATAGTCTGCTACAGCAGAATTCAGTTTCCAAAAACCAACACAAAAATGTAGACACTTATTCAAGAGAGAATAAAAAGGTGCACTGAAATGAGCACAATCCATGTAGATGTAGCAATTAAAGACACCACGTTGAAAATGGTTTCCAGAGAGAAATGCTTAAAAGGTCCAAAACCATCGTAAGTGAATTTTGAGAGAAGGAAAGGTGTTTTAACAAATGGAACTTGTATACAAATAAGGACAAGAGCAGGAATACTTATCCACGCAGCCATTAATTTTGATGTCCATACTGGACAAGTAGAACCAGCTATCATGTGGGTAAAACTAACTTGTTTTGTAAAAGGAAATAATGCCTGACACTCAAGAGGCCTTAAAAAAAAAACCTGTTCAGCCTAGACATAACTGCAAATAGCTGCTTATGACCACTTATGACAGCTGGTCATTTCGTGGTAAGACAGAATGAGAAATTAGACATTAATAAAAACAAAGGAACACTTGTAGGGGGTAAAATAAAAGAAAAATACATATACACAACAGTGGTCTCCAAGATATTTACCACTCTGGAATGAAAAATGAGCCAGTCATTGTAATGCCCTTTATTAAAAGAATTAAAAAAATAAAAATCAGCAGCTCAAAGCCCAGACAACATATAAAAAATAATTGCAAGATAAAGAAAGAAACAAATTAGAAAATACAAGTTATACTAAGTTGCTATTTCTGCATCTCAAATACAATACGTACTTCAGAAACCACACTGACACAATTAAAGTATTGAGAAAAATAAAGTGTAATCCAAAGTACATTTCAGAAAAGTATGGTGATAAAAGACTTAAGGGAATAGTTATCAGCACTCCCAAAACATTACAAGATTCTGCAGAACCAATGCAATTGATCTTCTGTCATATAGGTTGTCTCTCAACATTCACCACTACTAATTTGAGAATCACAGAATCATTTAGGTTGGACAAGACCTCTAAGATCACCAAGTCCAGTAATTTACCCAGCACTACCAAACCCACTGCTAAACCATGTTCCTCAGTGCCACTTCTATAGGCTTTTAAAATACCTCCAAAAGTGCTGGCTCAGCCACTTCCCTGGACAGCCTGTTCCAAAGCCTGACAACCTTTTTGAAGAAATTTTTCCTAATATCCAATCTAAAACTGCCTTGGCGCAAGAACCGTAATACTGTACTATGTGGACTTTGACCTTGGGAAACTATTCTTTCCTCCTTGTTAGTTATTTTGCACAAAAATATTTAATAAGTTCATCCACTTTAAAAACAAGTCTACAAGGCACTGCAGAAAGTGAGCTCCTTCAGCTACAGCAGTGGTCAATATCCCAATCTGGGGCTCTCCAGTTTAGAGATTACAGCATTGTACCTTGTCTTTGATGTGTTACAGATTCAAAAAATTATTTGTGGTTTAATGGATGAAGACCACATAAACAAAGCGACGATCTTCTGAAGTGACACCTGCATTGCCTAGCAAAACTGTAAAATATAGTTAAGGAAAGCCAACCCAAACCAGCAGGAAAGCTGCTGTATATAAACCATCAGGACAGGACAGTCTTACAAGATTTGTTGTACAGAGATGCTAGCAGTCTCAGGAGCAGCAATCTAGACCACAGTGAACTTCATGGAAGAAAACAGTAGAGTATTTCAATTAGTCTCTCCAAGTGATTCTTGTATTGGGAGTTCCATCACCATCACAGATACCACTGGTACTGGTGACAACAGGTACTGTAATGTATGATAAAAGGTACCTGCGACTGAACAGCACTAATGCAAACTTCAGAAGAACTGATGTGACATGCACACAATCCTCAAATTACCCAACAACTAGTAAATAATTTCAAACACTGGAAATTCAGCTCAAAGTTCTCTATATTCATCCAATCTGATTTTAAATCTGAGGCATAAGATTTACAGATGACCTGAAAAGTAGCAGAAACCTGACTGACCTCTAAGCAAATTTCTCAGCTTACAATATGCCCTCCTGAGCACCATTTCACTTCAAGAAAGCATGGGTGGGGAGCACACACAGAGAAAAAAAAACATGAAAAGAGGGAGGTCTCCAGAAATTAGGAATTACATGGAGCTGCTGTTGATGAGCTTCTAAATCTTACCACCCAACTCTTCTTCTGGGATCTCAGCTTTCTTTCATTCCCAGAATTCTAACTCTTATGCCCAGCTCATGAGGGACTTGCACACTAAGCTCAGCTTTCCTTGAATCCTCACCCTTGCCAGCCTTCCTTTTCTTAGAAGATGTTAAAGTCCATTTGAATCCCAAACAACGAGTCAACCCCTTTCTGGACAAATTCCCAAAGATAGATAGTAGTGTGCTACAGAAGCTTCCTAGTTCTCAAAGCAGAGCTGAGAGGGCAACAATATCGCAGGAGACAAGAGCACCTGATGCTCAGGAAAACACAAGCTTAGAAGGATTCATAACATCTTTGTTGGCTTTGTTGCTGTGCTACAGACTCAAGCCCCAAGTCAGCAATGTACATAAAAGCATATTCTCATGAAACTCATGGAACTTACATGCCAGTAACTAGTCATTTGAATAATGGCCTGGAAACGGCAATTTAGTACATGAAATTATAGAAAACAAGTGCTGCTAAATTAGCCTTGTAACATTTTAAATAAAAAAAGTAATAGACATGATATAGGTTTCCTTATTTAATTTTATAGACTGTACAACATTCCTATTTTACAGTAGTAAAAACCAAGATGTACACCTTACCATTAGGGTTTTTTCAGTATAAGAGTATCCCTCTGACTTAACAATTTTGAAATTATTTGAAATGTACCTTAACAAATTCTCCTTAAAAAAAAAAAAATTCTAAATCCACTGATCATTTTGTCCCAATGCATACTACTGATAATACACTAACTACTTATTCTTGAAGTGTCTGAACCGGATTCGTAATCAGGTTTGATCACATGTTATTTAGACATAGTATTCACACCCACTGCATTTCCCTGTAAGTTAACACCCCCAGGGAACACAGGGTGTGCTAGCAGAGTGCAGAATAATGTGTCAGAGTTTTGTTTCAGAACCACAGTGCTGAACCCCAATGCCTGCAAAAGGGCAGCATTCCAGTGGCACAACAGATATCACCAAAACCTGTCCCTTTGCAAAACTGAAAGCCTGTAAAGGTCAACCATACAACTGGCACATGTGAAAACTATAGTTAAGAAGCAAGAGTGGAATTATTAAACACCAGACTTCTTGCACTATGAAAGACATCTGCTTCAGCCCTCCCATCAGCAACTGCTACACCTTTTAAATAAATAACCCACAAGATTGTCAGACAACAATGATTTCCCCTTCTGCATACAAGGGAGGTTACAGAAGGAGGGAGTAACCTAAAAGCCATCAAGAAATGGCAGTGAACAGCTCAGGTGGAATCAACTTGTGGCAACTTCAGAAAATGGATTTTTCATAAGCAGATACCTCATATCAAAGAACTTCAATTCTCCTCATTAAATATGATTAGAACTTAAAACACTAATAAGAAAATATTTAAAACTATTTCAGTTGAGAAGAATCCCAGCAAACATGACTCAATAAGGAGACTCAGATTTTCCTCAGATTTCAGAGAGTCTTTCGTATGCCATCACTGTTAGGTAAACTGCAACAACCTGGCAGCAAAATTAAAACTTTTATTTATTCTTTTTTTTTAAGGCAATACATCTTTATATTAAATGTTCCATTCTTTACCAACGCAGAGAATAAATATTGGTATCATACAAACAGCAACAGAAATGTTTGGATTTTGTTTGGGGTTTTTTTTTTTGCTTTTTTTTTTTTGGTTGGTTGGTTGGTTGGTTTTGGAGTGGGTTTTTGGTGTATGTGTGTTTTCAATTAAAAAAAAAACCCAACAAACCAAAACAACACAAAAAAATCTCACCACCTGGTAATAGGAGCACCATCTACGAGTGAGAAAAACCAGGCAAATAGATTGATGGAAAATTCCAGAACCAACCATGAAAGAGAAAGATTAAAACACACTAGCACCCTTTGACAATCTTTACTGGCCTTCTATTGTTGTCCTTTAGTACAGATAACTGCATTAGCATCCCAGGCACTAAAAAGGCAACAGTCATAAAACTGAAGCGGAAATAGGCACTACTTTGGGATTTGGGGTACATTAGATGTGGCATGATTAATTTGTGATAAAATATTTGCATTCTTCAGTGTCCCTTTGCATTTCTGAGCTTTAGCACAACTGGGTCAGCAATTGTACATTTAGCAATCCTAACGGTTCAGAGTATTTAAGTCTTCAAGTGCCCTTACCCTGCCTCAGGAAAACTAAGACTGCAAACTACGATGGAAAACTTCTTCTGGTTTCAATTGTTCTTACTAAGATTGAATGTGATTACAGTTCCATTTTTATAAAGGGTGCAACATATGACATGCTTAAACATAAAAGTTAATGTTTATAGTCACTTAGGATTTTAATAGTTATACCAAAAGTTTATTATATTCTTCTTTGAAAACCAGATTTTAATTATTTAGCTTGGTCCTTATTTCAAACAAAAATTACCTCAATCATTTCTGTGGGCCTTGGTATCCTTTCCATAAAGAAATGAGATTCAGCCAAATAATTACACAACTATTCTAAGCATGCTTTTCCCTGACAACCATTTTAACAATTATGCAAACTTCACTAAACCCTCGACCTGTTTTTTACTTTGTTTGCTTAATGAGAAAGGTCTTCCTCCAGCTGTTTTTCCATTATCTGCCCAGGAT
>JAOXXN010000395.1:85400080-85410315 GCA_026770055.1 Myrmophylax atrothorax
ATCTGATGGGATCGGATGGCAGGGAGGCATTGAACTGCCAGGGGACGGTCCCCACTGAGACTCAAACTCAGGTCCTTGGGATTCAGGGTCCGGAGCGCTCTCCTTTACACCACAGGACTGCCCTGCTACTTCATAGACACACAGATACATGTATATTCATATATAGCATATAAAATATATACTAAAATATATACTAAATATATATATACTAATTTATACTAAAAGACTAATTCTGCATATATTAGAATGAAAACACTAGCCTATCAAATACTTTCTCTTTCAAATAATATCCAACAGACAAAGTTAACAGTCTGCAAAGTGACCCGTAATAAGACTTGGGAAAAATACAACTTTCAGGTGCAGTTTTGAATCTCCTATGAGAAAGCATTGTGTAATCTAAGAGATACATTAGCACAGCTTCCTCAGCAAAATGCTTCTTCTCAAATAGGGGAAATTGGATAAAATAAGTATCATGTACACAAATACACATAATTATTTTTAAATTCATCCACAGTTTTTTTGCATGGTCAGATAATTTTATTGAAAGTGAATTGAGGAGTGAAGCTATTTCCTTTGTTTTCATTTTAAAATGAACTAATATTTTTAATCAGTGCTAGTTATAAACCAAAATATTTACAGAATAAAATACAGTAAAAATACAAAGTGAAAACCTCCATTAAATATTTTTCCCTCCCCACACCCATAAGAAGAGATCATGCTCAAGACAAAAGACTGAACAAAAATGTCCTGCTAAGCCATGATGTCATCACTGTTCACATCAACTTCGCATTTCAAAAAATAGGTACTGACAACACTACAGGAATTTACAAGGCCTCCTCCTTTTTACCAGCCCTTTGATGGGAGAAGAGGAGGAGCACATTCAAATTTGAGAGTTCCTTTTAAATATGAATTACCTATTCATAGTTGACAATGAACACCAGATCTGTTTCTTCATAGTTCTTCTATCATAAAGAAGACTTGTTTCCAGATTCAATCTGCATACCATGATTTTATAACACTTCAGTTGGTTGACTTGAAAGTAAACTAAAATAACACTTCATAAACCCACTTCATAAGCAGTAATTCTGCAATTTGTAATGGCAGTTATGTACCAACACCTTTTGGAAATACCATACCTCAGGGTCCCGTATTTGATCTCCAGCTTCCAAATAAATTTCTATGTATTTAAAAATAAAGTAGTTTTCCAAACTTACGTTGACTTTGAAGCTTTGCACTGAGCCATCCAGGAAGTGGATGTTACAGGTTATCTCTGATCGGGTTTTCTCTTTGGGCAGCTCTGATGCTCGTATGTTATTTATCCTCCCACCTAAGGCTCGTAAGCGGGAGTTCATAACTATTGCTGAATAACCTATAAAACAAAAATTGTGTTTAATAACAGTTCTTACAGTTCTCTATGTTTGATCTATGTTTTTTCTGAGTAACCCACAACATCTCGAAGACCTCCATCCACCCCAAATTAAGAAATGCTTCTTATAGAGAACAAGTTGTAAAATTAGCTTGTTATAAGCCAAAATATAAAAGCATATATATATAGGGGGCTTCCACATTCTGAATGTAACAGTCTCAAGAGAATCACACGTAAGTCCTGCAATGTATGCTTAGGCTAAGCAGGGGCCATTGCCTTAGTGTAAATCGGTAAAAAACTACAAACACTTACTATAAAGCAGGAAGAGAATGTCAAGACAAGGTTTCATCATCTGTAACTAGTAAATCCCTCACCCCCTTATACATTTCCTACATATTTCTACATTTACAACGCAAGTTTAACTACAGTAAAATAATTCTGTTTACTCTCAATTGACAAAACAGTCAAGTTAATGTCAATCAATTTCTATCAAATAATGCTTTGGTTTGAGAATATATATACAAACACCATATGTAAGGCAAGCAGAAGCAACCTTAAAACATGTCAATATTTTACAGTCTAGCATACATAAATTTATGAAGCCAGACATTCATATCAGAGAAGAACATACCACAAGAAAAAATAAAAGCTATTTTGTTGTTTGGGTTTTACCAAACTCTAAAAATCAGTATCTACAAATCAAAAATAAACAACATAAAAACATCCCGCTAAAGAGAAAAAAGCCATTCATTGAAATAAGAGGTGAATTAAATACAAACCAGCCTGTAAACGTTTCAAGCCTCTCTCCACTGGATCAGTTTACCAATCAACATCACAGTGTTTAAAGTCAGTTGGCAAGAGAAGAACAAGATAGTTTTCCAGGTTAATTACCATACCAATTACCAAATCATACCTCACTTATTAGGGGCCAGCTACAAAGAGACTGGATAATACGAGTGTTTCCTAGACTGCTGGTCAAGCTAGACAGGACCAATACCAGGACTATTTTGCAATCTCTCATTATCTGTCTTAAAACATAGGCTGGCTTTTCTTTTAAGCTGCTAAAGAAATGAAACCAGTTAGAAAAAAAAAATCACTTAAAATACTGAAGCATTGCATCTACTGCACATCACTACAAAAGGCAAACATGAAAAGCAAAATTGTATAAAGCAAGGCTTTGGGGGTTGCAAATGCAACAAAGCAGCCCAGTGATCCATTTTCATGCAACTATGTGTAATCTGTACTCAGAAGCAGCTAAAACAATTGCCTTCTCACAGACAGCTCAGAAATCAGACACACATAAACATTCAACACTTTCAACAATACTCTTTTAGGGTTTTTTTTGTCAGCCAATTGATAATTCACCATTGTATATTTTCTAAAATCAAAACTGTACACTGTCAAGACTTATTTATTGAGCCAGCATGTTGCATTTTTTCCTAGGAAAAGGTGTGGTTTGAGGGTTTAGCTGCTTGTTTGATTTGGCTTTTTTCTTTTTAAAGGAGGGGATAAAAAAAGGAAGAGGTAATCTTAGGAGGATTATGAACAGTATTTCCATGTAAACCACCATACACTCCTATTGGCTTGCAATTTTTCCTGATATACAGTCTGCAGTTCATCATAGTATGTTACTTTTTTTTTTTAATATCCAGAAAATAGGCTTAATTCAGGAGTGGTTGCTGTTAAATTAAACATACAGTTATCCAATTATCAGGGTATACAAAAAGGCAAAGACAGATTATGACTGCATAGAAGCCTTCAATCTCACATGCTCTAAAACTTTTCTAATGATAAGTTTTAAACTCCTTATTCAGCACTGTGTTCCCCTTTATCAAAAAGCCAAATGACCACATGAATTAGACTACACAGTCTTTTCTCCATTGTCCACCTCAGATGACAAAAAAAAAAACCTTTTAACTTGCAGAAATAGCTCTCTACCCATTACACTGCTGGGTAAGAGGAAAGTTATCCTTCACTGTGGGCCAGTCACTAGATGAGTAAGGGTTTTGGTAGTCAGAGTCAAAGCGTCACCAGCCTGGCCTTTGGGGCTCAGCCTGCATTGCAATGCCTAACACTTCCCATGTACAGACTTCTCTGCTTCTGGGAAAAAAGCTTTTTACCCTTTTGCTCATATTCCCCAACCTCTCTTACACTTCTACCACTCCCTTTCTCTATGTCATTTTTATCTTCCAGCTTTGTCAGGCCTCAGCAGAGAGCAATGATCACAGAAGTGGGAGAAAGGAAGAAAATAGCACTCAGACTCTGTACTCCTAGAGTGTGCTGCAGGAAAAGCTATGCTTAGAGACACTGCAGACATTTCAATATCTAATCCTAATTACTACCCAGCAGAGCCTTATCAAGTGTCACAATACAGCTAGATCTTGCTACTCACTTGCTCAAGCTAGAAATACAGAAACTGATAAAATAGCATCAATAATTTTCATGTGTATATGTGCTTGCTATCCAGAAAAACAACAACAAAAACAAACAAGACACAAACAACCCCCCCAAGAAACTAACAAAGAAACCAAAACTCTTAAAACTGAAAAAAAAAAAAAAACCAACAAAAAAACAACAAACCTCCAAAACCCCCTGAATATACTAATTGATGGATTTTATTTAACTGACTCTGCACAGTAGCACAAGTAATTACAGGTTCACCTCATACCATGGTCCCTCTGTAGGAAACCCAGCCTGTCACCTGGATAATCTAGCCCATACAAGTCATAGATTGGGTAGGCTAGATTTATTTTCAGATTATAGTCCCCTATGTTGTTGATAACTTAAACCCCTAACATTTCTCCACTTACGTATCAAATTCTACACGAAATTCAACCATTGCCCCTGATTAACCATATTATATCCTCTCAACCAAGTCCAGGTGTTCACTGAATGCTGTCAGCTAGACACATGAGATGACAGGAATTTCATTCTAAAGCTTTCTGTGCCAAGGATTAAACTCCATTTTGAAATTTTTCACATAATGAGAATTGTGAACACTATCAAAGAGACTGTACAACATGTGATGTTATTGCTGAATTTCCACACATCTCCCAAAAAGTCAGACCTGTGCAACATCTGTCTCACAGCATCCATAGAGGCTATTCAAGAACTAACAGTAACACATATTTACATACTGCAGTTCACTATAAAATGAGAGGTGCTTACTTTTAAATTTATAGCTGTTTCTTGTGCTAGTATTTCACAGTTACATTTGGTTTATCATCTTCAGGTGATATGCTGGATGCCAGTGATATGCCTTATGTCCCAAGTGAAGTAGTAAATTGGAAATTCATCACAAGAAATTCAAACCTGCTAGAGTGACCAATTTGTACTGGCTTCACAAATGAAAACTTGTAATTCCTTGACTTTTACAATTTTTTATAAAATCACACCAGTAACACAGAGTTTGTGGTTTGTGTTTACAGCATGCAAAGAGCCCCAACTGAAGCTGTCCTTGAGAGCCAGCTGACCATGGAAACTGTGCCAAGACGGATAAATGGCTGAGTGTTTGGATGCCACAGCCACCAGCAGAGCTCAAAACGCCTAATAAAGCCCCAGTCAACTGCCACCAGCTGGGAGTCCCAAGCAGAGAAAGCCACACCTTCTACTTGCCACCCACATGGCCTTCAGCATCCCTCTGCAGAGAGTAAGCCCCTCGGGGAGCTTGTTACAGGTGTCACACCACAGGCACCTGCATACACCATTTTACATGTCCCAGCTTAGTATGCTGTAAGCTCAGGAGGTTTGTAAGGAAACAACTATGTGAATCCCTAGCCTAAAGGATAAGGGAAGGAGAACCAGGAGGAAGGTAAGCAGATGAGTTCTTAGCACCTGCTCTACAACTTTTCATCTACACATGGCCTGTGTTTAAAGCTGCATTTCCAATTGGCCCAGCTTACTGAACTGGGGTACGGACCCCAGTGCAATATGAAGGGGCAGGTGGAAGTACCTCAGTGCACACACTTGCAGAGGCAACTGCTTTTGGGATAGACAAAGGGGTCACTGGGACTCTGGCAATACCAGAAGCCAGAAAACAGTCTCCAGACCTGAGCAACCAGGACCAGACATTACATGCAAATCTCAGTTCCTGCTTTGTATCCTCAGGCAAGAGGCTGACTCGGAAATGAAACCAACACAGAAAACCTATAAGACAAATTTGAACATTATTGACAAGTCAATACTTTAATAATTATTCCCCTTTCCCTAAAACAAGCATGTCAGATACAGAAAGTTCAGAGCTATATTTTAATTAAATGAAGAAACAAAACCATCCCAAAACACAGTTATTTTCACCCTAAGGTATAAAACAAATGTGGAATTCTATCCCATAATGAAATCATGCAGTAGGCTTACAGGAGAAACAAATACAGCTACAGAAAGAAGTTAATGTTTTCCAAGTACATTAAACACATTTCTGGACAAGATTGGTTATGCATGCCTTCTCCTACAGTAACACTGCAGTCAAGCAGAACAAAAATAACATGTTTTCCTCATCTTTTGTCTTGAAGACTGACTTTTAAAAATACTTTTTCCATACCAGCCTTTAATTTATTTCCAACTTGCGTGGAAATCGTTGTCAAAAACTGTTAAGACCAAATTCTCATTATAACTAGCATTAACTTCGTCACTAAGGAATAAGGGCAGACTGTCTGAGTATACACTCAAGGAACTTCTAATCACACAATGTAAAACTGTGAATAGTTTTGTTGGGTTTGTGATTTTTTTTGTGGTTGTGTTTTGGGTTTTTTTGATTTGTTTTGCTTTAATAAATCATTTACTACCTTCATTTCACTGGGTAAATGCAGATAATTTATTCCTGCAAGTAGGTGCACTCATGTTTTTTCTAGAAGGAGACTACTGCACTCTAAATGTTCTCAGGGTTTCTTTGTAGTCTTGACTGCAAGTATAGTAGTACAGTTTCATGTTGGTGGAATCTGTGGGAATGTCATTTATGAAAGGACAGTGCTTCTAACCCACCTGCATGTTCTGAGTGGCCACCCCTGACAATGAAGAGCAAAACTGTAGCACTAAAGACATGGCCCTCCTGCATGTCCTTTCAATAACAGTTACATTTTATGGTAGGCAGTTCCTTTACTTAAAAGATAAGGAATAAATTAAAAAGGAGTAGAAAGAGGTATAACAAATTAAAAAGTGTCTTTGTAACAATGTATAATTCTAACAGAACCAATACAAATGCTCTGTAGCATGCATCAACCCACGTAGCTAAGAATTATTTACACACCTCAAAGACATATTTATCATCAGTGCACCTTAATGAGGATTAATCAGCCAGATTTTCCAAATAGAAGAATTAAGTTTAACTCAATACCTATGAAAACCACTTTCTGCTTTCACCTTCTTCAAAGGAAATGCTTCATTTTTTCTGCATTCCCAATGAGAAACTAAATGTGTCCCCATTAATATAAAATTCAACTCTTCTACTTTGCAGGATAATCCTATGAGGTATTTACCAAATTACATTATTTGCAAGTTTCCATACAAATTATTGGGCATTACTAAAGCAACAACCAAAGTAAAAGATAAACTTCATTTTGAGCAATGTGTGCAAGTCGCCACTTGTACCTTATCTGTAGTTATTTCCCCACAAACTTTTCCTGATGTATTAATTGTAAATTACATAGAAAGTAAATCTGAAAGCCAGAAGCATCACAGCATGATCAAATTTTGCATCACTTGAAAAAAACCAACAGAACCCATTTAAACTGTAAATACAGAATAAGCACAAAAGCCTTAGATGATTAAGCATTACATCTTATGGTGTAAAAATACCTCCAAACTGAGCTACAAAGAATAAAAGACTTGTTGCAGCATAGTCTTACTTGGAATAAGAATAAAGGTTAACATCCACATTGAAAGTTTGTGAATGTGTGTAGACACACAGGCAAACTCCAAAGTAGTAGCTGCGAGTTTTCAAACCATCACTCTTAAGATAGAAAGTAATATCATTACAATAGTTAAAATCAACATTAAAAAATAAAGATTCGGCTTTCTTATATTTGTTTTTAGTGGCTGACACCTGTGATATTTTGAAGCACATCAGAATTATTTACCTGTCATATAAGTAATCAATAGGTCTTGCAAAGCATTCTGACAATGATATCAAAAATTGCTCTAACAAGGCTTAAATCACTCTAGTTATTGTCTTAAGTTTTCCAGAAAAATAGATCCTATAGGCAGAGATCCTTTACAGAAAATGAGTCCATATAAGCAAAAAAACACAGGCATTTTAAAGTTATACCTTAAATGCATATAACAAATATTGCCAGCCCAATATTTACCAGAACTAGTACAGACCAGAGTAAAGAAAAAACATTCTTCCATAATAAAATGTGATTATGCCTCTTCTTCATCTAAAAGCCCTTAATGCTGGAGTTCACCCACAAATAATCCTTCAGGGTAGACCATATATATTACCTCTATTTGTTTATTTGGAATGTACTTGAAAGCATTTTAGTTTCAATGAAGGTAGTTACAAGGAAAAAAGATTTGGTTTAAAAACAAAAACCAAACCACAAGTAATTTTGAATATTCTTTCCTCTTCTAACTTCCACAAAATTGGAACTTAAATTTTTATTTCACTTTTAAAAGCCAGTAAGTAAGTAGAGAAACTGGATTTGTTCCTATGTCTAGAAATCGGATACCTACCTATGTACAGTAGTCATTGCCTCTTAGAAGAGAGCCCAATATATGCAGCTGAATAATTTTTTTAAAAATCCTCACAGCACTACAGGAGGTTAGGTGCTTAATTAGTACATATAATGGAGTTATTAAGTGGTTTGCAAGTCTTCCCTGCATTTCATCTTGCTTTTCATGATAACACATCTGTGGTAAGCTCATATTGCAAAGTGTTTGCATGAGAAATCCAACCATTTTGAACTCTGGATTCAGCAAGACCACACATGACTGTCAAGGGATGGAAGAGATGGGTGGGAGAGGAAATAAGCTTGAGTTTTTAGTTCTAGCATTAAACTATATCCTGACTGACATGTCACTGAGTTTCCATTCAACCAATAACCTACAGAAGGTAATGCAGTGTGAGAAGCTGCAATATCTGGTGCAGATGAGCCACGCAGCACAGTAAGCTCCCCATCCTTATTTCAGTTCTGCTGTGTGATACCTACATACATAAATGCAGCTGGACTGGGGACAACATTTCTCTTGGAGACCACCGAGTGCCTCGATGGATGGCAAAGAGGGACTTGATGACAGACTCAGTGTTCTCCAAGTACACCATAGGTGTAGCACAAAAGGCTTTACTCTCTTTAGACCATTAATTATACATTATTATTGTTAAGTTACAGAAAGCAGAGCTGCACTTACAGTGACAGAGACAGTAAGCGAATGAATTATTCTAAAAAAAAAAAAAAAGGAGTATTCATGTCAAATGTTTGGTTTGTATATATATTACATATATATTCATTCCAAGACATGTTTTAGAGACAAAGACTCCACTTGAACTTTTCTGAGACCCTTTTTGCTCGTCCACCTCCCCTTTTAAAAAAGGTTTGGATTACCTGCATCCTGCAGATTTTTACCTACAAAGTCTTAAAACTTGCACAGCTTTGGGCATCCCAACAGTTCTTGCCTTTAAGACTGAAGAAGATATAGACTCGATGGCAATAAAGCAGGACAGGCTGCCATTACAGGTTAATGGAGATTATTTGACCAAAATAATCATATTCTTTACATAGTAATACCCTTTACATGGGGGTGGGGGGAGAGATGGGGAGCTGGAGAGTATTATTCCAGCAACATGTTCAGCAGCAAAGGCTGGTTACCCAAAAACTTGAAATCAGACAACCTAAAGGTAACTAAATTCTAGAAGAGCTTACTGCAGAAAAAAAATACTGACCATCAATTTCAGATACTTGGGTTCTCAGCATCTTTTATTCTGACTTCTGAAGTAAACATTTTGGTGACATTTGCAAAGGACCAAAGCAGATAGCATGAATGACTCCTCAAACTTCAAGAGTGTGAATCTGGTCATGCCAACTTCACAGATGTTGTTTTACATACATAGAATTAAACCATGCAGCTAAGGCAGGGCAGGATCCTGCTGTGCCCTTCTGCACAGCGTGAATCATTACAGCCAGACCTTAGATACAGGACTAGCACTAAGTACAGAGATATTATTTACTGCATGCAAAATGAGTGAGAGCAGAAGAAAACTAGTAAGAGGAATAAGCATCTTGAAGAGATCTACACTGCTCAAGCACTAAAAGATACAGATGAGAACAAGACACACTTGCAATGCTTTCAAATTTTTTGCAGTTTTTACCAGTCATGTCAGAGAGCTTTATGATATTTATTTTTTTTAAAAAAAAGAAAAGAATAGAAATAACACCTTCAGCCAGTGTGTTGAGAGCAGTGAACAGTTTGTTGCTTCATTTCCTGCACTGTAACAATCAAATAATTCAGGAACTCTATGGCTTCCTCTATCACCTGCCTGAGCTTTAAACAGCACAACAGCACAAAAGAAAACCTTCTCACTGAAAATGAAAGGGCTATCACTACTTTATTTTCTAAATAACACCTTTTGGAGGCTACAAACAATGTTGCATGAACTCAAAATAAAAACTGCAGACTGGAAGCCTAAGTTCAGCTTCCTCAGCTTGGTAGTGTCTTATGCTGACAACACTGAAGAGTGAAAAAACATGACTGCTGAGTCATATTTTTCTGATAAATATATTAGTTTATATAGAATAAATAATTTGTGCCTTCATATGCTCAAAACCAACTAAGTAAGCATTCACCACTGAAATTTATAAGGACAAGCTACTAAAATATTCTGAAACCTCAGTTATCAAATTAATCACAATAACAAAACTGAAATACAAAAAAGTCC
>JAOXXN010000395.1:85418223-85432809 GCA_026770055.1 Myrmophylax atrothorax
GGGGGTGGGTTGGGGGAGGGAGGTTTGATTTTTAAATGCCTTTTGAAGTTTCAGTATCTTTTGTGGGTTTCCTATCATAAATGTTAGTATGATTTCATGCTGAGTCTGAAGTGTTTCCTTGACAGCACTGTTTTGTAGTCTCAGCCAGTCTCAAACAATGTTATCTACACGGGTGAGCAGTCGGATGCATGTCATTCAACTATTTGGCATTCTCTTCCTTCTGAATTTCTCACCCTTTTCTCCAACATAACACAAATACTTAATGTACAGACAGCCAACAGTGACCACATACACAGCAGGTTAACCTCTGTGCCAGACATGCACTGCTACATTTAACACAGGTCTTAAAAGGTTTGACCTGTCACAGTATAAAATATTTTGCCAACATTCACTTTTAACACTTCCAGGCCAACTCCTCAGCTCCATGTTATTGTTCAAAATGCAGGCTTCAGATGGCTACTTTCCTTTGGTTTTCAGCCATACAAACCTCCAAAAGAGGACCACAAACTAGGCTTGAACACAGTTTGGAAGAGAACCCTGGGTGTGCTGGACATCTCCTACCTCCCTCCCACAAAAGAGAGGCTCCAGTGGCCCCAAGCCCCAGCACAGCTCTGCCCACTCTGCCACCGCAGTGCGACACTGTCAGACCACACCACACACCTGCCACTAAAGGTGAACACGGATGTTCAAGCAACTCATTAACCACGTGGCCATAACTCCCCGTGAGGGCCCGAGCAGCAGGCTCACAAACAACACCAAGACATGGTGTTTCCAGAGCACCTGCAAGTTGTGTTCTGCAGCAAGTTCACTGCCTTGGTGCCCAGAACAAACCCCAGGCAAAGCCTGTGGGCTGCCTGCCTGGAGAAAATGGACTCATTGCTGCTAGCAAGCATTTAAATCCACCAACTCATTTATTTTAGGTCTAGTCTATTTGAGAGCCTTTTTCCCCTTCTTTCCCCAACCCTGTCAAGGGAAGCTGTCACCTAAATTATTATATTTGTAACTTTGCAAACATTAGTTAATTATAAATCTAGCTATCCATTCAAAAAGGTGACAGCACACCAATCCCTGAAGCAGTGCTGTCTGTTTGAACATGATCTGTGATGGTTGCAATTATGCTAGGGAGTCAGGGAAGAATAAGAAACAGCTACACCAAACTTCACTTGTTGCAGGCAAGCACAATGGAAACACCTTGCACCTCACCTCAAGAACAGGTCCTAAAGTGGTTAGGTGCCAGGGAAACAAAAAGGTAGGGTTGGTCTAAATACACAGGAAAAATAAAGGTATTAAATAATTAAACAAACAAACAAACGAACAAAAATAAATAGTAACACCACATAAAAAAATAGAAAGTTTTCACTTAGAGAAATACTGACTCTGTAACTGCTTTTTTCCCTGCTGAAATGTTTTTATTAGCTAAGACAACTGTCATGGTTTCCCCTTAATGAAAAAGAGAAAAAGGGAGGAAAAAATGAACCTGAGAGCAACAGCCAAATTCAGAGGTAAGGGAGAAGGAGTCATTATAAAACAGGATTATAAAGTATATCCATATATATGTACTCCATTTCCGATTGCAAAGTGAAGGATTTGAAACAGTATCCAAAAGTTCTTAAATAAACTTAACCCAAATCATAAGTAAACCAAGTAGTCCCTACACCACTTTTACATGCAAGTCAGTCACAGGTTAACACACAAGGTTTGGAGTAGTTAAGTATATTTTCCCATAAAGTAGCTTACAGGATTTTGTTATCTCCAGCAGAAGATACTTTGGTTCCATTCTGAAACCCAGTTCTAAATTTTTAGGTTTTCTGCAGCGCTGTGCAGACTTCACACAATATAGACACAGACATCACCATGCTACCACAGATATTAGAATTATTCCCCAAGCCAGTAGACAGCAGAATTTCCTTGGCAAAACTTGAAAAACTAGTTTGAAATGTCGTACAGGGTATATCAAAAGATTACATTGATTTTAAATGATTTCTACAATGAACTGCTGAGGCAAAACCAAAAAGACTTACACCTGGAAGGCCAACCACTACAGCTGGCCTTTTTAGAAAGCAAACAGCCAAACAAACTAAAAATAAAATAAAAACAAAACAAAACAAAACCAACAAACAAACAAAAACAAAACCCAAACCAAAAAAACCCCCAACAAACGAAACCAAATAACCACAATCAGGATATGTTTATTTTGAAGTGTCTTGACTCATAGGTATCTCCACCATTTATGTTTCTCTTAACATACTCAATTTGTTCTATAACAAACATTACTATATATATTATTTGCCTATATATATATATATACACGACATGCACTCAGACATAAAATTTTCTTCATTCATTATTTACATATAACCAATAAAAATAAAGGGGGTAAATATATTTGGTACTAATACTACTCAAGCAGCATGGTGTGCATCAAGCAAAGTCCTTACAGGATCCAACCTCACAGAGAGCTCTTTCTTCTCTCATATAAATAAAAATGAGTATCAATATTAGAACTATTTAATATAGAACAATAATGTAAACTTTTAGTAAGGTTATCATTGTGTATTGGTAATAGTATTGCTCTGGTGGACTAACATTACTCATAATTATTTTCAACAGGATAAATATCCTTTATTTTAACAAGATTAATGTAATTTTCATCATGCTATTAACAATATTTTAGAAAAACATTGCTATATATAACCTAGATCACAGAATCACAGAAAAATCTAGGTTGAAAGGGACCTCTGGAGATCATCTGACATAACTATCTTGAAAGTAGGGCTTTAAAATAGATTTTCCAAGGTCCCATTGGGAGAAATCTTGAATGCTTTCAGCAAGGAAGACTCCACCACTTCTTCAGGCAATCTGTTCCAGAGTTTAATAGTTCTCAAAGCAGAGATTACTTTTCCCCTTATATGCAGGCATCTAATTTAAAACAAACAAAACAAAACAACAAAAACCCACAAACTGCAAACAAAATAAAAAAACAATAAACAACATAAGCCCCCTCTAAATAAAAGCAGAATAATAGAAGTTAATGCCTGCAGAACATTTATTTCAAGTAACTACAGCTTATAATAGATGTAACAGCTCAAGTTCTACATTTGTTATTGAATAACTTGGTAATATATGAGTGACCCCTTTTGGTGGGTACCTCTGGCACCATCCATTGTCCTACTGAGTCACACAGGCATGCCAGGATTCCTCTGATCATGCATGCACTACTACTCTCATCTCTTAGGATACTAGGGCCGCCACCTCTCTAAGCCTGAGCCCTTTCCCTTTTCTCATCAAGCCGAGCCTGAGTCCCACCCAGTCCTCTGTACTGCCAGTCCCCTCTGTCATCTTCCTGAGCCATCAGAGAGAGGATGTAGACTGAGGCAATGTAGTCAGTGATTGAAGGTAAGTCAAGCACCTGCTCACTCATTATGCTGTGGGCAAAGCAATATACATCTGCTGTGTCTCTCACAGAAGCCCTATCCTTAGGGCAGGCACTAACCTTTTTATATAGTTCATAGCTTAATGTCTTTAAGACGTTATACATGCAAAATGCATTGAAACTGAACAACAGGATTTGACTTTACGGTGCAGGGATGGACAACCAACACACTCCTTAGACAACAAAACTCAGAAGTTGAATGTTCATTCGATCCACTACTGTTTCAGGTCACCTGACAGCATATCAAAGTACAGAAAGAGAAACACATGAACTGCCAAAAGGGATCTCAATGGATAGAAATGAAGGACACTAACAAAGCCAGGCTCCTAACACTGTCCTTATCTGCTGGTGAGAGGTGCGTTTGCCAAACGCCTTGAAGTTTCCACCTAATCAATCCAGTAAAACAGGCTTTTTTTACTACCCATGTTAAGAGTTCAACTTTGCCTTACAGCACATAAAGGGTTGTAAAGCCAGTTTTTCTCCTCACTGCCAGAAAAGAAAAGTAAATGTGCTTCAAGGAGTGCTGCGATCCATCTCTAACCAAGAGAGGCCATTACACAACTCTGGGCACGTGCATGTGGCAGCTGAGGACCACTGATATGCACAGGACTGATCCAGTGCTGTGACCATCCACACAACAGAGGTGACATCTATGGGAACACTTTCATCAGAGCGTCTGCAACATTAGGCAAATTTGCTTTTGTAGAGAAAGTTATAAGGAAAAGCATGTTATCTTCAGCTTAGAAGCAATTTTACTTAACTAAATAAACTAAGCCTTTTAGTCTCTAAAGGGTGCTTACAAAAAAGATGGAGAGGGACTTTTACCACAAGCATGTAGTGATAGGATAAGGGGGAATGGCTTTAAACTGGGAGAGAGTAGATTCAGATTAGGTATTGGGACAAAATTTTTTACTGTGGGGGTGATGAGGCACTAGTGGCATAGGTTGTCCTAAGAAGTTGTGGATGCCCCATCCCTGAAAGTGTTAAAGACAAGGTTGGATGGGGCTTTGAACAACCTGGTGTAGCAGAAGGTGTCCCTGCCCACAGTACAGTAGTTGGAACTTGATAATCTTTAACATCCCTTCCAATCAAAACCATTCAATGATTTTATAATGATAAGTAGTGGAGGAGATGAAACCAAGTTTAGTGTTTACATTAATATGTTCTGTTTATAAATGTTTGGGAGACAGAAGGCAGAGGGACAAAGATGGGACAAAAATAAAAAAAAAGAAAAGCTACTTCCGCCTTTGGGAAATGGTGATAAAGCAACGATGCTGGGCTCCTGATACACTAAGCAACATCCAGATTTATGTTCTTCATACCCGCTTTCTACAACTTATAATTGTGTTTGGCTGCTTGCTTTCACAGCCAAAAGGGAAATTTTAAGACAGTTGTTTTATACTGGGAAAGATTTACTTCCTGGGTAATCAGAAGAAGAAACCCCAAACATAACCAAACAAAACCCCCAAACAAAGGAAACAAAAAAAACAAAAACCCCAAACCAACCAAACAAACAAAACCATCAACACCCGCCAAAAAGCCCAAACAAACCAAACAAGGATAAGAATAGCACAAAACATGCCACTACAACAAGCCTGTCCAATAGAGCAGGCACTGGTTAACAAGTAACAGAGATTGTAACTGATAATAGTAACAAAGCCTCCCCCTCTTGAGAGCGCTTGATGACAGAGCTAACTTTAGACCTCAATACATCAGATTCTAGAAGCTCACTTCTAAAGCCACAGTTTAATTCATTAATCTCTGCAGATTTTATTGGAAAACTATTATCCTTCAAAACTCCTTTTAATAAACGGTCAGAGTCCTCCTTCATAAGCTAAGGAAAATGAGTAACACATTATGAATAAGGTTGGTTTCCTATATAAAACAATCACAACTCGTCTACAATCCTTTTGCTCTGAGAAGATGGAGAGGGTTTTTTAAGAAACATTATGTCACATTTTCAGAAGCTAGAAGTCAACACCAATAACAGCACATTATTCTAGTGATGAATTGCCTTTATTAGAATCATAGAATCATTTAGATTTGAAAAGACCTCTAAGATCATTGAGCCCAACCATTAGCCCAGCAGGGACAAGTCCACCACTAGACCATGTCCTTAAGTGCCACACCTACATGTCTTATAAATGCCTCCAGGGATGGTGACTCCACCACTTCCCTGGACAGCATGTTCCAAAGCTTGAGAACCTTTCTGGTGAAGAAATTTTTTCTAATATCTAGGAATTACTGGGTCTATTCTGAATATGTCTAGCTTCATATTTCATTGCATCATTTGGTTACCACAAAACCTTTTTCCTTTTATCTGCAAGTCAGATAAATCTATGTAGAAACCGAGTATAGTTAAATAAGTTGTACTTAAATTAAAATTAAATGTACCGCAATAAACAGGGCTTACTAGTTCACCACAGATTTTAAACAACTGTGTAACTAAGTTCTGTTCATTTTGATAAGGAGAAATAACTAATTGTGACGTTGCAAGCCTATGCAATCAGCTACAACAAAAGTATGATGTTCCTGATTCCAGGGAGCTACTACTCCATATACACAGTGCACTGCAAGAAGCAGAATGCTGTTGGCCTGTTCAGCGCTGTGTAATTGAAGAGTAACAGGATACTCACATGCTTCATCAGTTATTTGGCACCTTTGGTCAAAGGTACCACGTATCAGGACATGAATGAATTAAAAGATTAAATACTTATCTGAAAAACAATAAAGACCTATCTGCTCAGAAAAGGCATAAGACAAAAAAAAATCCAATCCACAACCTTTCCCATTATTAAACACTGAATCACTTCCTAGTTAACAAAAAACCACTGTGCTCCCCTTAATCTTGGAATCTTATCAGCTCCCAAGTGCCAAATCACCAGCTTCCTTCAGATAGATATCTTTTTCTCCAGGTGTGCATTTTCAATATGAATGGGAAGCATACATAACCAAAGCTGGGAAATAAACTTAAAACCATTGAATTTAATGAACAGAAAGCTACAATTAAGACAGCTGCTTTACTACAAGACTAGTGCTAGAGAGTTCAGCTTTACTACCAAAATATTGCTGAAATACGTCAGAGATTTGTGGTTTCTTGCCACATTAGTAATGTTCCCTGACTGGTGCTGTCCTCCAGAAATTCCCACAGCTTGTGAAACTTGCTGGCAACTACTTCAAAGAAATACTGTCTTGCTAAAGTCAAACAAATCTGAAAGCAAGATGAATAAAAACCCTCCATCATGGCTGCCAATATAAACCCCCACACTTACGTGCAATCTTTTTCAAAACTACTGTTAATTTAATATACCCAAAGTACAGTATCACAAGTATTTTCACAGATTAAGAGTTGACCAATATTTACAAATCTGAATTTTCTCAGTGATACCTCCAATTGCCTGTACTCTTGAAGTAAATCAGGAAGTATTGATTCCCCCCAAACTGTTCCCCACAATTATAAATTGGAAACAAATATTTGTATTACTGGCTTTCAGCATATTAAGAAACAGTGATCAAACGCTGCATACCTGGACAAGCAGCTTATGCTGTCTCGTTCTACTGGTGTGTTTTTTAAGTTGTTTTATTAAACACATGGACAATTTAAGTAGGTAGTCAAATTCACACATGATAATATTCTTAGCAAATTTTTCAGACACCATGCAAAATAAATTCTAATTAGAGAATCATGATGTGATGATAGAAAGGTTTGTGATCATTAAAACAATAGAATCTTTTGTACAATATTCCCAAAAGATACACTCTCTTTTAAAATTAATTATTAATAGAAAAATGAACAAGATGATTTGGAGAGTGGCTTCTGTTTTACCCAAAATAAAGCTCACCAATGAGTTTCCATCAAATGAAAATTGTGGCATCCTTTCCAGGCACCTGAGAAAGTCATAGCTGAAAGTGGTAATGGGCAGAAGAGAGATAAAAATTGCAACTAGGCTTACCCTACTATTAATAAATGGATGGTTCTAAAAAGTAACTGCACCAATTCATGAATGGAAAGAATTGAGACTTAAAATTGAGTCAGGCATAGGCAAGGGTGGAAACCTTAATCAAACAACAGCAGTCTGGACAGCGCCCTGTGAAAGAGGAAACTATCAGAGTTTAATAATTTTATCTCCTTAAAGTCTTTTGACAATTAACACAATCCATTGACACACTGAACCTAAAACCAAGCAGCCAAGAACACAATAAAAGTTTGAACTATACCATAACTATGAAGTTAATGGACACAGTAGGCCAGGCTATTAGATGAACTTTTTCAAATGAGTTTCCATGTGCTTTAATAAATCTTTACTGATATACTGATATATACATATGGCTAGAAATATGTGCAAAAACTAGAAATTATCCCATCCTATTACAACCTCTGTCAACAAATCAGGACAGCTTGTGCTCACTAGATTGCTCAAAGATGCCTTTCTTTCCTATAGTAAACATGCACTAACATATTCTGAACAACAATGTGAAGATAAAGGAAGCTGTTCTTTAACATGTGCTAGCTGATCTTCAACTTGACCAAAGTACAATCTGCTTTATCTACAGGCTAGAGATTTTTGATGTGTTATTTAGAATATCAGCAACACATTCAAGAAGTTACCTTCTTCCAGACAAACTGCTAGCTTTGAAGCAACCACAGCAATCAAAGAAAAATCTTGCTTGTGCTTAACTTCAGGTACATGCCTGCATTTACCTACAACCAAAAGCTGTGCCTCTTACCTATGCCATTATAGTACCAGAAGTTCAGTCCTTCTTCAACTAAATAAGAACATGGCAAAAAAAACCCCACAAAAAATAGCAAAACCATTTATACTGGCAAATATAGAAATAGAAGTGAACTGCACATACATCCAATACCTTGGATAAAAATCTTCAGCTCTAAATAAAACTGCACCAAAAGTGAGTGGAAGAGCAGAGATCAGACCTCTGCATACTCAGGCCAATCCCTGGGGAACACCCATGTTGAACAAGAGGATCCATATTCACAAAACTGTAGGCAAAACAACACCAGAACAACACCGCAGTGCAAAATCCCACATGCATGCAAGCCACAGCTCGGGCTCCCAGCTTTGATTCATAAAATGCGTCATTCCGCAGAGTGTAACTGTATCACGTAACTTGCCAGGGAAATAGCCATGGTTACTCATCACAGCTTGGTGTCATGAATCTCTTGCTTTCCATAACACTACACACACCAGATTAAAATCTCTCTGGGGGTGGAGGGAGAGGACAGCAGGAAGTCAATGAACAAGATGTAAAATCTTAACTACTTTCATATTTTAAAGTGCAAACAAACCAGCATTTGACTTAGTAGTTAAATACTTCACTGTTGCTTTCAGCTTACAGCTACTCTTTCTCTAAAGCTGTTTTTTGAAGTTCTGTTTAGTTAAAAAAAGAAAAAATCTGGTTAGTGGTGTAAATAATAAATTACTTAAAAAGGAGCTTTTTGCTTCTTCCTATACAAAAAACTTTTAAGGTAATTTTAATTTGTGCACATGGCATGTTTTATTTGATCTTTAAACCATATTGTTGAGGCACACAGCCTTGTTTAGTACTACTGGCAACTGTCAAAATCACTAAAATTAGAGCTGCCACCAAACCATTAGAACTGCATTTGCCAACTACAAAGGCTGAAGCATTTTATGATTTCACACCAATTTTATCATTATTTCTCTTTCAGAAAAGATAAAAGTGAAGAATATTTTGTACTGTCCACCTTAACATTTCAGAAATGAAACATTTTAGCCTGTTTGAAAGGTTATGTGAACTGAAAGACAGAGTCCACAACTGGTTTTACATTACAAGAGAAGAACAAAGTAGAGTTGGAATCACTTTCTATACATCCAGTTTTCTTCTTCTTGTAGAAAACTTAAAAACATACTGATTTTATTTTCACCTTGAATAAAGAAAAACCTCTTGAACTCTTTGTAAAAGATTACCCCCCACTGTGAAAATACACATATACAGGTCTGAATTAAGGACTGGCTTTTGCTTCATTTTTCATGAAGTTCTATGAGCAATAACACTAAATGTTAGTGGGAAAGTTCTAAAAACAAATACAAGAGAATTCCTTGACTGGTAGGTTACTACCTTAATACTACACAGCATTGATTAAGAATAATTATCTGATTTCAGAGTGTGCAGGCCACTAGCTCGAATTCGTACTGTAAAAGTTGGTTGTTGACAAAGATGATAGAGTAGGTGGCTGTCCCAAGGGTTACTACATCAACTTTTAACACATACTTATTGAATTGGTCAATACAAGCAAGCATGTAACATTTTACCTTTGCTGTATTTCTACTCTGTGGTGGAAGGAGAAGTACCTGTTTCACTTTTGGCAAAATGCCACCATTCAGAAAGCCCCATATTCCTTCTGCTAGAAAAAGTATTAAGATCACTTATCTTGAAGAGCTCCTCTCAATTCCAAATTCTGGAAAACAGTTTCCTTAGCAGGGTTTTTAATCATAATTCAAAGCTTGGGACACTCTCTCAACATATGTTGCTGTATCAAACCTAAACTTGCCAAGAGAGGGAAATGATGAAATTACAGCTTATGTGGCAGATAAACATGGGCTCACAGCCTGTACAGTCTTTACTGGTTCTGTGATTTCTGTTTTGTTTGTAAAACTGCATTACTTGTGTAATGTACTGTAACCTTCATATTGCAGGGACATTTGCAGAAGTTTGACAAAGAGAACTGAGCCAGAGAAATCCCTCAGATTAGCCCACTCCTCATGATTTTCATTTAAAAAAACCGCAATTGGGATAATATGCTGGATCACACAAGGGGGCCTACAGCCTGCAGAGATCCACCACATTCCTTATGCAGTGACATACTCTCCTGTTCAACCAGTGGTGACAATTCTTGGAAAGAATAACTGCATTTATTAAAAGGAGAGGTGTTGTTATTGGATGAAGACACATGTTGAGATGAGATTGTAAGACACCATGAGACAAGAAGGCCCTCGAACCATGGAAGTGTGCCAGACAAAGCCAGACGATCTCTAAGACCAGTGAAAAGGCAGATAGATTTCTGTTTGTATGTTCTCCAACTTTTTTCTGGAAATGGATTAAAAAATATTTCACATCTTGCTGAGGAGTAGCAGATGGATAATCTGTATTCCAAATGTATTCCCAAAGCCCATATTTTGCTTGCACATCTCTAACTTGCAAATCAAGAGCACATAGGACTCACCAGATGAACAACAAACAGTACAGTAATGCACCAAGAACCCACAAGGTCTGAAAGTTTCTTCATTCTTTCTGGCCCAGAAGATGGGAAACCTTTGTTGCCATTACTCAAGTGTAACGTTTAGAAATGTAAACCAGAATCTAGCAGACAGGCATGACCAGACTTCAGCATCACGGTGATTTCAGCATAGCACAAGCAACTGAATTATGTACAAAAGTATCAATGTTTTCCGTAGGGAGAAGGCTTTTCAAGATTGTGAATGCAGTTTCTCAATGGGAAGAAAAATTAAGTCCAAGAAAAGCTTTATAAAGCAATCTAATAGAGAGTGTTTTCTGTATTATCTGATTTCATAGCATTTCATGAAGCATTTTCTTTGCAGGGATATGAAAAGAAGAAGAAGAAAGAACACAAAGTCCCACACCGGACACGTGACTAAGTTTCAAATTACAATGCTAATAATAGAAATAAGAACTTAGTGAGGTTCAGTACATGCAGATTGAAGGCAATGGTATCTTAGGGCATGAGGAGATTAGAATAAATCAGGATGAAACTTGCAGCATATTTGTTACTCTACTCCAACTGCCTGTGTGCCTGCTCTCCCTTCAGTAAACACCCCATCAGAAGAATAGCTTACCTCCCATTAATTCACACTTGTCATGAGGTAAGACCATATACACCTTCTGATTTTTAGGCCTCATTAACAAGAATTCACCTCCAAAACAAAACTGCAGAGTGTTTTTAGCTAGCCTGAACTAAGTTGCCTAAACTCTGTCTCTCCTGCAAGCTTAAGAGACAACCCCAATTCAGAATTACTTGTTAATTGTTTCCTATTCAAGTGAGTCACCTCATGTTCTAGCCCAGGGTGAGCCAAAGCATCAGAGCTATGGGTTCTGACCACAAGACAGACACCTGCAAGCTGGATTCACCAGTGCTCACCACTGCAGTGCCAAATCCCTCTTCCTGACTAATGGCATGCACTCAACACCATAGAACAAACTATGTATTTCACTGCTACACACAGGTAGCTTAAAGATAGGAGAAACCAATACTACAGACTAACACAAACTAACACAAACTAATAATTTTGCTTAGTATAGTCATTCTATGGTTTTGGGAAAAAAACTGAAAAACTTTGCTCTCACACTTTTCCACTTTAGTGAAAACCTTTCCATAGATGGCCACACAATGTTGCCTCTGACAGCAACCAGTTCTCAGGTTCAGTTATGAAGCTTATGGAATGTGTTTTCTCATTAAAAAAAAAAAAAACACCAAACAAACAAATAAACAAAAAAAAATAAACAGAAAAAAAACCCCAGCCAAATACAAATTCACACCACAAGGTTTCTTCTGTACAATGAACATTTACTGTATTTAAAACAATGAGATTGGTAACTATGGTCCTCATCACCACTGAGCTATAGTTTACTTTTAATTGCTGTATTTTTAATGAACAAATATCCCAATGCCTATATGCCAACACGGCAAATATTATTTGTGAACACACAAAGTGACAAAGTAGAACTGCTCGCTGTACCTGCATTTAGTTCACCTCAGAGAATTTAATATTAATGACTTCTGTGCACAACACTTTTGGTGTGGTGCCTATGTAAGGTTACTCTTTCAGTGTCTATGTAAAGAGATCATTTACTCATCAGTACAAAAAGTAGGTCACAGCTTAGAAAAGTATGGACAACCACCTCTGCCATGATACTACAATTTTAAAAAGTCCATTCAAAATATTTAGAAATTAGTTTATACTTTGCACTACTGGATTTGATGAAAATAGGATTTATCATGTGATAAGCCATGACCATGTGAAAGAAGGTTATTTTACTACCACTACCTTTTTTTTGTTATCATCTACTGCATTAAGCATATTACACTGATAATACAAACTGATAAACTGAGAAGCAATTATGGAACTTTGTAATTTAATAGCATATCCAGAAAGTTCACTTAACTATAGTTTTATCAGTGTCTTACTTTGTACTAAAAGTATTTTGGAAGCATGGGGGTACAAACACAAGCATTGTACAATACAACATATCACAGTGATATTACCCAACCTTATGTTCTGAAATCATGAACCAACCATCCCAGTCTCAAAATGTGCAAAAAAAAAGGTGACAATGGACACATTAGAAATGCTTATTAAGTCATGAGAGAGATTACAAGCATTAAGAGTTCTTCCAGGAATATACTGCCAGCAGTATTACAGTGTTTAATTAAACAAAATTAATGTTATCATCACAAGTTGGTTCTTCAAATGAGCTGTTCTTTTAAGTGTCCCTAGAACTATGCAGAATATGACATTTTTTCTTATGAACTAGGAAACAAACATGTATTTGGTATTTGTCACTCACCTATCAAAATATTTTTGCCACAAGACAGTGCCAGAGAATTTCAGAATCATAAAAAATTAGTATTTGTATTTCATTAGCAAGTTTTTCCAGTTATAGTAACTAGGCAGACCTTTCTTCCTCACAGTCCTGTAACGGTTTCTTTTATGATTAAACCTGCCCACATAACAGGGACAATTTTTTTCTTGTACAGATTAGTTTCAGATAAATTGAGACTAAAAAAAGAAAAAAAAAGTGAAAGTGCAACTCCCTTCCAAAGCTAAGTGAGTATTCTACACATCTAAATGTACTTTATATAAATAATCTTTTGATGCAATATTGTGTGAAATTAGTACTTCAGTAATATATGTATTTCTGCTAAAAATTCAGTTTGGTATTTTCAAAGTAGCAGTATCAATATTTAATAGTATCAAGGCACTAATTCATTCTGATTTCTGTTGTTGCAGAAGTATTAGAACAGTAGCAATTTGTGGGACAGGCTGTAGAGCCTCAAGGGATGCAACCATCCTACCAGTGAAAACAAAAAAATCCCAACTGTGTCTTCGAAAGAGAGGAAAGCAAGGAGCAAGAGAAGGAGATACTAATTGCTTCAGATAGGCTCAGCCAATAGAAGAAACAAGAAATGCTGCAAGATAAACGGGAATTTTATATTAAAAGAAGTATCATACTTTACTGCTGCTGCATCTGTTCCACAACATCAATGAAGCAACTAGTTTGTCACATTTTACTTATACGGATGCATTATATATATATATATCTTAGCTATGTTAGACACAAAAATCTTCAATGCATAATGTATCACCATAGGGCAAGTCGGCACCCCAAATGCTGAAAAGTAAACCGTTGTAGCGCCTCGTCAGCTTTTGTGGTGAGGCAGCTGCTGATCCAGTACCACAGACGAGTTGGCTGCGGGCTTTCGGGTTCTGATCTCTCGGCAGACCCCGTCCGTCCGTCCGTCCGTCCGTCCGTCCGGGCACGGGCAGGGCCGCTTTGCACCCGCAGCGCTTCTTTCCTAAACCCGCCCGAGGGAACTCAGTTTTCGGACGGGCTCGAAAAAACTCTCAGGCCAGGTGCTCCGACAATGATTCGGAGGGCGGAAAAGGTGGGATGAGGGAAGGAGCCGAACTCGTCCTATAGTAGCACTCAGCAAAGGTTAGCGCAGGGGCTAACGGGGACGGGACGGGGCCTTTCCCGTGCCCTCCGACGGTGCTCGACACCCAGCACACCAAGCTTGGAGTGGAACAGAAAACGGAGGGACAGCGCGGAGCGGAGCAGCGCCGCGCCCCGAGGCGCCGGCATGGCATGGCATGGCATGGCACGGCACGGCACGGCACGGCACGGCACGGCACGGCGGGCTACAGGCTGACACGCAGCCCGGCACCGCGGCGCACCTTCCCGCTCGCTTTCTCCCGCCCCAGCCCCGGCAGCCGCCGGGAGCTGCGCTCGCCCCCGCTTCCCCGCGGGACCGGCGGGCATCCAGACACGCCGCGGGGCCAGCTGCCCGCCCGGCCGAGGAGGAGGAGGAGGAGGAGGAGGGAGGCGCGGGGGCGGCCCCGGCGGCAGCAGCGCCCCCGCCTCCCGCAGGCGCCCCG
>JAOXXN010000395.1:85432909-85453514 GCA_026770055.1 Myrmophylax atrothorax
CCCGCCGCTGCTCCCGCCTCGGGTCCGCTCGGATCCCTTCGGCACTTTCCGCACCTTCTGTGAGGGGGAACAGGAGCGGGGTGCCCCTGGACAGCGGGGCTGGGGGCTGTTCACTTCCCGCCCCGCAGGCGCCCTGGCGGAGGCTGCCCCGCCGCCACCTGTCCCCGCACGGCCGATCCTCGTCCCTCCCGCAGCTGCTCCCGGGCTGTGCCCGCCGGCAGCGGGACGCGAGGAGTTTTGGTGCCTGGCTCCAGAGGCTGACACGAGGTTGGCACAAGTTGCCTTCCCCGGCTGACGGAACCTGCGAGGCAACGAGGAACGGGGTGTCCACTCGTGCCGCGGTCGGGGTTAGTAACGGGACCGACGCAGAGAGATGCCAAGAGTCATCGCAGCCAGCAGTCTAAAGCACAGGCCGCCCGCTTAGTTCTCCTGAAGGGAGCTGGGGAGGGCTGGCCGCCGGCGAGACTGGGGTTAAAGTCCCCGAGGTGTGGGGATGCATGTCGCGTCTCCTGCGCCTCTCTCGCTTCCCTGCTCCTCACAGGGCACTGTGCTCCAGCGCCGTGCGGCGGGATTAGCCCAGGTCTTGCAAGCGGAGTAACTGTGTCAGAGTAACTCTACACCCGTGCTAATTAGCTGAGCCTTTCAGCAGAGCTAATTAGCTGAAGCAGAATACCTCAATGGCCAAGCAATCCGGTGGCATGTTTTCTCCAGTGGCAAAGCTGGTTAAAGACGTTTCCAGATGCTTGTTCCTGCCTTTGTGGCACAGTTGTGCTAATAGGACTGTAAATGAGACCAATGAAGCAGTCCGGGCAAAAGTACACAGACAAATTCTCCAAAACTCTGTGAAGTTCAGATGGTGTTTTCCTGATCTCTCTCTCTTTTTCTTTTTTTTTTTTTCTTTTTGTCCCTGCCCTCAACCATCTCTGCTAAAAGAAATGCAGGGGTAAGAGCAGGGAGAGCTCCCTGCCAGAGCCATAGGTCCAGAAAAAAAACGCAGAGGCAAGGCAAAGAAAAGCATATCAGGTGATAGCTTGACATGGCTGTATTGTTTCAAATTTCAAATTACCTGTCCAAGCTTAATTTAGGGACCTCTGTCCCCAAATACCACCTTAAATAGTATAAATTTGCCTGCACTGGTGGTGGGGCTTTCCAAACAGCAGTTTAGCTCTTGCCATCTGCTTGGTCTGTACTGCTCCTCTAGTGAGCCATTGCTTGCTATGCCACATAGCTGGCTAGTTTGGGGTAAGTAACTTGAAGGCTGCAGCTCTAGTGAAAGCAGAGGAGTGGGAGCCCGTTTGTTCATGTCTACACAGCCTATCTAAAGTTGAGTACTGGGAGCAGCATAACTATGTCACATTTCCTACTAAGGACAATGCACAATGCTGCTCAGCACAGCTGATTCAGAGTTTTCTAGATATCCTACAAGTTTCTCTGGACAGTTCTGTCTTATGCTCATGTTCATTAATATCTACCCTGAAAAGTGATCTATCCCAAAGGCTTGTTTGAGGAAGCCATCTAGTAATCTAATCTCTGTTCATTTATTGAGGGTGCATAGACTTAATCTTCTGCTCATTTAAATCCAGAGTTGACAGTCTTCATTCTAGTTAACTGTTTCCAAAACTCAAAGTGGCAATAAGTTAATTCTGTAACATTCCTCCAGACTGTGTGCTTACTGAACTCTGGAATTATAAGAGTTTGTAAAAAAGCACTGCCACTGCCCTTCCAGATCAGCCCATTAGGTCAGTGTGTTTCCACCAGAACCTCTCCTATTTAATAAGTGACGATTAGACTCTCTAACACTTCATATGCCATGGAAGAAAGTTAAAATTACTTTAAACTCATATTCTACATTTTCCAAATAAAGTGCTTTGTAAGCAGTAGTCATCACCTCTTCCTTTAAGGGGAATGCAGTAAAACATGCTATATGACAGATACACAAAGTTAACCCTTGGCTAAGGGTCAAGCTGCTGCTCCCCAAATTAAAGGCTACTGCATCTCACAGTCCCTTGCAATTCTGTAGGAACATTAATTTAGAGGCATGATAGCCAATCCAAGCCAATAAATCACAATTAGGGCCTGATGACTTTTAGAGGTTCCATACAAGAGTGTTAGGCATTTGATTTAGTTGTACAATTCCTCTATTTTCAGTAGGACCAAATCTGTGCAGCAGACAACCCTTTCATTACAAACATCAGAAATTCTACAGCTGGACCTTGAAAAATACGTAATCCCAGCTTTCATATACATTAAAATTATTCCCTATTGTATCAAATACTATCAATCATACCGGTGAAGAAGAGTATTGCCCACTTTTGGCTGGGAGTTGCAAATTTAATGGGAACAGACAATAGCTTTCTGTTGCACACAGTTACTTTCAGCTCTGAAATTCTGTTCACTTTCCCAAGTTCCTTGGTTGTATGAAAGGGCACAGAATCCTATAGTGATTAAGAACAGGAAAGAGATAATACCTATGACTGCTGCACACAGGATATCATAGGAGCACTGGTGCATTTCCCTCACCAGTAGATGATCTGTCCCTCCAAATGTGATACCAGGTATAAGAAACACTTCTGTATGGGAATGTTCCTATACATCAACTACTTGTTAAAATTGTGCTGAATTAGATAAATATGAATTCATTTCCTGCAAGTCATTTTCATATCACACGATCAATGATATGGACAAAATACTAATTCAGTGAGAATAATGGCCTTAAGTTAAAAAGAAAAAACACCACTCCCCTCTGACAAAAGACCCCAAACAAACCCCCCAAGAAACAAGAGGATAAAGGTTGGGTCCACTATTTTCACTTTTAGTGGCTAAGTATTATTATTTTCACAAATCAGATAAACACACTATTTTTTTCAGGATTGTATCCCATTTACTGCATGTCTCAAGAGCTGCTTTTACTCTTCACTACATATGTTAACACCTACAAACTGGATAGGTACTCTCATCCTGTTGAGTATCTAGCTGAAGACATCTAGGACACAGGTTTTCAACAAAGTTCCTGAGTGTGTTTATTCACATCTCTAAGCACTTCTTTAAATTTTTTTTTAAAAAATCACAATCTGAACCTCTGTTCAGTTTACTCAGAAAAGGAAAGTGCTCAGTTACTGATCAGAAGGAAGTCCTGCTGGAGTGACTTCCCCAGCATCACACAGAAGTGCTGCTGCAGTAACAAACATCTCTGAGAGAAGTTTGTGCAGCTGCCTGGCCAGGAATCATTACTGATTAAAACTAGATGAGGAAAAAACATACAGATGGTGTTATTCTTAATATAAGTAAGTTCTACAGTTAGGTTAACTTGCAGTGATATGAGGAAAAGTGTGCCACTGTGAAAAGCTGAGGGAGAAGAGAAGGCCACTTAGTTAGCAGCATAGCTGGCTTATGTTCCCATTAGCAAGTTCATGAAACCACAGTCTGATTTCACATCTTAGACTGGTTTTCTTTTCTCAGCATTAGTAGCCAGGAAAAGACTAGCAGGAAAAAGTCCTGATCGCTGCTGGTCTGTGACTTAAGTGAAGGTAAGGCATGGAGTATGTTTTAAGAGAGATACAAAATTATTCTCTTATACTTGGTATTCAGATTTGGACAACCTAGAGGAAAGAAATACGAATAATTGCTTTAGGAAACAACTCTAGTGGGAAAAATTAAAAGATTTGGACAGATGGGATGGGCACAGGTCAATTGTCTTCAGTCAGGTACATCGTCCCCTGTTGCTGTGATAAAGTGTAAACAGCTTCTTTCAAAGCAAAGATAACAGTTATATGATAGAACAAATCTTTCAGATATAAGCCAAGCTACCTAGGCAAATGACAGAACCTCTTTCATTGCATGTTAAAGTGCAGATTGAAGGACTGACCCCTGGTTAGAGAGGAGTAAAGAAAAAGACTTCTTGAGGCTTATCAGTCCATGTCTGTAGTCTGTATGACCTGTGGAGGAAATATGGTTTAGGCTTGTGTTGTCAAGACCAGCAAGCTTCTACTGAGTAAATATCAAAAGCAGCATGGCCAGCAGGTTAGGGGAGGTTATCCTGCCTCTCTACTCTGCTCTGGTGAGACCCCACCTGGAGTTCTGCATCCCACTCTGGGGTCCCCAGCATAGGAAGGACATCAACCTGTTGGAGTGAGTCCAGAGGTCCAGAGGCGGGCCACCAAGATATTAGAGGGATGAAACATCTTTCCTATGATGAAAGGCTGAGAGAATTGGGTTTGTTCAGACTGGAAAAGAGAAGGCTTCAGGGTTACCAAACTGTGGCCTTCTGGTAGCTGACAGGGACCTATAAGAAAGATGGAGAGAGTATTTACTCAAGAGCATGTAGTGACAGGAAAAGGGGAATGGCTTGAAACTGGAAGATTAGATATTAAGAAAAAAATCTTTACTCTGAGGGTGGTAAGCCTTTGGAACAGGTTGCCCAGAGAAGCTATTGATGCCCCATCCCTGGAAGTGTTCAAGGGCAAGCTGGATGGAGCGCTGAGCCACCTGGTATAGTGGAATGTATCCCTGTCCATGGCAGAGAGGTTGGAACTACAAGATATCTAAGGTCCCTTCCAACCCAAATCATTCTATGATTCTATGAAATACATGTGTGTGTGTGTGTATAAATACATATGCACACACAGAGATATTCAGAACTTATTTAGCCAACTTTAAGAGGAATTCCTTCACATCAGCAAAAGACTATTTGCTGTCAGGATCATGGACATGCTGAAGCTTCTCACAAGATAGTTACAAATAGGTAGTTTTGTGTGTTTGTTTTTAGTTAGCAATTCTTTACCCTAATCCTTCTTGAAAAGGCTATGTTATAATCAGCTTGAAGCAGAAACTCATGATGGGAAAATTCATTCCAAAAAACTAAATTCTGACACAACTGTAACTGAAGCTGGATGTCTATAAAGAAAATGTTTGGCAATCTGACCTCTAGGCATTGTGGTCTCTGCCTTACAGATAGATCTGCATATGTGAGGACAGAATAATCTTTTCTCCATGTCTAGAGACATTAAAGTTCTAACAACCATCCTCATGTCAAGTTCACAAGATGTTTAAAAATATAAACCAGCAGTGAACTTTAAAAAAACCTCTAAGTGTCTTAAAGTTAGTTCGCATTATCACAAAACACCAGTTTAAGTGAATACAGACAGGGAGTGTGAATACAGAGGCAATGAATGTTCCCAGCAGTTAGACAGTAACTTGTCTGGCCAAAGTAATTTATGTGCTTGCACAGTCTTCATGGATATTATTGTCCTCCCACACTTTGGCTGACATTTTCAAAAGTGCCTACATTTACTTACAAGCATATATGAAGCAAGTCATGTTATGTGGTGACTCGTGAAATATGTATCATGAAATATTGGTTAAACAGAGAGGAATGGTGCATGAAAAAATTGACACTGAGGATATACTTACAATATTACACTTAATTCTAACCAGTGAAAGTTGTAGCAGAGTCTGAAAATGTATTTCTAAGGGAAACAGTGAAAACACAATCAACTCAACTATTTAAACTTCAGTACATTAAAATATGTTGCTGGGAAATTACTCTATATGTACATGTATAAAAAATTAAGTAATCATTTTTATATCTACTTTGATTATCTGATCAGTAGTACAGTGAATATGTATTTACATGAATATTGGTCCTTCTGTCACTGACAAGTATAAATTTCAAATTATCATTCTGGTTTGATCTTTCTTTACATCTCCTTATGGCCACTCAATGATTTCCTTTTATTAGTAATATGTAATTGTTGCAAATTATGAAAGAGGGAGACATATTTTTATAACTCACGTATTTTTCTTGCTTTCACATATAACAGTATTTCCCCACTCCAGGATATATCTTTTTTTAATCTTAAAAAAAATGATTCATAGAAGTGTCAAATAATTTTCACTTTGTCTAAAATCTGCAAATGTTTTACATTTAGCAATTAACCATGAAAAGCATATTTAAATGGATCTTATTTAAAGCAACCCAGCATGTATATTTAATATAGCTGCACAAGAAAAACATGGCACTATGTTTATTTTCTATAAAACATATTTTGTTTCTTTCAAAATTACCACTCCCTAAAGTATAACAGGAGTCCATTTTAAGTTCTGTGTCATTTGAATTTGAGATGGAGCATTGAAGAAAGCTGCTTTAATTGAAGCTTAAAAGATACAGAATTGAGCCTTCAGGGAGTGTTGGGCACTTTTCTTGTCGTTCTGGTTGATTGATTTGCATTATGTGGGTGGGGAATGTTGTTGATCAGGCTGTCCATTTTAATTTTGTACTAGTTGTGTCAGCTTTAAAGTGAAGTACAAGCTCAGCTTTAAAGTGAGAGGCGAACATACAAGCTTTAGAACAGACACTGTGCTACAGGCCAAAATAAATAAAGTAGCACTATTTGCACCCTTGAAAAGTGTGATATTTAAGTCAACTCAACATATCATATGCTGCAATACATTATTATCATTAGTCACCTGCATTGAGCAAGTGCCTTCTCTTTTTTGTTTTCCTGATTCACATGCACATGAACAACCTGGAATAAAAGTCTTTAAACTTTGCATGTCACTGTGCTGGTTCCTTGAGAAGTACTGCTCTGAATTTAGCAGAGAAACAACAAGTCTTAATCATGAGACTTGATATGTCCCCTGAAGGAAAAAAAAACCCTAAAGCTTATTTTACTGTTCTGATTTACATTGCAGTGTATGTAAAATCTGACTGCCATGAGATCAACATGTCTTGCCGCTGCTTGATACCCTATAAAATCATTCTATTTAAGAGGAGTTGAATCAGTCTCCTAATTTCAACTCTGCACTTACTGGTTTTTGTGAACTATTTCTGCGCCTAGTGTTTAACTCAGTAACTGTTCTGGCTGCATTGCTGGTGATACTGCAGTGTCCATTGTGAAAGCTGAGAGCTCCTTCCAACAGATGGCATGCAGACCAAATAATGACATTAGTGCTTCTGCATTATTTGGCACCCTATATAAACAGCACAAATATCCTTCCCTGTTGGCTGTGTTATCATAACCTAGTGCTCATTAACATTCTCAAAACCGGAAAAAAACCCTACCACCAAAAAACAGGTCCCTCTTTCCACTCCCCCTCCCTGACAAGGAAGCTGTACGTTTCAGAAGATTAGTAACAGAACCGCTTTTTTTGTTGTTCTGGTTCAAGGTTACAATCAATGCAGAAAGAACACCTTAACTATACTTCTATTCAGAGATTCTTAATGAAATGTGCAAATGCCTCAGCATTTTTGTGTTCAGCAGAATTCAGTCCAGTAGCACACAAGATTATAATGTACCTAAGGGGAGAAGACATAAAGAATTAGGTCTGGAGTCTGGGGAAGGCAACAGCCTGACTAGACTAATTGATTTCCAACTCATGTTTTAAAAATCTAAACAGTAAAAATACTAATGAGACCCTTTTTTTGGAGGGATGAGAAGTTCTAAATTTAACTATGAACTTTCAGTAACTTTCAGTAACTATGAGGTCTTGATTTCCAAGTATTCAGGATGTAAAGCAGTTGCAGAGGTTTTCTTCCTATGAGCCCTCCAAACATGTCTCATATATGTCTGGTGTTATTTGTTGTGCCATGCACAACAAAAGCAGTGTGTATCAGGGGACTTGGAAGCTGAATGTTGTAGCATTGAACTTAAAGAGGCCTGGCTCTGAAGTATAATCCTACATGCAACTCTTGGGTTGCTTTGACAGAGTATGTAGGGCAAGTTTTCCAGCTTATGTTGAGTTGGAGAACTGCCAACACACTGAATTGGGAGTGCTTGGTCAACATCTTCAACAGAGAGATGCCAGTGTTAGTGGTTGGAAGTTCTCCTTTGTACAGGCACCTGTTAAATCTCACATCTCTGCCTCAGGTGCTCCAGAGGCACCTCTGTTCATTTGGGATCTGTTTCCACAAGTGTGCTCTTAAATGTCACTTATTTCTGGATTCTGATCAGGACCAAGTATTATCCCAGCTATGGTTTCACAGCCCTGTTAGTGCAAATGTGAATGTCTGCAGGAGCACAACTCAAGGCACGTACACTGTGCACTGTCAAAGCCAGGTGCCCCCAAAGTCTCTGTTTTGCTGTCTAAAAAACACTAAGGGTTATAATGCGAGAGTTTTAAATTTAGTCCAAGTCTCACAATAGACCTTGTAAACACCCATGTTACATCTGACCTTGTTCATAAGTATCCTAACTCTTGTGAGAAATGATCTGAAGCTCTGAAAGAGCTGTCATCATTCTGTGGATTGTACACATAGAGAAGAATTGAAAGAGATCAATTAAAAGGTGTCAATTCAGATTTCAAATTCTGCCCTCCTGGCAAAGTCCTCAACTACAGGGTCCTATTTAAGATTGGAATATTACATATTCCTCATCACCAAGCCATGTTTTGGGGGAGGGTTTATTGAACCCTTTTAAAATATTGGCCAGTTTTGAGAAGAAACATAGCCTCCTGGTTTTTTCCTCTTTGTTGCAAAACCATTTCTCAAGTTCAACGTGATTTCCCAAAAGTTAGACTTTGAGGCAACACAAAGCTACATGGACAATGCTGTTTGGATTTCCTCTCCCTGAGTTACCTTGGGATGGAATTTGCAGTGAAGCTGGTGTTCCTGCAAGGCAGAAATAGGAAAACAGATTCTTAGGTGTGACTTTAGATACTTAGGTTGACTCATTCCCTTCCATATTAAAGAACAAGATTTATTATCCAGGTCCCAGCACTTCATCAACTATCAAGTACTCTCAATTCCTAATTATCCACAGCAGAGTGAGACATGTTCCCCAGAGTGACCAGGTGCCTAAGTAACCTTTGGAATTGCTTTAGGTAGAAAAAGAAATCTAATCTTTATCTCCTACTTTCCTAGTAAAGAATGAATGCCAGCATTTTTAGATGTGGTAAGAGTGGTATCTAATGGTTCTGAAATCCTCAGGAAGGTGGGGGAGGACATGCTGACTTTAAAAGTCTTACTTACAGGTATTTTGCCATTTTTATTAGGAAATGTAGAAATAAAACAAGGATTATGGATGATACCAGACATCTAGTTCCACTGGGATCTGCAGCATCTGCAGGTTTTGGTGCTCAGATGCATGTGGATCCTGTGTAGAGCTAGTTTGCTGATGGAACAGTTTGTGTACTTTTGGTTAACTATCTTTTCTATAAATAAATACACATATAGCACCATCACATGTTCTTCTTTTCCTGCCTTTGAGTCCATGTGGGATTTTTATAATTCTTGAACTACAAAGATGACATAATCACCAACATTTCCGCTGGTAACATCACTCTGTAAGGCCTGATAGCTAACAAAAACTGTTTTCTCATCAGAGCTGATCTCATTGCTGATGCTTGTTCATAAAGATATTTTGGCACGATAAGATTCTGTATAAATTGATGTGTTTGCTATTGAAATATATCTGAAGTTTTAGTATCCATTTGAAAGGGAAAAGAAAAATGAGAGCAACTTTTTTTACTGGATGGAAACGGCAAAGCAAAAGAATTTTTGAAATTTTCTAACTGCTGAAAAACTATTTTAAGTAGAGAAACAAACAAACAAAACTGATAAGAATAGGCTATTTGGCCTTTATGCAAATAAAAATTCAGTTGTTTCACTATAAGAGAATGGTAGAATTCTTGATGCTTCTGCTCCAAAACTTTCTTTATGAGTCAATAGCTCCCAGTAGCACATGTCAAACACTGCTGTAGCCTGGTGTGGTATGTTGCTATCTGGAAATTTCAGATTAGACTCAGTCAAAAAACTGTCAAAGAACAAACCACAAAATAAACTGGGGGCGGGGGAGCAGTGGTTGCTTACAGTGGGTTAGAGACTTCTATTCTGGTGAGACAATTAATTGGAGCAAAATAGCTACAATTATAGGTAGGGACTATAATAGGAATTTGAATTAAATATATACAGTTATATGACCCACTAAGGGCTCCAAAAAAGGCATAAGATGAATGAGTCACCAAGTTTTAAATATAGTTCCCTGCTGCAATAGTTTTATCATCAAACAAGTCTCCACTTGAATTAAAGAGGAGTGAGGGCTATATGATGGGGTCATACAGCCATGCTGCAGCAACTCATACGCTGACAACAAAGGCAAAGGCTGCACCAATAGTTTCAATTACAAGCGATATAAGAAAGAAACGTTTGCAAAGGGATGACTCACTGATCAAAGAGCTTTCAGTTCTACTGTGATACAGTGGTTCAGATAAATGAATTCATTATTTTCAATAGCCTGTGACCTTTCCTGAGTCATAAATAGTAACATTTACTTTTCAGCAAAGTATTTATTTAAACACTGTTACTATTGATTTCACTATATTTCATCATTTGTTCCAATTGTAAAGTTCGGCTCACTTGCTAATATAAGATTAGCAGCTTTCTAAAGGCAAAGAAAATAGCTAAGTCACATTATGATTTTAACAGCTGGGAACAGAAATAGCCTTTGACACAATGCTTTTAAAGTGATTTTTTTACTACATGACACAATTTGTTTTTAAAGAACTCTGATGTTTCTTACAAACGCATGTTTGGCAAAGCAAAGTCATGAGAGAGGTAAAACAAACAAAATGACCTCTGCTCTGCTGGACACCAAAACAGCACAGACAAGGAAGTGAAGAATTTTACAAGGTCCTTTGGAAATATAAACCCAGACACTGTATTACAAATGTTCTTCCTATCATTTGCGGTACTGTTTCTGAAGGTCATTTCTAATTTCAGCCACAATTTGCATGAAGTGAAAAAGTAATTCAGATAGTCTACTAAAAGGTTTGTGGGTTTGGAGGACCATTTATTGCTATAAGAAACTTCTCAGAGCTTATATGAAGAAGTAGGTCTCACCACTTCAAGACATTTTCTTTGCACATTTGAAAAATTGAAAGGCAACTTCAAAATAATGGTTAAAAAAATGGTAACCTATTTCTTCTTTCCCCCATTTCCCTTCTTCTGTGCCACATATACATATTTCTAAAGGGAAAAGGGGAATGAACTTCGTTGCCACTCTACTGCAGAAGTCTATAGAGACAAACTTAAACAATGATTTATTTCTCAAAATACATAAACCAAAGAGCAGTCTTCTTTCCCTGGAAAAAATTAGCATTTACTTGGCAAAACTTTACTGATATGAAACCACAAAAAGCATGTGATATTCAAAAGCTATTAAGAAGCCAACCCAGCCAGCCCTTCTCATGTCTACAGTTCAAATGAATTGGCTCTTAGGAGTGAACACAGGATAAGAGGACAGCGTTTGCCTCTTGGCATGGGTGACTGATGCGCACCATTGCCCAAGCTCATCCTGTCAGAGCAAGAGCTCAGAGATTAAGCTGGTTTAGCACAAGCTCTTTATAAGCTCCCCAGTAGCTCGTTAATACAACACTGTTTAAATTGGTTATAAAGACACCAAAGAAGTAATTAGGAGGGAATATTTTAACTCTACCTGAATTTAACTTGTCTTGTTGCTATTCAGATCATTTGGTGTGTATATAAATAACCTTGCCTTGAAAACATATATGTAGACCTACAAGGCTCATAGATAAAAATAGTCCAGAAATATAACAGTACTATATGTGAAAGCATGCAGCTCTGGCTAATTTCTTCCTGTCAATACCAGGACAAGAGAATTTCTTTGACTTAGCATGTTCAATAAATTCAACCCTGGCAACAGTGCTGACAACCAGCATTAGCATTACAGACCACACATCCATAAAAATCTTTTCTCCCATCTATTGTGAAATTCTGGAAGTGCAGCTCAAAGAAATGGAACAGATATAGCAGGCTTGCAGCAAATAATGAAGAGCTTGTGATTTCCCTGTGCTTATTTATGTGATGAGTCCTAACAACAAGTTGGCATTTTCTGAAAGTCAGATTTGTCTGTGAGTCTTTGGAGATTTGGGGCAGAGAGGGCAATGCAACCTTTCATTTGTAACCTGGGCATGCCTTTAAGGGGTTTCATAGGTCTGTCCTGGGATCCCCTGCAGTTAAATTTCTTGCTGACTCTACCACACACTGAGGCAATTGCCATATTGGAGGTGTGTGTGTTATACCCTTAGACATACATTCATGAAAAGTCTAGTATGCTTAAAGCCATGAAGTTTCAAATAACATAGTTTCATAAGGTTCATAGCTTAGTGTAGAATTAAATAAAATTTGTAGTCCATGCTAGAATAGGAGTATTTAGAATTTGAATTGTTTTGTGGGATATCAACTGTAGAATGCCATTGCCAATGACTGCAATATTCAACTTGATGCAAAAGTTTGGTTGATATCCTCAGTACCAAATGCCTAAGTATTAATAGTAATAGCACAAACTTTCACACAAAAAGCAAGTAAAAGTTCAGAACTAGTTATTTCTTTTTATAGTTAAAGTCCAGGAAAAAAGTTTCAAATCAAATATTATAATTCTGATTTTTTAGTGGGAAGCTTGGAAAGGTTTGTTAAAAAATTATTTCAAGAAATTGACAGTGGTAATCTCTATAAAACTGGAGCAAAACTTAAGCCATTTTCATATGAAGGTTGATAACTTTGAAATACCTTTTTGGTATTTTGTGTGCCATAGAGAATTTGTTTCAAAGCAATATTTTCCTGCTGAAAATAATTTTCTGCAAAGGGTATAAAACTTGAAGATTGATTTTCATTAAAGTTTTCAGTGAAGCAGACTTTGGTATATACCAAAAATCAATAATCATATTCATCTCCTTTAGAACTTATTATTTATTTCTACTCAATAGAGGGTGGGATTAAGAAGACCCCCTGGTGACCAAACTTTCATTTTTGTATTAAGGTGGATATTAAAAAACTGCACGTGCCCAAGTGCTTTGTTCTGTGCCCCTAAAGAGTCCCATGGAAACTTAAGAGGACCATTCATATGCATGAAGTTAAAGCACATTCCTAAGAACTTGTAAGTTTAAGGGCTAGTTTTAAAAATGTAGTAAAGATCCATCATCTTTTTCCTTTTATGCTTCTATTTCCAGTCAAAAAGTTCATTTGTTATATTAAATATCTTTTTATCAGACAAAACTGCTCTGTAACTCTACATATCACAGGAGAGAAATGAAATGCAGGAAGTAAAAATCACTGTCAGCCCAATTGTACAAGAAGTTTACAGTGGGAAATGTTCTTTCAGTATGTTAAAGCCACTCCTCCAGATTGTATTTCAGGGAACAATATGGGAATTTAGACTTAGAAACTGACACCAGGGATATAAGCACTGGAAAGCATTGCCTGTCAGTCACTTCTGAGTTCAACTTGAAAAGGATTAATGCAACAAAATAATCTGAGCATGAACTCAAATGACTTGGTAATGCTGAGCCATAGCAAAATTTCTGTGATGTGACTGCCTGGGAAACCAGGCCTTTCTATTTCATAAGGGCAAAGTCAACAGCATATGTTGCTGTTTTCTGGTAATGCAAAAAATACTTTACACAGAAGACTGAGATTTTTGTAACTTAATAGTGCACTTTAAAATGTAGGTGAAAAATCATACCTGCCCACACACTGTATTTTTTATTTATTTTATCACTTGCAGGAGTACCTCATCACAGAGGAAATAGCTTGAAAGGAAAAAGACAACTGGGCCTATAGATAAATGGGGTTCTAGACTTAATTCTAGGGGGTTTTTGCTGAAATGAATCAATTTTGTATGTAATAGAAGATGGTATGATCAATCAAATACAATTTTCTGAAATTGCAACGTGTTTTTTGAGCTTATGGAAGAGACAAAACCACTTAATATGGTCACACATTTAGCTGAGAATGAGAAAACAGATTATATTTAAAGAGCGCTTCTCTGGTGACTGGGAGTGACGCTTAGAAACAAATCCCTTAAACTGCTATAATTAGCCATCTCAGAGGAGAGAAATATTTTACCTGACTGTCCCAGTTTGAAGAACTCTCAATATGAAGAAATTGAAGTAGAACGGTATGAAACTCATTTGTCCTAATTTCTAGAGCCTACTAAAGTGATCCATATTCAAAGTTTAGTCTAAGGAATGATGCTTTAAAGGACTATTCCCCTGCTCCCAAACATAAAGCATTCTTCCCACCAGCTTATCTCCTTTTTTATAGTTCCAATATAAGTGAAATGCTATCATATTAATAGGAGCTGGGAACATTCAAATATCAAAATACAGTTTCTAGGCATAAGGTCACAGTTCTACTGGGGCTAAACCTACAAGCATCACCTAACTTTCTTGTTATGTTAATTCATTTGGTGACAGGCTAGATGTTGACTCCTAGTTAATTTATATTCATCAAATGGCTAAAGAAAAAGCCTGGCTTTCCTTTTTTTTTATTTTTTATTTTTTTTTAGGCGATAACCTTTCAGAAAATATTCTTCTTCAGAAAACTGCCTCTTATGTTCTCAGTACTCTGGAAAACTAACGAAAATTTCACTGTAAGGAGTGAAATTTACCAAGAATGTGTGGCAATTAGAAAAAAAAAAAGGAAGCACACATGAAACTGTAGTATAGCATTTCCTATGATGGAACCCAAAGCTTATGAAGACTAAAGCAAAAAACAAAATGAAAAAAATCCCAGTGTCCTGAGTGTTGTTGAAGGAGTTTGAGCCAGGAAAGCCACTAGCCTTTTACAGCCAAAAATACTGTGGATTTCTGCCAACCTTGCCTTTCTAGGTTTGTGTCAGTCTGTATTTTCCCTGTCTTTCTGTTGGCTACTTGCCTTCACAGTACTTTAACTTAAGGATAAAAAACAAAGCTATACTTGGCCAGCAGACCATACTGATGAGTCAATACACTGCTTCCGTGGAGGCCAAAAATACCTTTCTCGTGATGTAATCTTGGACTTTTATTTAAATTGACAGCAAGTACATATAGTAAATGTCTATATTAAAAACTAATGGCCTGGATACTTGAGGCAGAGAGGAGACAGAGGAGCCCACAGTCATTAGTTCCAGTGACATCCAGTCAAATGGATATGCTGTACAAGGTAGCTGCAAAGTAAACAGGTTTCTATTGGATTCTGAGGGTAAAATTAAAGAAAGCAGCATTTGTAGAGAGAAGTAAAATTTTATTAGATAAATGGGAGACCAAGCATGCTGTGCTTGGTCATGGAGTTTCATGGCTATAGTTTACACTAGCAATGTCTGTAGCACCTTTCTAAACAGAAAACATATTGCTTACATTTTTGCATGCTTTGTGGGGATTCTAATAGGTATTTTACAATGTTTGATGATTAACAAGAATAGGATAAAGCTCCTGCTCATCCCTGCTCCTTTTCTAGAACTGGAAGTAAAGAATAGCACAATCTTATTGTGGATGCAAAAGGAAATATCTGTTGAGTAAAGTCAACACTTGAACTGAAGAGAGGGTGTGAACAAGAGTAGATATTTGTGAGTAATTTTGTGCGTGAATGTGCTGGTTGTGAGTGAGAAGTGCTCTGTTGCAGGTGGGTAACTCATGGATGAGTCAGGAGCATCTCTGGTGACAAGCCTGCAGGAAGTGTAATTCGCATAAACCCTTCACACTTAAACCGCCTGCAAAAGTATGCATGTCTGCAACACCAAATACTCTGACTATCTACAGCTAATAAAAATCTTCACACATCAGAGAGCTGAGATCAGTCAGACCACAGGACTTAAGCCTGTAAAAGTGTCCTCGAGTTACGAAAAGAAAGTAATAAACAAAATGATCACTGTTAAAAAGAGCTGGACAAAAAACAAAGCAAAGCAAAACAAAACCCCTCTCTCTCTGAGTCCTAACACTTCTGAGAGCTCATAACGCCATGGAAATGTTGCTGCAAGCTTTGTCTTTTTTTTTTTTTCTTCACCTCTAAAAAGGGAAGACAGCATGAAATAATCATAAAATTAGCTTTTAGCCTGAAAAAAACTAATTCAATGCAGCCTGGCTTCGCTAGCATAGCGTCCTGCTTTGCAACTATGACTTTGTAAGGCTGTTTTTTCCCCGTTGCGTTGCACAGAAGGCGCTGATGTGCTTCTGCACAAGTCCTGTGCCGCCCTCTGGTGCCCGCGGCCCGACTCCGGTCCCTCCGCCGGGAGCGGAGGAGGGCAGGGAGCAGGGAAAAGGAGGAACAGACCATTGCTATGGACATTGCCGATGCCGCCCTTGCTGCTCTGTTCACCTTGGGTAGTACACGGGCTTACACCTCCTGAGAAACTAATTCCTTCGTTTGCTGAAGGTGTGCCCTTTACATAAAGCAGGACCTGGGCGTCCCTGGTAGTCCTTCAGCTTCCTTTTTGCTGAGCAAAGTATTTTCCATAACGCTTCAGATTTGCAGCCCTCAAGCTTTCCATTTCCTGTAGAAATGCCCCAGGTTTGAAGCTCTCAAGCAAGCAAGAAGCTGTAAACTGGAAGCTTGGGACTCCAAGCAAGCAGAGCCTTTCCTACATCCAACAATGCCTTTGGAAGATGTACACACTGCTGTTTGCATTGCAGGGCAGCTGACCAGCCTTAGTCATGGGCCAGGAACCTGTTTACACTAGGTTGCAGCATGGTAATAACAATTTAGGACTTCTGGAAATGAAGGGGTTTTGATATGGGTGGTTTTGTGTTTTTGTTTTAAGCTCTGTGACATTAGCTTTAAAGAAAACAGTGGAATTCCCAGCTGTTTTAGCCTGGGTAAACTGAGCTGAGAGTCTGTTGTTGTTGATCCTCCTGTGGTTTCTGGTGTGTTGACACTGAAATCATGTGCAGTAATAGCCAAAATAGTTAAACACAAAATACAAATCCCTTATCTAAGGATCTCATTCCATAGCTCCATTTTTCCTCTCTCCCTAAATCCCTTTCTGATGTGTAATGCAACACTTCCACTGCACAGTTCTTTCTTTCGAGATTATCTTCAAGAATTTTGCCTTTTTTTTTTTTTTTTCAGAAAGCAGCTTGTCATTTCCAGGGATGCTCCCAAACACTCTGCTTCTCTTTTGCTACTTATCTCTGTTACAATGATACACTTTTAAGTGTTTGAACCTTAAAATTTAGATTGAATTATAGTCTCTGAAGAGAGGAAGCCATGTAAACTAAGATGAGGGTTTGTGAGACATGTCATGTATTGAGCTGCTGTAGTTGGCTTCTCAGCAGCCAGCAGAGCTAAAAGCTGAGACTAAGTAGAGATGAAGGGAGGCAGTAGCTCAGAGAGAAAAAGAAGTGTGACCAATCCAGCATGTGGCATGTTCCTGTTTGTGTCTGTCATGATGGGAGGAGGTGTGTTATTAAGCAAGCCATACTTTTTCTCATTGTCTATAATTACAGATACACCCATAACTCCACACACAAGCTTATCATGAAGAGGATTTCACCTCCCTTTGGACGTGAGCAATGCTACTATAGTTTCTGTTACAGGCAGTACCTTTATGCAGGTAGTAGAATTCTCCAGAAAGCTATGAAGTCTTAATTTTAGTTTTCAAGCTACTGTGGTAATCTGGTCTAAATTATTCAGTACTGCAGCCCAGATATCAGTACTGGGTCACCTCATGTAATTGTGAGACTCTCCACTCTCAGGAATCCCACAATGATAGCGTTTTTGGACATATATGGTTATAATGAGAGGTTATATGCACAATAGTCCTCTCTCTATCTCCCTACTATTTCTACACATGCAGAGTCTAAGGAAGAAATGCAGCTCATATTCATGTATAGCTCACCTGTGTTTGGACAATGCCACACAGTTCAGCTTCTGCCACAGGCACTGAGATTGTGAGGTTAGCTATCACTTCATATATTTTGCTAGTAGGTCTGAGGATTTATCTCTGCTGCAACTCTGATGAGGTTCAAATCCTAGCTCCAAATGAGATATATTGTAAACAAAACCCCAACAAACAAACATCAGTTCCTGTATAACCTAGAGCAGAAGCTAAGACCTGCAAGTTGTAACTGCTTATGACTTACTTTTGGTAAAGGAATGACCCCTCCTATGCCTATAGCCTGTGTCCATGGCTGTAATTCTTCTAGCCAAGAGCTAGATTCCTGGCTTTCTCCCAACTGCCAACTCCGTCCTTGAACCTCTCTTTGGAATTTCCCACTATGATAACCATTTGACTCCTTAATGCAGCTGTCAGTGTTCATAGGGACTTGCTGGATAGAGGGCTTGCGGTTGGATCAATCTCCCCCTGAAGGTAACAGGAAACTTCTTCCAAGGGACTACATAGTTCTAACTACAGCAAAAAGAGGGAGACTACAACCCACATTTTCTTTCATGACATTTTCCCTCCCTGACAGGACAAAGAAGTAGTTCTTCATCACTGAGCATTAAACTCATCACAGCCAGGTAAAATTAATGCTCTTTTATGAGATTTAAGGAAACAGCTGGATCAGCAAGACTGTTCAACAACAGGCTTGACCATGCATTAATGACACTGTTATTTTCTAGTTTAATTTTCACCATTTAACAAATGGGAAAATACAAACACAAATTTTCAACCTCCTATTTATTCAAAGCAAGGTGTACTGCATTGAATATGCATTTTAAACATTAATTTATGAGCCATTTGAAGATTGCTACACCACTGATTTTTGGTTTTTAGACCCAAGACAAATTTTATGCTCTTCCAGTTGTTGATTCTGAAATCACAGTAATTTCTCCTATTTTTAGCAACCAAGAACTTTGAAATTAACATTTATTTGATCTTGAATTTGGCATTTGTTTTCAGTATAGAAATAAGATTTTCCCCACATGCATTTGGCTGTGTTGAACCTTCATGAGAAAAAGGAAAGAACAGATTACACATCTTTGAGAATTCAGTTAACATTTGCTAGCACTTCATTAACTAGTCCCAAATGCAGGAAGGAAATAAACATTCCATTCTTTAAGAAAATGAATGAATATTAGTGCATTATGATGTGGAAAAAAACAATTTAGGAAACATTATGACAGGCAGAAAGTGTATTATTCCAGTTCTGACACTGGAGAAGGAGAGGGAAAGTGAACTATGACTAACTTCAGTTTTGATCAGCTCATACCATTACTCATGTTGTTTTACAGTAAAATTTGAGTTGTAATTGTTTCCAGAGAAAAAAAGATCTAGATCTGGGTTTACCCTTGCTTGCCCTGGACATAGTGTGCACTGCCCATGACAGCATGACTTGAGCTCTACCTGCTCACACCCTACTTGCAGACCCAGATGATGTGCTGGTATGTGCCAGTTGGCCTGACTGCACTGTCCTTACTGCTGCAGCTGCTGTAGATGAGCCCTGAGTGACCTGCATGGACATCCAGCCCTGGCTTCCCAGAGCTATGAAGTTTTTATCTGCAATGTCATCTAGAAAGTCATGCTGCCAATAACCTCGTACCATGATAGAAGTGACAGCATGAGTACCTGTGATCTACAAAGATAAACCCAAGCAACATTCCTCTGCTCCCAGTTATCCCTGCCAAGCAGTAACTGACTTGGACCCATGCTGAAATCTGATGTTAAGTGCTGCTGTGCTGGCCATACCTGCATGAAGATCCCTGCCTTCACACTGGACGTGTGACTGGTGACTGGGCAGTGAACCACCCTGCACACATGTAGCACAACAAAAAGCCCATATATCTCATCATCTGCATACAGCTGTTTGTAAAACTGAAAGACTAATAGCAACACTATCCAAAACAGAACTGAATTAAGTATCAAATATTCAAAGCTTTCTGGGATAAATAAATCTTGTGTCTCAGGGAGCTCTAATAGCAGAAGCTATTAAACTCAGAAAGAAATAGGGGTGTAAATGTCGTGGCCCTTTAGGGACTGTGTGCTTGAAGGAAGATGCCATCACAACATGCTATCCTTTACCTCTTCTTTTGTCTTATAGTTTTCCTGAGCATTAATGCTTTTGTGCTCAGCCGAAAGGAAAATCCACAGGAACATCATGCAATGGTTTCCCCAAACTCATAAGGATGTAATGCTGTCTACTTATGTTTTAGGGATCAAAAGACATTATCTCATATCTCCTCACTCAAGTATATGGCCTGATGAGAGTAAAGTGTAAGGTTGTTCCAAGGGATTTAACTTTTTCCAGTTCATTATGGTGCTAAATATCTTTCAATCACAGCAATACAGAGAATGTCCAGCACCCTGTGATAACAAATCCCAAACTTTATGCTGTGTAAGTTAGACCTTCAAAATTAATCAGGGCAGGATTTCATTTATAACTGTATTTTTCATGCACAACTTCTAGTAATCTGCTGAGATTTGTAATGGTATAAAAATGTTGGTAAAGAAACTTTCATGGTGTGCATTCACTCAGCTGCATTTCTAAATCACGTAAAGAAAAACAGAAACTGGAGGCAATTGGTCTCTATAAGTATCCAAAGTATTGATGTAAGTATCAGAGGAGCCAGGATCTTCATGTTGCTGCCGAGTAATAGGACAAGAGGTCATGGACAGAAACTGATTCCCAGGAAGTTCCACCCGAATATGAAGAAGAACTTTACTGTGCTGGTGACCATGCACTGGAACAGGTAGCCCAGAGAGGTTGTGGAGTCTCCCTCACTGCAGATATTCAAGAACCATATGGATGCAATCCTATGCCATGTGCTCTAGGATGACCCTGCCTGAGCAGGGAGATTGGACCAGATGTCCCATTGTGGTCCCTTCCAACCTGACCCTCTCTATGATTCTGTGAAATATCATCCTGGATAAGACTGATCACTGTAGAAATGCCTAGT
>JAOXXN010000395.1:85457253-85477177 GCA_026770055.1 Myrmophylax atrothorax
CCCCTGGTGCCGGTGCCGGCGCTGAGGGAGCGGTTCGGCCGCGGGGCCTCCAACGGCCGCGCCTGCGCCCGCCCGCGCACACAGCCAATCAGCGCCCGCCGCGCGGGGCTCGCCGGGAAGCGCCGGCGGAGAACTACAACTCCCAGCATGCATCACGAAGGACACCCGGAACTGCAGGGACTACAACTCCCAGCGTGCCCCGCGCGGGATGGGCAGGAAGGGAGGGGGAAAGGAAGGGGAGAGGAGGAAAGGAAGGAGGAGGGAGGGAAGAAAACTTCAGTTGAATCCCCTTCTTGGGAAAGCTGTGGAGCTTTCCTTCCTAACAGCAGAATCACATTTTTGGTTAAAAAGAGCAATACTCAGAATAGTTTCGCATCAGAAATACAGATGAATAGAATGACTACAGTCTTGCTCATTATAATCAGAAAACAAAGAGTTGATCCTGCTATGTACGTAATCTACATATTTGTATTTCCCTGCTTCTCATCTAAGTGCTTTTTTTGAACCTTGGACAGTGAGTAAGAAATGAGTTGAGAGGTTTGAGGTGAAAAGACTGGGAAAAACCACATCTTTTTTTACTCATTGAAATGTTTCTATTCAACAAACTCATTTTTTGACATTTTATTCAGATTCACTGAATTTTTATTTTGGAATATTGTGGAGGAGGGGAAAGTAATTTGTGATACACTTTGTTCTGATGTCCTAAGGAAATAAGGATTACATTACCATGCTCTCATTGTGCTTCTCTGCTTGCCTGTCCTACTCTCTTCCCACACCCCCAAAAGGTTTTGAATCTAGTTTTGATGAAATCTGTCAAAATGTTCTGCAATTCTTACAATCTCAGGAAAGTCCGCTGGTGAGTAGAGTTGGAAAAGAAACACTATTAATAGAACATTAAGGGTAGAAAAACAAATAAAAATCTTATTAAACATGGGAGAATCTGCAGCAGATTTTCTCAGTACAGTCTCACCGCTTACAGAACAGTTCATTACCAGTGTTGGGGAGCCTTCTTGAATCATTGATAGAGGAAGCAAGTCTGTATTTTTTTTTAGTAGCCTGTTGTCCCACCTCACTATTTTCTCTTCTAAACAAAACTCTCCACTATAAGTGGTTCTTATCCAGGTTTGATGCCTGGGTTTACTAATCAGTGGGATCAGAGGGGGCAGTACAGATCCAAGTGACAGTGTGATTGCCTGTGCAAGGCAACATAAACAACTGGGGTGTACTGAGTGCTCTGTAGCAACTGCACCATGACAGTATTCCCTCAGAATAACAAAAGCAGGATAAACTAGTCTGCAATTACTGAGTGTTAGTTGGCTCCTTTAAACATAACCATAGATCTAAAATGAGATTATATTACATCAGAAACAAGGCAAAGTTTGAAGATATTTGTTGAAAATTGGCCTAATGACTCTTTTGTCTTTGTAATTCACACCTTTCACCTTGCTAATATCTAGCAATTGCAAATTGGCATGCTACCAGAAAATGAAAGTAGTATTTTGCAACTGGTTTTTTGCTTTACCTACTCCTTCCTATTCTTTCCTACATACTTTGTAGAAATTATAGACTCTCTTTTAAAAGCTGTTAATCCATATCCAATTTGTAGCCACTGTACAGCCAGCTTCCTCTCATTTGTTTTTTAAAAATGAGCTTTTTTTGAAGATCTTATGATATCAAAATACCTATGCAACTCTGCATTTTACAGTCCCTGGCTGACAGGGGATTACATAAAAGACCCAGATTCCTTAACATGTCCTGTATCTACCAAGGACACATGGGCTACAAGTGTTTTGTTGAAGACAACAAAGATACTCATAAGAACTGTTTCTAGACATACCAGACATTATCAAATCTTTTCTAAAGTTGGAACAGAGCAGATGACCTGACCCTGTCTTTGCAGAGGCTCAAAACAGAGCACAAGCCATGAACTGGTCAGCCTACATGCAGAGCACCTTATGAGGAATCTCCAGCCATGGGCACCTCCACCATGGGATAGGTAGAGCACAGGGCTGGCAGCGGGTCTGCAGTGGTGTGGGGGTGAAACCCTGGCGAGGAGAGGAATGAAGGCAGCACAGGCTGTTTTGAAGGTCGTATTGCTGAGCTGGGCTGGGCCCCAGCTGTCTGCCCAGCCTGGTCAGTACAGAGCCTACAGCCCTGCGGAAGCTCTTATCATCTGTCACCACCAATTGCTTGCAGAAATTCCCCTCCCTTCAGTCCTCCAGCAGATGTCTTGTGACTCAGACGCAGGAAAATCACTACACCCCACTTGGACACAGTAGACACATCTTCCAGTGGCAAAAAAAGTGAGGAAAGAATTTGCCATGCCCTTATAAAGGCAAATTTTCCATGTACGCACAGCCACATGGACTGCAAGGCAAGGAACTGCCCTTTTTGACTGACCATATGCAGACTGTGTTGCCTCTGTGCCCTGGGGATGATAGTAGAATGCATTACACCTACATATTTCTATAGTCCATAGTATGTTATTTATTAAGTACTCTTTTCCAGCAGAATCATCAGTGCTAACCAGACCAGAGAGGAGAGGAGTCTCCTTTGCCAGGAAGCTTCTCCTCTCAAGATTCCAGTTTTGTGAATCAGATTTCTGTTTAACTCATTTTATCTGGCACCAAAATCAGCAGATACATTCCATGTAGAGAAATAACAGTGGAAAATGATGCAAGTATTTTTCTGGAGAGAATAAGCTAATACATGAAGAGAAGACACTAGCATATCCAGTCTAATTTGAAAACTTTCCTTCAAGCTCACAGAATTTGCCAAGTAGATACATTTTGCTGTCAGTTTTTAGCTTTCTTTCTCTTCCTTATTACTCTGTTAGGAATCAATTCATTTTCTGTACACACCTGCCCCCCAGTTTAGGAAAGGACTATGGCTATGGGGCAGCATGAAGAATTTGCAAGAGTTTTGTCACAGTGCTGACATGTTCTCAGCAGCTATAGGGGCATACTTGATATGAACAATGCCTTGCAGATCTATTTTCCTCCCTTGGCCAAGCATGAATGAATTTGTAAAAATATTTGAGGGACACCTTTAAAAATATGTGGTATGAGTGGTGTGAGTCTGAGATTAAAATACAGCCCTTCCTTTTCACTGACAGCATGTGGTACATGCCGTTTGCTTACTCATCACAGTAACGAGTCTGGTGCATCTTTCCAGGTTTTCAATATTAGATTATCTGAGGATATAAAATCAAGCTGGCAGAATGAGTCACCTCATAGATTATTGCCTAGTGAAAAAAAAAAGGCACAGGGATGTCATTATATTTGCCTACAAAGCACCATGGGTACCTATGGGGCTGTAAAGATAATAAGCATGAAGTTGATTATTGCTAATATGCTCTGCTTCATGTCTCAGATACACAGTGTATTTCTTTTATATAATTTTTTGTTAATTTCCTAGAGTTGACAAAACACTTCAGAGAAATCAATCTGATTAATACAGTTTCACTGGCCTCATTAAAAATTCAAGAAACTACCAGAATACCAACAAAAAATTCTTTAAAAAACCCAGTTCCACCTTAATGGAATCAAATACACTTAAGAAAATGGCGTACTCCAATGATAATAAATGTGCACTTCAGATTGCTAAAATGCTTTCTTTATTTTGGATACTACACCTAATTCTTGTTTTTTGTAGAGCTAAAAAAATAATGTTTCACTTTACACATGTATGTTGTATATTCCCAGCAAGAGCTGGGACAAATTATAGCTGTCTGGCAGTTGCTACTGCTGCTAAGCTTTTATACAGCAGAAAAAAAACCCCAACAGCAGCAAATCAAATTACAGTGGTATTCAATTAATAGTCCATCTGGACTCTGGAAACAGTTGTCAACTCTGCCACCAGGAGCTTGTACATTCTCCCACTCTTTTTTCTGACATGCCTGTGGCCCAGCAACTTGACAGCTTGCCACAAGTTTTCACTCGGGTCGGGTCTGACCAAAGAAACAGATTTGATGGCCTCACTTTGCTCCCAAGGAATGCTTTTCCATGTACAGACCTGGGAGGCAGGTGAGCTCAAGCTACAGAAGACACTTCAAGGAGACACTTAGGGAGAAACCTGCTTATCTTTCTTCTGCATTGGCCAGGGCACTTTAGCTGCAAATACCATAATACCAATGGGTTCATCATGGAGAGCTGGAGTGAGTCACACCAGCAAGATGGTCTGAGTAAAACGGTAGGACTGATGGAAGGTGCTACCCAAGGTTCACCAGATAAGGAAGACTATATTTCTACACAACTTTGGATTGAGCCCTCACAGCAGGACCAGATGCCTCCAGCTGAGTCCACAGGCAGTGAGAAGGCTAGGCACACTTACCCACCAGGAGGACTTTGGAGGTTAAAGGTATCTGTGGTAGGTTGACCCTGTCTGGAAGCCAGGTGTCCATCAAAGCCAGTGAAGATCCCTCCCACAGGATGCAGTCCTGCAGAAACAGGCTGCTCCAGAATGAGTCCTCCACAGGGTCACAAGTCCTGGCATCAAACCTGCTCCATCACAGACATCTCTCTCCACAGGGCCACAGGTCATCCCAGGAGCCTGTTCAATCATGAGCTTCCCATGAGGTCACAGCCTCCTTCAGCCACATCCACCTGCTCCAGTGGGGAATCCTCCAAGGGCTGCAGGTGGATCTCTGCTCCACTGTGTACCTCCAGGGACTGCAGGGGGACAGTTTGCCTCACCCTGGTCTGCACCACAGGCTGCAGGGGAATCCGTGCTCTGTCACCTGGAGCATGTCCTCCCGCTCATTCTTCACTAACCTCAGTGTCTGCAGGGTTGTTCCTCTTATGTATTCTCACTTCTTTCTTCAGCTACAATTGCTTTTGCACACAGAATTTTTACCCTTCTTAAATACATTGTCCCAGATGTGCTGCCACTGTTTCTGATTGGTTCGGTGTTGGCCAGCATCAGGTTCATTTTGGAGCCAGCTGGCATTGTCTCCATCAAACATAGGGGAAGTTTCTAGCAACTTCTTATGGAAGCCATGACTGTTACCGTCCTCTACCCTGCCCTTGTCTACCAAACCCCTCCCCAAATCCAGTACAGCATTCCATTCTTCTGGTCTCCCTGGGGGAAGGGTAGATGTCTAGGCAGTTGGTCACCAGCCCTCATGCCAGGTCTTCTCCCACCATGGCGAAGAGCAGACCCCTCTCTGACCACCAGTGTGGGGAAGCTGGTATTGCAAAGGAAGAAAAAGCTAACAAGGAAGTAGAGAGGAAAAATAGCAAGCAAACTATGATACTGAGGTGCAGAAGGAAGACAACTTGCCTGAGCCCTCCCACACCAAATAAACAAGTGCCACAGGCAAAATCTGAAATTGCAGAGCAGAACCACAGTTTCCATGGGCTTTTCGGTCACAGAAGCCATGACTACTAGCTATTAAAACAGACTCAATGGCCAATAACTTCCTGTCACCTCAGATGGTTACAAAACAACAGGGACACAGGCGCTGCCAGCCTGTGCTGTGTCATGACCGTGGCACTTGTCACACTGCACTCCTGGGGGACACCACAGATCCGGAGAAGCAAAGGTCCCTCACTGTTCCTGAGTGTGATCTTCATGGATAGCACAGTACCTTCCTACAGAAAAACATTTTTGGGATTTTTTGTTGGTTTTTTTTCCTACTAGGTAATTTCTCTTTAGTGAATCCTAACAAAATTGCCCAGTATTGCTTCCTCCGAGTGTGAATTACTGCATAGAGGCTGGTTGAGTAGCTCCTTTCTGCAGCAAGAGGAAGGGAGGGAAGGACCTACCCTCATTAATTTAATAAGCAAAATAAAATTGAATGAAAATGAAAAATATTCTTAATGAAAGGTGGAGGTTTCCTTGATAAAGCAGAAAAATCCAAATAAGAATAGATGCACAAAATAGCTCTGATAAACTTCAGAAGCTCCACTCAAAGGAAAAGAGTTAATGGAAAATATTTCTGAGGCCAGAGAGAATTCTGTATTTATTAACAGGAAAAATTCAAAAGATTAATTATTCAGAGTCTTTGATATTTCATCTTGCAAAAGAATAATCTAGATAAGAAAAAAGGTTTGAGCACCCTTAGTGTTAAACATATGATGGTTCCTCTGGAAGAGAGAACAAGATCTAACTTGTTGAAATGGCACAGCAAATGCAGAAGAAAAGCAGGTTTTACTGAACACTTGTTCTAGACACTTCTGTAGATGTCTCTCTGAGTTCTTGGACTACCTCTGACAGAGCATCAGTGGGAGAAATAAAAGTAGAAAAGCCATTTCATCCTTGCTATTTATTTTTCCTCTTTCTCATTCCTGCTGGTTTTAACACTGGGAGAGGATTCTCTAGTGGGATCATAAGACCCTTTGTCTCTGAAGCACAGAGATCAACAGGCAGCTCAGTGAAAAGTCACACTGGGGGAAAAGAAATCCAAACAGCAAGCCAGCAAGGTGAGTTAGTATTTCCACCCACGGTTTTGCAAGAGATAAGTTATTAATAAAGATTTAACTAAGCTCTGCTTTGCCTGTACAGCTGCAATATTAAGAATAGCCATACATTTTGTAGATCTGTTATATTTCCTCCACAGCAAGTCTGCAACAGTGAATATAGCTTTGGGCCATTTCTTTATTCCTGAAACTCATATCATTGTGGTTTTCTGACCCTTTCCCCACTAATATCATTAAAAAGAAAAAGGAAAAAGTGCCTTTTTTTTTTTTTACTCAGACTCTACTCTCACCCATCGTGCCCACCAGGTATTATTTGTCTTCTCATTATCTTGACCACAACAGTAAAAGCACAGAATGAAGCACAAACAAAAACCCTGAAGCTAACTTGGAAACTTGATGTCACATATTACCTGACTAGCCAGTTTCCATTTGCAATCAGATTTTGATTTGATACTATGGCTGGAAATCTGTAAATTGTTAACTCTGTGTCTTCTCAGCATGAGAAACAGGGCAGGGAAGGTAGGCAGCCCTTACCTTCCTAGCAACATCAAAGGAGCTGCAGGGACTTCAATCACAGGTGTGTTTAAAACAGGCCAGCTACAGTATGTGAAAGCCAAATGAAATGTTTATGGCAGTCTTTGTCTTTTGAGCTGTTGTGAACTGGTAATATGACAACGAATTTTAAAAAAACCCAAAACAAACTACATCAGATTTGACCTTTTCCAGTTCTGGACAAAACATATTATCAAGGAGGTTTTTGGCTCTCATCTCCCTTCCATTAGTATGTGCCTCCCTAGCAAATATTTTAGAGATCTCATTGGTTTCTGTGGAGCAGAAACAAATATTAAAAGAAACAAATTTAACAGAAAAAGTTTGGGGTTTGGAATGTTGGGGGTTTGGATTGTGTACTTCTTTTCTCTTTCTTTCTTTCTTTCTTTCTTTCTTTCTTTCTTTCTTTCTTTCTTTCTTTCTTTCTTTCTTTCTTTCTTTCTTTCCATATATATATGTATATATATTTGGGGTTTCTGTACTCTCTACATTATTCTTTCATGAAGAATTTATAAAATTGGATCCCAATTTGGAACACAGTTTTTTATGACAATAAATCTGTTGACTTCACTGCTGCAGTGCCATCCAAAATGACTTTGTAATCTGGAAAAAAATAATTGTGCTGAGGAGAAAGGGAGCAATGGACATTTCCCAGGCTTTTTTGACCTTCTGAGTGAGAATTGGAGCTTGCCTAGTGGTTTAGATGCTAATCTGTCTACCCAGTGTGTGGGTGTGTTCTGAGTCACAGCCAACATGTGCATTCACTTCTAAAACAAGGCTTCCTAAATATTTTTGTAAGGGTAGCTTTTGTTTAACTTTCATTTGGCAGAGTCCCACACTGGGAATGGTCAAAAGCTTAGGAAGGACCCTATGTTGCATATAGAGCTGCTATGAACAACTTTGAAAGTTTTCAAATCTTTTTCTCTCAAACTGAAGAAGGAAAGCCTCATTCTTCTCCCCAAAATGACTTAAGATACTGCTTTTTTCTCATCTACTTGCCAGAAAACCACATCTGTCAGGCTTCAAGTGTACAACTGTCTCTCAACAGTGAAGATAAATGTCTTTTTTTTTCTCTTCTGGCCTTTGCTGTATTTATTTTTTAATCCATGCCTGGTTACAAAAACTCAAAAACTCAAGGGGCATTCTGCTGAGGATGTTCCAGGAGACTGTGACCATGCAAGTGCTGAGCAAACAGGATGCAGTGGCCATATACAGGCAGTGGGTACCATGGAGATTTTTGCAAAGAAAAGTTGGTGGTGTTTTTTTTTTTTATTATTGTTCTCCCTATTACATAACTGGGAAAAGGGATAATGAACATGTTGCAGTCAAAGCATCACAGGTGTTACAAATTGCTTTCTCTCTTGGAGGCCCTGTTATTAACCCAGTTACTGCTGGTAATAATACCTGCTGCTCTGCAAATAAACCTGATAAATGCACTGGGGCCAGATTCAATAAAGGGCTTTGGTGACTCAGCGTTAAGTTGGTGTAATACCCTGTATTTAAGATCTCAGGCCTTAGAGCAGAGTCTGATTCCTGAGCAGCAGATCTATAAAGTGCACAGAGGGTGTTAGGTGCTTGCAGTATCCACCCCAAGCAGCTTAGCATGTACCTCTTTAGATCTAGCCAATAAAGAGTGCTGGGTGGGGAGAGGAACCCAGATCCTTTCCAAAATATAAGTGTGTGAACTTTTTTTTTTTTTTTGGTAATTCCTCTCTTCAGGAGTGGAGCAGTTCTTAGGCTTTTTGACATTCCCTCTTTGCCACAGCTGCTACACACTCATATAACACCCTGCTGCTAAAGCCATAACCTGGGAAGTGGATGCCCTAAGTTTGGTTCTCTGCTTTGGCTTCACAGTGTGTGTGGGAAGGGCGTTTCCGTTCCCAATCCTCTCCAAGATTATGCTGTTAGCAGCTCTAAGGTAGGCCATTGTGAGTGGGCTGGAGGGATATGCTCCTCATCTCCATCTGCAGCTGTGCAGAAAGCATTTCAAGATTCATTAGTCCATAAAGAGAAAGAGAATATTAAGTGAGTGAGTCATGTTTGCTCATGCTCAGGACACTCACTTGGCATGAGGGCATCCAGGTTTCTGGCCCTTGTCTGTGCTTGACTTTCCGTGTTCGCACCAGTGACAGTTCAGTGTGAATTACAAGAAAAAGAAGACGTAGCAGAGAAACTAAAACTCAAGCCTGTCCAGCTCTGCTTGGAGTGAGTGCTGTAACCAGCACCAGGCTGGTGGCATGGTTGAAGCAGAGCTGCCTGTTGCCAGAGTAGTCCCTCTGCTGCTGGCCTGGCTTTCTCTCAAGAGACTGAATAGATTTGAACCCAAATATACTTGGGTATAAATATATTTGGATATTGCCTATTCAAATACGAAGTGAAAAACTCCAAGTCCTCTAAATAAATACTCAGTCTGCTTTGTAAAGCTCAGGCAGAGGAGAAGAATTTTGCATTTTGTCAGCAAAGAGCAAGAGTCACTGCATGAAATAAGGTGAGAAATAGATCCCTAAGTGTGCTTTGAATATTGTGGGACCAACTGTCCCTACAATAGGCTTAACTAGGGATATGTACACAGCAACCCTTGAATTGCTCAGTCAACTCCACCAAGACTGGGACAGCTCAGGAGACGCATAGAAGTACATCTCTAAACTCCTAGTAAACTGAAGAGGAGATTACTTCTTGAACTTAATCACCACCAGCTTTGTTGGGATTTTAGTTTTCAGTATCTCAGTTGGGTCAAGTCCCAGGTCAGAAAATCTTGTATGGATTTGACACCTAGCTCCCTTTAAATGAGCAAGGGATAGAGGCCCCTGCAGGCTGCAGTGCTCCAAACTCCATCCCTCTGGAATGAAACACTGTGCAAAGTTTTGTTCTTACTTACATCATTACAAATTTGACTCGGTGATGATGAAACTGACAGCATAACTGGGCCAAAAATATGATAGAATTGGTTGGGGAATTTTGTTTGGTTGTGTTTTTTTTCTGTTTTTGTTTTGTTTGTCATTTTGTTTTTCATAGGTAAGGTCTTGTTATGGCATGGTATGAAATGCAAGTAGACCCCTCAATACTGACAGCTTTATGTGGCCAGTGCAGTGGGAATGCCTTGGAAATCCAGTGCAGCAGAAACCTTAAAGATGTGATTAAAGAAAAAAAATCTCAAGAGAGTCAGAAACCTTCCCAGACCCAGGACTTTGGTGGACTGTAGATATAGATATGATGCCTTTGAGATGTGACAGGTTTGCTGAGAGATACTGCAAACATATTCTGAGTCCACTTTAAACTTCTTCCTGCTATTTTCCCCCTGAACATTGATTCCCTTTCTTACAAAGTTTGCCTAGCCCACCATCCCTTAGAGCCCATCTTCTTCCTGTGCAGGGAGCTGTTGCCTCCAGCTGCTGGTAGCATTCTCACCCGCGTTACCACAGCAGCAGAAACAGCAAACATTAAACACAGGGATGCTGTGTGTGCAAAGTCCCTGCATCCTCCAGGTTTGTGAGCAGCCTTTATGCAGCTGCCAGGTTCCTGGAGGAGCCTGCAGAGCCTGGGTGTTTGTTCCATCTCCTTTTCCAGCTAAGCCTGGCCTATTTCTGGGACAACTGAGATAATCTGTGCAAAATGAGTAGTCAGCACTGATTTTACCAACTGCATGCAGAGAAGAATTTTAGTGTCCCATCTACTCAGAATGAGCATGATTTATACTCTTTCCCCAAATATACTTTTCTATAACCGTTAACAGGTACATTTGCCCTTCTTATATATCTGACTGGGCTCCACCCTTACATTGCATAAGCCCTTCTTTCAGAGATAAATCAACACAGAGGAATTCACATGGAAATATCTTTCAATGTGGCTCTGAGAAGAGAAGCATGTGAATAGCATGTGTATAACTTTTGGCTTGCTTTCAGTTTATTTTTTCTTCTTTTGGACATACCTGATCTTCAAAAACTAAAGAGTGACATGGGCTTGATTTTCTATTAGCTGACTACAGCTATAGATTGGATTGACATACAGTGATGTGTTAATTTGCCAAGATATCAAAAAATCAGACCCAAAAAAGTTGACAGTCAGGCAGCATAGTTCCCTGAAAAACAGATTTTCTTAAATAAATCTTTTGTTTTGACAGAATGACAGTTCCGTTCAAGAACAGCATCTGTATTGGAACAGCATATTTTGATTTCTCCAAGACATGCAGTTTAACAGCACCTGACATTTTGATTTAAAATGTACATTAACTGGAACCTACAGGGTATGTGTTAGATGGACTAAAAATAGATTTCCTGATAGATCTTAAAAAGGTAGCTGTTTGTCAGGAGATAACTGGGGCTGTTTTTCTTGTGATCCACATGAGACCAGTTTCTAGTCTGACATGACTGGATATGTCAATCCACAATCCAAACTGAACAAAACAAAGAAAAAAAAGTTGTCTTTACTGGCAACTTTGATAGATGATTAAAAAACATAAAAAAGGTGTCACTATAGGGAATCATCCTGCTTTGAAGGAGATCATTCATTTAAAAGTTTACATCTAAAAGAATGCATTCTGACATGATCAAACAAAAAAATTTAGATTTGAAAATGAAAGAATGAAAATATAAAAATGAGGCTGGGAAGGAGCACATGTCTGAGAAAACTGTTCTAGATAAGGACTTTTTAAAAACAACTCATAGACAATCACCACATTTTTGCCTCCTCAAGACAGAGATTTCCCACATTATCTCATCAGCACTTATACCACAGTGCTACTCTTAAGCAGTGAAAATTAAATATACTAATTTTACAGTGTTTTTTCAAATCTGAAATCTAAGTAAGCCATCCTGACAGTCTGTTTGACAATTCATAACTAAGAAACGTAATTGTCAAAAATAAGCAAACAAACACCAACCCTCAACACAAAATCAAATTTCTTCGCTTAGTTTTAATGTAAAGGTTATTGCCTCTTTTTTTTTTTCTTTTTTTGGTAAAGGCTTAGACCAGTGTGCTTCTGTTAGAGTTAAGAAAAAAATCTGCATCTGGGCTTTAGAAACATAGAAATATTACTAAAGAATCAGATTAAGATAGTCAAAATACACGAAAAATTATGAAACCATTATTAAAATAATAACACAAAGAGAAGTACAGAAAGATAGCTTCTGCTATTTTCCTTGGAAACTCATATTTGCAAGCAGCTGTTTAGGAACACCTAGGACTATGTCACATAGTTTAGAAATCTGTTTATCTGTTTCTAGAAGAAACTATGTATATGACACACATTTTGCTTTCTAAGAGGAGTAAAATCCATTATAATGGCTAATTGTAGTAATTTTTTCCTTTCAAAACCATCTCTGCTGAGAATTTCTAATGGCTTCAAAAAAGTTGATGACGAGGGCAGCATCCTCAGCCTTCTTTGGTAGCTGTGCTTATATGTCATATGTACACCCCCCACAACGTTGCTGTGGCAACTGAGAGGTTTTGAGAGAGGGAAAAAACCCCACAACAGTAGCAAGGGGTTGGTGGGATCTTAACCTCTATGTTACTGTTTCAGGACATTTCATGTTCCTGGTCTTGTCATATCTGCCATGAGACAAGCCTCCCAGGGAGATACCTGACACCAGACATTACTGATCAGTAGTTTGCCCCAACTGCCTGGTGAAACAGAGTGACAGATCACAGAAAATCCCAGTTCATATTCACAAGGGAAAAGAAAGTATTCACCTGCGGAGTGAATACCCTGGCACTACAGCATTGGACCTTCATGGTTCTATGAAAAACATGTCCCATGACTAACTATGAGATCTAATTTTTCAATGTTGTGACCATCCTGGTGTGTCTTGAAGGAAAAAAAAAAACCAAAACCCCAAACCATAAATGTCTTATTTTTCTCTTGAAAGACTTTTAGGAAGACAAATGACATTAAGCAGAAGGCACATAGAAATGCATTGTCTCAGATAGCTAAACCTTTGGTTCAGGAACTGAATTTTGAGTTTCTTCTTGACTTCCCACAGCAACAGATACGAAACCAACAGCTTCCAACAATGGGCTGCAGACTCACAAAGATGTATGAGGCTCATTTTACTTAGCACAAAGGATTTCTTAAAAGACTTAGGTTTTATTGATAAGCTAAAAATCTACAGCAGGCTGGCCTTTTTGATCAATCCAAGAAGCACTTCGTTTTGAGCTGAAATGGATTGTCCACTGAGGCACACTTTGACCATTTGATGCTAGAATGTGCCCATTCAGTGCTTAATTAATCTGTTTAGCATGTCAGATACACACACTACCTGTTCTGAGCAGGTGCTTAGCACTGTGAATGCAGTGAGGCTGGTCCTCCATATAGTCCTTTCTTCAGCCCAGGGGGTAACCCAGTTGCCTTTAGGGGGGTCACTGTTGATTCACACCACCAAGAAGGTGTAATTAGCAGACCCAGCTCATCCATCCTGAGGTATTACATGGCTTCCTTCCTTTTATAGATTTGATTCCTTTGAGCTTGATTTGATTTTTCCATGCAAATTTTTCAGCCCCTACAGTGCAACAGGCTCTTCAAATTTGAGGACCAAGCTGACATTGAGAAACCTCTTTTTCTCTCTTACACACATGCAAAAAGAATGACATGCAGTATGAAGTTAAATTTTATGTATAAAACAGCAATTTGAGAGCTCTGGTTACCTTTTATGTCTACCATAAAAGGCAATTTGATGATTTTAACCCAATATGACTCTTGTTTTCTTCTTAAAAGCTAACAACAGAAAGGAAAAAAATCACCCAAACAAATCAGTCCATGAAATAGGAAAGCACTCGGGTTACAGCAAAGCGAAAACCAAATTATTGTCATCCTGCCTTTTAAAAGCCTTTAATAGGACACCAGGCAACAGAAAGGAAAGTGTGGGGGTTTTGTTTTTTATAGCACAGATATTTTAACTCAGATATTTTAACTCAGATATTTTAGCTCTGTTACAGACAGTTGGTTATGAGCAGGCTGGCTCCTAAGTCAGCCCAATAGGACACTTTGTGTAAGGATGATTTTTATCTGTCTGTTGCCTTTTACATATACCAAGTAGGAAGTAGAAAAAAGACAAAATAGAAAACAGCTCTCCACAGGTAGACAGCATCTTTACTGACATCCATGTCCCATTTTGCTCCTGATAACCAACATAAAGCCCTGTACAAAGAGATATTTTTACAAACAGAACAAAGATGATCTTTCCATCTAGAGTAACATTTAAATAACATCTTCATGAAGGTGCCAAAGTGAACCAGGTTATTCAAAAAACAATATTTCTTGAGTTGAGAGTGAGAAGTTTAGGGAGTTTTTTTGCACTGAACTTTGTTCTGGCAGTGTACTGAAGTGGCTCCAGGACATACCAGTTCCGTTTCTACATTTGCTTAATATTCTGTTCAGACAAGTCCAGTCTAGAATTAGTTACCTGACTTCATCACAGTCAGCTACATTTCTAGCTTTCTGTCATATTCATCTTTGGCATGCTGGAAATCTGACTTGACTTTTTCACTAGTCTTTTAAAAGATTCCTAGTCATGTTAAAAGCCACTATGAACAGATTTTATTGGTTTTGTTGCCTGTATTACTTTAAAAAAAATCCTTGTTAGCAAAGGATTTCTGTGACAGCATGCTTTCAGGAAAGAGGGGAGGATTTGGAAATATTTCCACTGCACCCTAATCTCAGCTGTCATTTGGATAAATTACCAGCAAGCTTGCTGATGCCTTAGGAAAAGGAGGCATTGCATTGTCAAAAAACCCCAAACCCTAAACCCCTGTTTTTAATCACACTATGTCTTTCTCCACAAAGCTTTCTTTGCACTCCAGTCTGACACTCAAGTAACTAAAGCAAATCCCATTGTTTACATTTTCTGCCACACAAGCAGCCCCACACCACAACACTTTGCAAATACAAACAGAAATCAAAGATTAAAGCAAGTTTCTTCAAGAAGCTTTTATACCAGAGTTCTGCGAACAAGCATCCTTTCTTTTGCTGTAAGTACACTAATTGTATTTCCATTGCATGCCTACAATATAAAGTTAATAGCTTCCTTATTTCTTTTTTTTTAGCGTTTCCCTTCTACTCCCTCCGTCTTTTCAATTACAAAGCTGGATCATTTCTTTCATTTCCTTTCTCCAGTGTCCTGGTTTCATTTCTTATACAAAATCATATTTGGCCACTTACACTTTTCTTGAGGATAAGCACACGACAGCAGCATCTCTTGCTCCACCATGGTGCTGTCTGTTGCAGAGTTCAGTGGTCTTTTGAATAGTGCTTTAAGAAAATATTTTGGAAAGCTAAGCTCACTCATGCAGGCTTCTGATCTTCTCTTCACTCTTGGCTTCTGTGCGCTGTCACATGTTATCCTCCCTCCTGAGAAACTTGTGAAACGGGTCTGGCAACACACATCTTGTGTGTCAGAAGAGTTTTAATTGATTCATTGCAACAGGTACCCACCCTCATTAAAGAAAAGCTGTTGAAAGGAGTAGTCTCTTAGCGCCTCATTTGAAATTATAGAACCTGCCCAATGTCACAGCTGGTGCACTTTAAAGGGAAACTACTTGCTGGGTTTGCGAATACACAGGAAATAATTTAAAATCAATCTTAACGTGCCAAATAAACCACAGCTAGCGGAATAATTTGGATGTTCCTGCGCTGTGGGAAAGCAGGAATCCTGCTGCTGTGCAAAGAGGTGGTGAGGGCTGCCACTGCAGTTCCCAATGGCATGATGTCCTGTGGGTCTCTGTCTCCATGAACAGCAACCCTGCTACTGATGGGAAAAACTGAGTGGACCTGATTTCTGAGAAATGCATCCCCAGGAAAGTAAGGTTATTAGTGTCTCAGTGCTTACAGGGAGGATTCCTCCATGCAGCAACCATGGGGATTGCTCTACCTTTCAGCAGCCCCTGTCTACCCATCCAAGGCTCAGGGAAGAGTACCCAACACTGTCCTGAAATCCCCTCACAGCTCACCATTTGACTATTACCTCCATGAACAAGAGGGTTTGCAGGTGGACCTTGACTAAGACCTGTTCCAGCTTCCCATCAGGGCATATCTTGTAGTACCCCCACAGCAGCAATCTGCTGCTGTTGCTTTTGTGAGCTGGTGATACCATCCTTGAGTGCAAGTGAGGCTTTAGTTAGGAAGCAAAAAGCAGGACACAGGATTTATGCCTGACTCTGCCTCTAATTTGTCCTGCCACCTTGGGCAAATGGCTCTACTTCTCAGTGTTTCTGTTTCTCCATCTCTAATACATGTATAATCATAGTTCACCTTCATTGGCAAATGCTTTGAAATCTCTTTACAAAGCACAGCATGAAAGAGGAAGCTATCATTATTGCACACTTGTAAAATATTGGGATGAGGCAGACAATAAACAGCAAGCATGTGAGATTTTATGCATGTAAAGTGTTTTAAGAGGAACACGACCTTATTGTAATAATTATTGTAAAAAAGAGAGATTCCTACAGAATCTGGCAAAAGTTCAGATTCTGTTTTCACAGTGAAATGATGAGAGAAAAATCTAAATCAATTCTCACTTCTAGGAACACTGTGTCCTCCTGGAAACAGCAAGTTCACCAGAGGTTCCTCAGTGGAAAATGACATAATATGGCAATTTCCTGCTTTTCTCTCACCTGAGTAAATAAAATATCTCATTTTATAGCCTGTGAGTACTTACATTATACTCAATAGGTCTAAATCCTCTCCCTCTTTTTCTGTCTCTTAGAAAACTATAACTCAACAAAGTTTGCAAGTTTGGTGGTTATGGGTTTTGGGTTATTTGGAGGCGGGGGGGGGAGGTTTGTTTGGGGTTTTTTGTTGTTTTGTTTTTTGGTTTTGGTTTGGTTTGGTTTGGTTTTTTCATGTGCAGGTAAGCTTGAACAGATTGATTCAAACCTGTATTTTACAGAGGTTGAATTCACTCATATGGGAGCCTTGCACTTCTATTAATACTTCAGTGAATAAAATGAAAGAGATGTCCAAAGCAGTTGTGGATGCAAGGTCAGACTGATCAGTGCTTTAAAGAACCTGGTCTATCTAGTGAAAGAGGTCACTGCCCGTGGCAGAGGGCTTGGACTAGATGGTCTTTAAAGGTCTCTTCCAAACCAAACTATTCTGTGGTTCTGTGCATGTATTCATCCCACTTGTACAGATTTGCTCACTGAAGGGCCTTCCTCAATGAGAAGCATTTCAAAGAGCAGAACAGTGAACTAACTTTCCCCTGGAATGTAGAGCAAATAATTTTTCACCTGCTCCACTTGGGAAGACAGCATCATCTGGACTGTGAGAAGTGCAGGAGGAGTCACCTTGGCTTTCCTACCTGTGCTTCCGCTGTCACAATCCATGTACTTTCACTGTGAGGCTGAAGACATCGCACATGATGGCAATATTCTTGAAATGATATACTGAGGACTCATAAGCCTGAAAAGTGAAACAAACCTGCAAAAGCTTTCAGGAATTTTATTGTCTGTGTGCTCTGTGAAGAAGTGAAGTTACTGCTTTTTTCCCTCTTCATCCTTTTTCTGTAAGACAGTTCTCAATAGATATTTGTTTATCCACTGTCCTGCTTAGACTAAAATCCTGGGAGATAGACCAGAGCTTAAGCTGGGCAATGCTTCATTGAAGATAAGTGGATGTGGGGAAATACCTTTCAGTGAAATGCCTCTTGATTACACGCTAATACTGACACATTCTGAAAGCTCACCTGAGTCTTGAAACATAATTCTCTACATGACTTAACATGGCCAACCAACTTTATTACAGACCAGGATAATAAAGTATATAATAAATGTATAACCTTCTTGTTTCTTACTCCATAATCCATTAACTTCAGAGTCATGTTCTAAGATTTCCTAAGGTTACTGCACTGATGATTTATAGTAAGAAGTGAATCACTTTGCACTGCAAGCTCAGAAACCCAGAAGCGCATTTGCAGAAGGGTGTGTATTCATTTGTATTATCGAAATATATAAAGTTGCAATAGGAGACTTCTCAATAATCACAGTCTCAAATGAATGACATTATCAAATTCATATAGGGCATCAGATTAGCATGGTCTGATTTGAATTTCAGTGGAAAGGACTGTTATGAAAGAAGAAAGGATTCTTGTGGAGAGATAATATAAAAATTGCACAAGAAATACTCTCAAATTGTTTTCTCTCTCTGTGTTGGACTGTGGTTCTGCCCAAGGATGGAACAGATGAGAAATTAAAGCTGTTATCCAGCCTTTGGAAGTGGAAGGCACAATGTGAGTTGATTCCAGCTTTTTACAGTACAGAAGTGAACAGTATCAATTGAAGCTAGGCTGTTTGGTGCTTGTGATAACATTTGCATGAATGAACACATTTGATCAAACATCAAATCCTAAAAATCGGAAAACCTTCTAATAAGCTAAGTGGACCAGTACTGGCAACTTTTGCAAAAACACTATGAATAGTCAAGTTTGCATACAAGAGCGTTCTACCGTAAACATGAAATTAGAGTATGAAGTGGTATCACGAGTCTTTGGACAGACTCCAAATATTCTGATTGATGCATACATTTGTAGGTGAGTTATTGCAAAGACTGTTCAAGTGGCAAACATCCCATAATTGTGGTTCTTGATCTTCCAAGAAGCTCATATCTATAATTATAATAATTGTCTGAAGAAAAAACAGTACAGGTTTACAGTAACTGTAAACACAGATGCTTGTGTCCACTTCTGTCACTGAAGTGACAAAATAACCAAGTCATTCTCTCATCTACTTCCTTATATATATTTTGTCTTCACCTCAATATCTGGTTGTAACATTCAATTATGTATCATTAGCTTTCCATGGAACTGATCAAAGTTGTCCAATTCAAGACTGACTTGGGAATATGCCAAAAGTCTGAGTGTGGACACTAACTGGCATTAAATGGAATAGGTTTAAGCAATTGTTTTTTAAACACTACAGATTTCCCACTACAGGTAATAACTTTGTTAGCCAGTGCAATGTGAAGATCAAGTCCTGAATGCATTGGTGCAGAGAGATGTGTTATAGTGTCACTCAGATCCTTTGGGTAATCTTTGCTTTTTTGTTCTAACTGAAGGACCTTAAAATGCTTAATTCAGCAGAATAGTGTTTGTTTGAAAAAAGCTTTCAGGTATTGCTGCAAAGCATCTGCTGCTTGCACAGCAAGTGCTAAAGACTGGGGCAAGGGGAGAAAAGGGAGCCACTGCTGTCTTTGGAAGGGATGAAGCTCACTTAGGAGAGAAACAGTGCTGAAACTGTTACCTTAATCTGGAAAAAAATTATCTGCGGGGTTATAAAACACAAAGACATCAAGCATGGCATTAGTGGAGTACACACCCACAGCAACTACATGCAGGTGAGGGGCACAACACACACTGGACCCAGGGCTGGTACGTCTAAAAGGCTTTAGGAAGTGTTACCTTGTTGCATCCAAGTGTTTAGAGTAGAGGCTGTACTGAGTTTTGGACACCTGTGGTGTATATGCCTGTGTGTGATATGGTCATCCCAGATGCCTCCACAGTCACTGGAGAGAACTAGGCACAATGAGGGCATAAGTCACCTGACCTGTTCCTGACTTCTCTTTTAGGAGCCGAACCATGCCCTAGTTCCTTTTGTGCACTGATTCACTCTCCCTTGCCTATAAAGGCGACCCTCCAGCTCAGAGGTGAGTGTTTATTAAGGTGAATTCTGCTTTCCAGACACTGCACAAAACCAAAAAGGTTGCATTTGTTCTTCTACCTGGACTTTTCTATTCCCTTTCTTAGGCAGAGGGATGAACAGTTTCCAGTAAGCTGTGTCCTGCAGACTCCAGGATGACCCTGGGACACCCTTCGTCCTCCTGAGACTCACTACTCAGACTGTAAAAAAGCAATAGGAGCCAAAAGGTGATACACCACAATATCAGTGCAGAACATTCAGAGCAGAGCAGGGCAGCACTTCTGCAGCCAGCAGCGTGCCTTGGGGTGCTCCAAAACAGCCAACACATCTGGGAA
>JAOXXN010000395.1:85501159-85524227 GCA_026770055.1 Myrmophylax atrothorax
AAGCAAGGAATATTCAACTGTTTTTGCAACTGGCTGTAGATAATAAGACTGTACAGAGCTTACTTTTCATTTCTATCCTATCACCATAACACAAACACACATCCTACTTGGGCACACAAAAAATATTTCCTAGAGAAGCATGACGAATTTAACCATGAGAAAAGTTTCATTAATAAACAGGTAGAAGAACAGAGAAACCCCAAGATTCTAATTATTAAAGTATGTACATACCTTTTAAGCAATGCTTAAGGACTATTATCAAAAAAGCCTTGGGATATAGAGCTGCCTTCAAAAACTAAAGGATGTAAGAAGTAATTTTCCCCTAATGCAAACAAACAAACAAATAAACACACTCAAAACCACGCCCCAACTGATTTTTTCCAGGAAGGGAAAGACAATCCTTACAGCAGGAATAGCCCTAAAAGTGGCCTGGAAGTGACCAGAATGGAACTAAAGAGCTGGGATAAGTAATGGTGATGGAGCTGAGGTGGTCCTATCATCCCTTTGAATAATGACCTAGTATGGCACGCCTGAGACCAAAAAATGGAACAATTTTAGGTCCTTTTGTTTGATAACATGTCTAGAATAACAGAAAACAAGACCTAGATAGAACACAAATGATTTTACCCAGGCATGTTAAGTGAAGGACTTAGGGATGGGCTTTGATACTGCAGTTCCACATGGTCTCAGCTGCAAATATCAGAGAAATGTCAAAGAAGCAAAATGACACTGCTAATGTGAAGCTACAGAAAGTTAAGAGAGCTTGGACAGAAAGCATTCACTGCAGAGAGACTGGCAGCAGAGGAAAGAAACAAACAGCTTTTGATATATATTTCCTACCATACTGGACAAAAACAAGACTTTCCTGTAATCTTGCACTAAGGACCCCTATATATTTAATTTGTAAATCAAAATAACAGCAAAGGCCTATTCCATCCCTTTTCTTCTCCAAATGGAAATAATCTGTAATACCCTCAATATTAGTTAATTACTTGCATAAAAACAGACAATTGTAGTATTAGGAAAAGAGATGGTCCTGGGCAAACAGCATTACAGACAAGTTGGAAACCATGAATAAAACTCTTTTTGCCCTAATTATAAAAGAAAATTCTGCTAACTTCACTTTATTGAAGTAAATGAGAGTTAGTCAGTTTGGTGATTGCTTTACACTTTAGTGATTTACAAGACAATGGATTTTGATTACCATTTGACTTAAAACAGCTCTCTACATAGGACAAGAGGCTGCTAACAAAACATAAGTCAACAATCAAGAGAATCAAACATTGACTCTTACTAGACCTTAAAATCCAGGAAACACCTTTTAATATTCATACAAATGAAATGGTCTTCCTCTAGATATTCAAAATTCTTTGATTGATGAAACTGCACCCATGACATTTCCTTTGGGACTCTACTAATTTAGGAAAACTGAAGCCCACTAGTTTTACAGCTGAAAAACATCAGAAACATGAATAACTACTTTTAAATATTATTTGTCCCTAAGCAGGCAAGCCTCTTGTAAACTGATGGGTTAAGTACTGTCCTGGCAGCAGCTGACAAAAGACAGTGCAATCTATACAGAGTTGGGGGAATTTATTTTCACCCACAACTAGCTGGAACACATATTAAATGCATACTGTTGCATGTATTAAACGCATCAAAGTTCATGATTACAGTCTTCCAGGTAAAATCAATCATTAATGAATCATACAAATTTCACCCTAGATAAGAAAAGATTCAAAATCATGATTCTGATTAATGTGTACTGTTTTCAAGTGCACAAGCACACTTCCATACATTTAATTATATAATTGCCAAAGAGATTAAAAAAATTTTCTTTCTGCTTTTCATTGTACTACATTTCAACTTGCTATTTTCATAAGAATTGTGAATTCTCTCTCACACAAATATCCAATAAGGTCATTAAACTACTAATCAGAACTCTTGCATTTGCTTTTCTGCTAAATACATCAACAGTAATTAATTTTGAGCACTTGCGAAATCCTACATAAAGACCTGAGAGAAAAATGAAAATGGGCTCTAAAGTCCCAAATAGGATAAGAGAAGTTCCTACAGCCTATGCTCATGTCTCAGTGTACGTCCAGATGCTGTTAATGCTAAATAACTTCAAAACAACTACCCTAAAGGTACGGTGGCCAATTTCCAAAAGTGAAAGGGGTTAGAAAAAGAGAAAGGAAATATCACACAACCTTTTTGTGTGTGTGTGTGTGTGTGTGTGTGCTGTTTGAATGGCTCAGGCAATTAATGACTCTTAACAGCATCTTCAAAGTCAGTATTGATGTTTTAAACAGTATGAGAAGAAGCAAACAACAATGCAGAACTGAAACGCATCTCTCTTCCTTCTGGGTCTTGTTTGAAAGAGATAATGAGTGAGATGGGCCAGAGGCATTTGTTAAACAGGAGCCCAACACAGCTCGACTTCACTCTAGAATCCTAAATGCAGTGTCTTCTATGTTTGTGTTTTGATTAATTCCTTAAAACAAGAGGTTCAAGAAACAGACACAGATCTCTGTACAGAACTCAGTGTCAAGGCCAGGATCTTTTGGTACATAAGGGATGCATTAGCTATGCTCTGAGTTACAGTATCAGGTGCACCTAGAAGTACATTCAGTGAATTGAACTGTCTACAATGCTGATAAACCAGTGTGATCACACCACAGAAATGCATGTAATGCAGCATCCTGTGACTGTATTTGCCCATGACAGCTTTGAACACAGCTGAACTGCACTGAAAGAAGCCAAAGATAAAACTATTTTTCTTCTATCTCCAAAGTAACAAATGAGACTCTGGATTCCTTAACAATAACTGTTTTGAAGTTTCTCACAGTCCCGTGGTGTAAAGGAGAGCACTCTGGACTCCGAATTCCAAGGACCTGAGTTCGAGTCTCAGTGGGGACCGTCCCCTGGCAGTTCAATGCCTCCCTGCCATCCCATCCCGTCACATCTCGGATGCTCAGCAAGGTCAGCCCCGGTTAGTACTGGGTGCTGTGACAGTCCCGAGGACTTCACTGTCACTGTCCAAGCTCGCTTGGCCATGGCAGATGGACCTCAGGACTCAAACGGTGGGGCCAGTTCTGTGCACACTGTGCCTCACCTAAAAAATCCACTGGGCAGGGTGGAAGGGCACACCCATGTGGGGAGAGCCCTTCCCAAATCTTCGTTCGCGAAGTCTGGCCATACATACAGTGGTTATTTAAGAAATCCCTTAGAAATTCTGAGTGGCAAATGCTACAATATGTATTTTTTTTGTTTGTCTCCTTTCCCCATCCTGCCTTTGCTATGGTATGTTCCCCAACAGCACAATTCCTGTTATTACCCTTTCAGGAAGACTTCACAGTATGAGCAGAAAAATGACTTTTTCTGTACCATATTTCTGGATTTATTAGGGAGGTTTCTGATGTACCTTTGCACATGGCAGTGATGCTCAAGGGTGCCCCATCTCAAACCTCCCTAACATCTCTTCCTGTCCGTAGTCCTAAGTGAGTCACTTAAGCAGGGCACCTGCATATTTTCTTTTCCACTCGAATGGACACACAACTACCACCACACTGAGTGAGCAGCAAAGCAAGCTAGTTGACATGATAGGGAGGGAAGAGAGCCCTCTTAAATGGTGCCTTGCTTAAGAGGCACCTCTCTTCAATGACTTACTCTGAGTTCTTTGAATCCAAATTATGAGCTTGAGGATAGTATGTCCTTTATTTCCTGAAAAAAAATCAATCACAAACTGGGTGGTAAAGGCATGTATACCACAACTTTTTCTTAAACTTTGACTGTAGGAGCTACCACTTTTTTTTCTCTCCCACATTTTATCCTGTGTGCTCTGGTCTTGCCATTGGTGCACCCAGCAAGAAGTCAGAAACCTGGATTTGTTTCAATTTCAGCTTTTGAGGACTTGAACTCATGTTTCCTCTAATGGCCTATTCCAAAACACACTTGGGGCATTCTCATCTATTCTTGTTGAAGTTCCAACTTGTACTTAAACATTGGTGGCCGAAGGAAGGAGACAAGTCTGCCTCTGTAAACACACTGTCTCAAAATCCCCAGTGGAGAGGAGCACTCTGCCTTTTCGTCCCTTCTCTGGGACTGTGCCTATGTTTTCCCCAAGTAGTTGGGGGAAACATAGTAGTAGTTTCCTCATGACAGTTGTACAATCACACAGACAGGGATGTATCCACATCTTTCACCTCCATAGAAGTGACCTACCTGTTGGTTACAGAGTCATGCTCTTCTTCCCCTTTCACCCTCAGTGAATCCAAAACCACATGAATGAGTATCATGAAGTTGCATGTGGATACTGCCACAATGTGCTCTGGTCCATTTCTTGCTAGCCCAGTGAATCACAGGTCATTGCCATGTAAACCTCATGAGAAGGGACGGACAAGTCTTCCTTGAGCTTCTTACACACACTCACTCCTGTTTTGTCCCCAGTCTTACCTACTGACTGATGGACTAGAAAAACAGTGTTGGATACTTCTAAGTAAAGGACAGGGAAATAAACCCCTTCTTTGACACCCTTGGTGAGACCTCCAACCTCTGGATAACAGAGGTGGCTCCAGTAGGACTGACTGGACATATTTTAAAGGAAATCAGTGATTATTCAGTTTGTGCAGAGCCTGAGCTGAGTGTGCAGCTGACTGGCATGCTGTACAAACAGACAGAAGCCATCAGTGCAGTGGCTGGGGGAACACCTAACCTGTGAATCCCAGCAGTGATGAGACATCTCTTCAGTCCTAAGTCACAAACTCACCTTGTGAGTCTGGCAATGTCTCAAAGCAGAATTTAGCACCTCATGAGCTCAAAGGTCAGGAATGCAAACATCATCAGTAGACACATCAAGCACAACATATATTTTATTGGTTTAATTTCCAAGAAAGTTAAAATCCAGACTGAAGAAGAGTTGCATAGCATAATCTTTAAAATTTATGAATAATAATAATATTTTTATACATTCCTTAATTTTGATTTGTGTACAATTTTGAGAGAAGTATGACCTAAGATTTTGACCATAGTTTGAAGGAAGTCATTGAAAGTACATAACGCAGAAACTATATCTAAAATATCTTAGTCATGTCAGAGAACACAGAGCTCAGAAGCTTCTCCTAAAATGCTTATTTCTGTTTTGTGATTTCAGCCTCCTGGCTATTATTAGTACTTGTAATAATCACCATTTTGCCCTGAGATTTGAGAAGGAGCTAAGTCCCACAGAGAATGGAATGTGTTTGAATAATTCATTGCAAGGAAATGTGGATTTGGTTTTCAAATATATAGAGGATTTTCTACATATAGCATTCTGTGTTAGGCATATTTATTATCCATATGAGGCAAACATGTATCTGCAATTAGTCCAAAAATTTAATTTTGCAGTAATTGGAGTATTTAGATGAAAGAGCCTGCATGCATATGAAATGCACTTTTTTTTCTGTATAATTGGAAGGTTAAGAAATAAAACTATATAGAACATACAATCTTTCTATACAGCGTTTCAAAGTGTTTATGCCCTTTTTGTAACTGCAGTATCTGGGGTGGCAGTATGTTAAATTCCTTCTTTCTTTGAATTTTTTTCACATGATGGGAGGGATGTTCTTTCTACAAGTTTATAGCGCATGTCATGTAAAACTGACTCTTTCTATTTCAAGATTTTTCACTGAGTTTTGGCACTGAGAAGAATTTGTCTTCATTAATGGAAAGGCATTTCAATACTACCAGGGACACTCCACTTACTAGAAGGGAAATATTATCCTTTGTTGAGATGAAAGATTCCTTATGTATCTTCCATTAGTCTGAAGCGTTTTGACATTTCCTATCACAGTACCACAAGAATGTTCCTTCTGGGAAATGCACAGACTATACTAATGAGTATGTTCATACATCAGAGGAAATCTTTCTTTTCCCCCAATAAAATGGCAGAATTATTCTTAACCTAATATTACTAAGCCACAGCAGAGAGAATGTGTAATCGCCTGTAAATAATAGGTCAAAATGACCAAGCATGACATTTTTAAAGTTCAAATCCTCTCACCCATAGTTATCACACATTGCATTATGGCTGTTCACAAACAGTATTTGTCAAGCCACAGTGTGCCTAAGTGACTTATTTTGTAGTAAATCCAATAACAAGTGAAACAGAGCTTGTTGAGGTTTGCTTTCAATTTCCTTTTCTAACTTCTGTGCCATTTTAAACAAATGGCATAATGATGAGGTGAAGAGGACAGACCAAAGCACCAGAGATCACCTGAAGGTCAGCATACAGAAGGCCTCCTAATATTAAATGTCAGAGCTGCACTGGCTTTCTATGCAACAAAGCAATGTTCTGCATAACAGAAAGGCAAAGAGTGGAACAGTTAAGAGATTTAAATACCAGGAAACCGCTTTTCAAGGTTCCAAAAAGCCTGCTCATTACAACCTCAGATAATTGACTATTAGACAGATAAAACCCCTGCTTTTCAAAGCAGTCATCAAAGATCAGACCTTGGGCTTTGAAGGAGAAAGTACAACTCTCAAAATCGATCCTCAGTTTACATACATATGAAAAACCTCTCTTTCCTTGTATTTTACGGCAGATTGTAGGAAACAGATAATGTCTCTTCTCATTTCCATTACAAAGCTCTGCTGAGAGACTGTTCCAGCTCAAGTGAGTAAAACCAGTTCTTCAAAAGAACAAAAGAAGAAACTATTATTAAAAAAAAAAAAAAGAAAGAAAGAAAAAAGAGGAAGAAGACCATTTTTGAATTCTGCTTTGTGCACTGGGTGAGGAGTTGCCCTTTTCCCACTGTATGCTGCTGTGTGGTAGTTGTCACTCCCCTTTCAGAATGACTGACCAACTCTTTCACAAAGCCACACGCCTCCCTCCAGGGATATGCTCAAACAACTCAAGGATTGCTTCAGCCAGAAGCACTTTCACACAGCAGGAGCCAGAATTGCCCCAAGGAACTTCTAAATCATATTGGATGAGAGTTCTGAAGATAGTTTTAATGGGGTCAAAATTTCACTTCCCAAATGGCAATAGAGCAGCCACTTTAGGAGAATTTCTTCTTCCAGAAAGACTTCCTGGAAGCATAAAATTGCCCAATGGCTGGCTGAACACATGTTGAGGGTTATAAAACAGCTGGTCTCAATGTATGCAGTCTTGTACTACGTGTTTTTTTTTTATTCTTTTTTATTCTTTTATTCTTTTTTTTCTCTTTTTAAAAACTTTTTATGTGGGATTTTTGGCTCTGTGGCTTCCTCTATTTTTTTTGTCACAATAATCAATATTTCAGATATTTCAGACATTAGCTCTCAGAAGGCATGAATCTTATTCAGGAGCTTTCAAGAGCCTTCTAAGAGGGCACTACCAAACGAACAAAGAATAAGAAAACTTTGACCTATTCGTGATGGAGAAGCATCCAAACTTTGAAGAGTTCCCTTAAGTGGCCATTAGAGACTGTTGAGGATAAACAAAGTTTGTATAGAAAATGACTGGTTTAGTTGAAAAATCTCAACATCCACAGATATGTAAGGAAACAAGAGTGGGGAATTGTAGAATGATTGAATCACAGAATGGTTTGGCTTGGAACATAAAGATCATTTAGCTCCAATCCCCCTTCCAGGGACAGGGACAAAAAAACTCCAGGGAAGTCATCACATAAATCAGATTGAAACGGAACAAATGATAATGAGAGAAAGCAGTTGAAAATAAATGGATGGAATTTGTTCACCAGGAATGTGTTCTGCCAGTGGCATCTTGTATCTTCATTGATCTTTTGTGCCTTGTTGGCATCCTCACATGCCACTTCTGACAGGTGAGACACAGATTTCCCAATAATTCCCTCTTTTCCAGTGCTTTCAGACCGCCTGCATATCACCTTTTTTGAAAAGCTGAATGCACTGCTACTCTCATGCTGCTCTCCCACTGTTTCCTTCCCACCCACACAGTTTCTAAAATATGTCTTGCATCCTCTCTCCTAATTGTGGTTTTAACAAAGCAGCATGAGGAAGTAGTGTATTGTTGTATTTACTTTCCTTCATTGAGATGTGGCTTTCTGACAACGAAGTTGGGCTTGTTTTGGGAGTCATTCATCAGTAAAACTTGATCAAACCTGTTGCATCCTGAAGCAATTGTGCAAAATAGAGTTATGGCTGCTGTAACCTAATCACAAGAGGAAACATGTAGGTGAGCTGCAATTATCAGAAGTTTTACCATCTGGTAACATTTACAGCCAACAGAAAATCGAAAGACTTAAACCAGAAGCAAATGAGTGGAAGCTTTTTCTGGTTTTGTTCGTTTGTTTCTTTTGAGCTGGTTTTTTTTTTTTTTTTTTTTGAGTAATTGATTACTGACTTTTTCCTGAAGTTGCATAAACATTTCATCTCCACCATGGAATCTATCCTGAGCATTTTTCTTCACTGGATGTTGGAGACTGAATTTCTGTATTCTCCTTCAGCACTGGAAGTACTTGAGACCCAACTGATAAAACATCTGAAAAGGATGAGTGCAAGGGCTGGTTCATCAGGTATATGCCAAAGTTTGTCTGAAAAAGCAAAATATTTAATAAGAAGTAACACATGTTAAGAGGAATCAGATCTATAGAGAATCTCACAACCCAGATACATTTTGAACAACATTGTTTTAACAATAAGGAGGTATGTACTATATCCATGTAATTAAGAACATTCTTAACCCACTGACTAAAATAGACTGGTAAACACAAGTTAAGCCCATGCTATTCAAGGTGAATAACTTAAGTATGTGGAAAAGAACTAAGTATTTCATCATGAACTCCATAGTATCATGTATGCAATTTACACTGGCTCACAATCTTGTTATTTAATGACTCTTCTGGCTTCTTGACAAATACAGTTAATGCATTATCACAAACAAAGGTTACGCAGTGCAAGAATGCATGTATGTTCCAACAGCAAGGAAGGCTTGCATCTTCTACCATGCATTGTTTGCTTTGTTAGCAGAACTTTATTCTGTCTAATCTTTGTGAATTTCCCATCATTTATTTTTTATCAATATTTTAGTATGTTTTACAGAAAATACTCAGAAAGTTTATTTTATTAGGACTCCCACTTGTTATCTGTAATTACCTTTGAATCCATCCTACATAAATAGTAGAAGTACTTAGAATGTGTTTTTGTGATGCTAAGTAATAAATACAAGAAGAACAAAAATACCACTTCACCCACTGACCAAGCAACACTGAGAGGTACCAAAAACCTGATCTGAGTGTCTGTACTCTTATGGGTGCTTTTGGTCTTAAGCAGTTGAATATTACAGTTGTAGTTGTGAAGAGCTGGGTGTGATCTGAAAATGCCACAGGAGGAGACTGGTGTGGTTTTGTGGTTTTGGCTTCCAACAGCAGAGAATTTAGAAATATGCAAGAAAAAGACTTGTCATCTCATGATAATATTTTCCAAAGGATTAGATAATACTTAATCAGAAAAATATGTAAAGTAGGAAACAAAGAAATGCTGAAGAACACGTTAAATTGACAACTGATTTTTAGAGTTCAGAATGTCTTTGTTCCTCAAACTGAGGATCTTGGAAACTCAATACTAAATTTCTTGTCTCTTTTTATAGCATTCAAGAAAAAGTATTTTGCTTTGGCAGACTACAGTCAAAATGTACAAGTCATTCTAAACTGTAAAATAAATAAACAAGCAAATGAAATTACTTGAAGAAAAACTGTATTACCCTTCTATATTTCCTGATTACATTTACTGCCATTGTTCAGATCGATAATGCTGAAATTGAGGGAATTACATTTAGAGCTGGTTCTGAAAAAAATATTAGGTAAAAGGAATTGCAATAAATTAAAAAAATAGTGTTAGGTGAATTTAAGGGAGCGTGTTTGACAGACTAAATATGAAGGCAGTATGTATCCTCCTGTTCTTGCATTGTATAATTAAATAAAGATACAGTAATGAGGTAACACGGAACAGCTTTTAGTCTTTGAAGAATTAGAGAGAGGTAAGACTGAGACCTACTCCCAAGTAAGTTCTATCCAAAAATGCCCTCAGACTCTGAATTTTGGTCATTCTGTTTCATTTGTTATTCTAAACATCAAAAAGGAAAACAGGCCCCAAGCTGAGGGGTTTTTTGTTACTTCTGCTATTCCTTCATCTCACTGGCACATCACATATACGGGGTGTGAGTGAACCTGTCAGGCCTACCCTGCTACTGACAATTTTTGTCTAGCAGTGACCACAATGGTGTCAATGCTTGGTGTACACAGGATATATGCTTAATGTCAATGTCCCACGATTTAATGCTGAGGAACAACTGAAGTACAGTAAGATCCCAATCCACCAGCACAGTAACAGTGTTGGATCAATCATGATGCTAAAATGACAAGTTAGTAACAGTTTCATTTAAAATATTAAAGTACATAGGATCATTTTTCCATTCTTGCTTTTTTCTTATTTGTTGACAAGCTTGGTTTCTCTATTAGCATAAATTGTTTCTCAGCCTTGTGGTTATATTAATAACCTGGATTCACTTCCTGTACCCTAGTGCAAAACTGTCAGTTGCTAGAACTTTGTTCTTTAAAAAAATCAGGCAATTATAAAACAAATGCTGTAAAATTAATATTAGTTCATGCTACACTGCATTTCACACAGAAAGGAATTTTATAACTTATGGATGTAAATTAACTTATTTGATACATGAGAAGTTTTAATTTATATTTACTGCATTGTCATATTGATTTATCTTAAAATAACACTAAAATAAATCTGGGCAGATTGTTCACCATGAAAAACATGATTTACCAATTTTTCTATTATTGTGAATCATTTAGCAAGGTTTTTGTTTGGGTTTGGTTATTTTTAATGCCCAGAACTATTTAAGAAAAGGCATATGTGAATACATCTTGTCTTCAGAAGTTCTCAAAAACTGTTTCAATACCTGTCCTTAGCATCTCCCTACTCTGATTGGGCATCTAATGTCTCAGTATTTTTTTCAGTGAGCGATGCCAAAGGAGTTTTCAAGGTGATGATACACTGCTGGTATACATTTTTTTTTTTTTTGGTGAATGTTCTTAAAACCAAAGTTTAGCTTGTGACTACTAGAAAAGAATTTAGCATCTTTTAAGTAAATTTCCCTGGCTTTTCAATAATTACAAATAATGACTCACAAGTACTGATAACAGCAATAACACTCCCCCTACCCCCTGCCAAGCAACCCCAGAAGCTGTTCATCTGCCACTTCAGCTCTGTTTCAAGAGAAAGATAAAATGTAGAAATTGGCCCTTCTCACATTTCACTGATGAAAAATGAGGCTTTCAAATGCAGAGATTAGAGCCTGCAGAGTTATTACAATGAAACTGCATAATCTCTCCCTGCTGCTGCTACCTTTTCGTGACTTTAAGTGAATTTTACTCTGCATATAATTGCCCCAGAATACACCGAGAACTGGGCAGGGAGTGCAGGACCATGAGCTCCATGGCTTTATGTGCTGTGTATTCTGATGGCAGTGGCGACTCCATCACTGTTACACTTCACAGGGACTAAAAAATGTAAAGATTCTTGATTAGGAAAAAGCACAACATTTCACTGCTGGGAGGAATAGAGAAAACATACTTATTCTTGCCAACGGTGAGTCACAAGATAGTCATCACACTCACTTAAAGGAGGAGCTATGAAATGCTGTCTTTCTTGCATGTTATTTCAAGTTCATTTACTGGATCAACAGTAGTATGCTCTGCTCAAGATATTCACTGACAGAGAAGTGATACCCTGGGTACACTATTTCCTTTTGTAAGATAAAAACCTAAGGTCCTTCATCTGACAAAAGCTGAGGTGAGAGGTCTTCAAGCTACAGGTCTTGAACAATCTGTTAACACAGACTAGAATTTGGTATGGAAATACCCTTATAGAATGTGTAAGAAGCACATAAATCATATGAATGCTGATACTTAGCTTTGGGATGGATGAGTTTTGGATTTTGCTCCCAGATGTAGCTCTCAGCTGCCATCTTCCAGTAGATAAATTTACCTGTTCAAGTCTGCTCATTTGTTCATACAATAACAAGATCTCCCTCTCATGCAAAGCTTTGGGAGATGCAATTACTAGAAGAGAATGGTTTTTTAAATGTAAGAATGTTTTACTAGCTTTGGATTAACCAAAACTTATTAGTAAAGCCCTACAAAATAGAAGAGTGGAAGTATTCACTTTCAACATGCTGACTTTTTATATTGGGAAAAGGAAAATTTTTAAGTTGATGTCCAAAAACCCCATACTGTTTGGTTGAAAATATCTAGACAGCAGAATGTTTTATTAAGAACTGATTTTCCTTTGCTCTACCTTAAATAAATGCGTTTTCCAGTTCAGCTACCAGTGAGGAAATAGAACTATATTATTTCAGAGGTCAATTAATTACAACAATCACTGTTTTCAAATGTTCCAGATATTTGAACAAAAAGCATTGCATAGTGTAAAGCCTCACATTACAATGAAAATAACGATAATGATGCCTCAGATATGAGAAGTCATTTTCCATCCTTGCTAACATTTCAGTAAGTAATCCAAAGGCAGGGCATCTAATACTGTAGGAAAAGAAGCTCTCACAAGGCACAATGAGATACATGAAGAAGGATCAACAGCCCTCTGGAAAAAACACAGGCCTTTCAGTGTATGACGGCATGTGCAAACATAATGGATTTCCCTTGATGTACCACTATCCATACATTTATACTGGGGCAGACTGCTAATGTAATTCCCTTTGCTACCTGGACAGCAAGTCCCAGCTTATAGCACTGCTGCAAATCTACCCACAGGGTCATCAGATTTCCACTGTCATTAGTGCTAAACTGCATCTGCAAATTCTCAAAGACAAGCAAGAATTCAATGTTCTCCATTTTCCATCCATATGTGTTTTGCATCAGGTGGTGAGGCATGTGAAACAGCATGTGGCTATTTTTATGCCATTTGCTTAATGTAGTTATCTAGTCTTTCATAGTCTCCTGCAGTAACAGAGAGCACTGTCACACATTTTCCCTTTTCAGTCAAAAATTACAGAAGGAATCCTTAATGAGTGTCTCTTCAGAAGACAGAGCTCACGTTTACTTTGCAGAGGTGTTTGCATCTTATTTCAAACAATGACATAAAAGGGTTCATAAAAAGCAGCTGGCTAGGCTTCAGCACCATGCTTTACATTTATCAGGAAACATGCAAATTGCTTATGTGTCCAGTTACAGTAGCTGGTTCTGACTTTCAGCTGCAATCCATCTATGCAAAGTTTCAGTCTTTCAAAGTGGAGAACAGGCTCTCAGAGTCTCAGAGGAATGGAGAAAAACAGGATTTCAGAAATAAGTATTGAACTGCCTGTTACAAACCTTGTATTATTTATCTCATTATTAAAGTTCACTTGCAGTGCTGCTATTTGGTCTACCAGTTTGATAAATTTCAATGTATTTTCCCAGGTTGGTGTTCTTGGAGATAAAGCAAAAAAAAAAAGGTAAATATTGACAGCTGGTTGGCTTTTATGTGTGCACTATCTTTAATGTTTCAACAATCAAGTAACTACAACAGCCTTTCAAAAAACTGGGAACTTAGCTTAAATCTTATTTTGCTGCAATAGCTCTTTTTGTAGTTTGAATCAGATTATTGACAGATGGAAGCAAACACTGCTAATTTCCTTCACTGAATCTGCATCTGATAAAAAAAGAAAATGAAGTCTATTAGATGACTCCTTAGCAGAAAAGCACATGCTGGAGACATGAGTCACCGAAGGATTAGCTCTGCAATTTAACACAGTCACATGAACTTGATGTTCTTTCTCTCTCCCCACTGCAAACTATGAAAGGTTTGCATCAATGTTCTCTGCTAGGTCTGCTGAGCGCACTGAAAATGCCGCAGTCCTCGGGTGCTGCTCGCTGGTAACCAGCTCATGATCATCATCCCACGGATGGCTTCCTGGAGGGATGGGCTCTGAGGTCTTCTCAGATCCGTTCAGGCAGAACTACCGGATCAAACTATCTTTTTCAGCTGTCTGCTAACCCAAAGGACTCAGCCTTATGCAGAGCAGGGCATGCTCACAAGATCCCATCTGCCAGCAGCACTGCAGGCTGGGAAAAATACAAAAAGAGCTGAAGGCCCGTTTCTTCGCAGCACGAACAGAATATTGCGGCACAGCTGAGGGAGGCAGAGCACTCCCCCGCGGTGATGAGCAGCGCTGTGCTCTGCCTCGCCTCACCAGGCGTCTTTTATCCGGCGCCAGCTTGTTCTCAAGAAGTTACATTGCTCTCTTTGCCTTAGTCCTGTTTGAACGAGTTACTTGGTTCTAGGAGTGCTTTTATCAAAAAAAATCTTTGCATTGCTGAGTTAAACAGAATGAAAGAGGAGCTGATCTTTGCTGTGGGAAACACGTGGAAGATGCTTTGCCTCTCCTGAGAATCTGTATCCTGGGTAAAGTTTTGTTGCCATTCTCTCCCTGAGTACAGAGGATTCAACTCATGATCCAATAAAATCCATGTGGGCAGAAAAATCCTCTGCATACCACACCTCACGTGCCAGAGGGGCACCATCCCTGCCCAAAGTGCCCAAATGTGCTCTGAAGTGTCCCAGATGTTCCAGCTGTGGCTCACCATTACCCGGAGAGGGTTGTTGTCCTCAGGCTACCCACCATGGCTCATGCAGTGTGGTGATCTGGATACCAGAGCCTGCTGTGCAATGCTGGGTCACCTCAGGTCAGCGGGAAGCTGTGCCTAGACAGCCGGCCCTGCCTGCGTGCCCATCCCCAGCTCACTGCACCAGGCGGCTGGCTCCGAGATTGAGCCAGAGGAGCCATTCACAAGGGATAAGTCAATGAAAATGAAGCCCTTTGTTTGCTTAATGAGTCACTGAGACGAATCCATTTTTTTTTCGAACTTAGAATGCACTATTTGTAACTTGTTTGTCCATTGTTTGGGTGAGTGATTTTCAACCTATTTGTCATTGCTTTGCCCCGGTACTGTGACCAGTCTCTGGTGGATACAGCGAGCGAGGCTCCCGAGCCCTGACTGGCTTAGGAACTTTTACAAGAGCAGCTTAAAAGAACAGGAAGCAATGAATTTTGAGTAAGGATTTTCAGCTAAATAAATACTTATGAGGAGATTTGTGAAGCTTTTGGGACGCTGAACTGTCTAGCCATCATCTGAGCACTCTCAGTTCCAAGAAGCAACTCAACCTTAGGAAGCAGAAGGACTCTAATGAATGCCTGTATTTCACACTTACTCTCCAGTCACTTTCTTAAGCAATTACTCTCCACTTCGACTATAATCGCATCTGCTCTGTTTTTCCTGTTAACTAGTTTCTCATGGTAGGACTAGTTTAGTCTTGCAAGCCAACTGTTCAATTCAAACACTTGCAGATTTTTCTGCATATTTCCTCTCTTAAAAGACATCAGTGCATCAACTTGTGCTTTTAAGATCAGAATAAACATGCTGTAAGGAAGTACATACTGAATTAAAGCAAACACAGTTAAAAATAATGCATACTAATAGTCCATTTCTGAATAAAAACCGTGCGAGTATTTTACAGAAATAAACCATATAATATCTGGGTTGTAAGTGCATTCTCTTTACAGAAAAAACAAATGGTAACAATTAGCATAACAACTTAACCGTGAATATTCTTTCAGCATTTATTTCACTATGCATGCAATAAAGTCACTACATCTTTCATTACAGCCATTTTGAAGTACTGTACTGACCTTTCTGCCTCTGGCAGCCGACAGAGACTGCAGAATTTCTTTGTTTCGTTCCCCAGACTGTTGATCAATGCAGATTATTTGACATCTGCTACATGGACCCACAACCTGAAATTTGAGTTAAAGAAAGTTCATGGCTGTATATCAAAGCAGTATCACATTGAACAGTACAAGCTTCTGACGATCATAATATCTTAAACACATACATTTTTGCATACCTTTCCTGTGGCTTTTTAATGTTTTCATTATGTAAAAGGTCAGGTCTGTTCATGTAATGTAGTAGGCACCTTTTCAAAGGGTTTACTTGCAAAAATCTCACTGAATTTTTAATTGACTTTTCTCTTTTTTTTAAGGAAAACTTTCCCAGACACAGAATCTGAAGAATACCAGACATTTACATATTTGTATTTCCTGATGGCTTCACTTTGTCTACAGTTTAGCAGGGCTGCTTGCCCAAAGAACTGAATACAGAATTAAGCCAGTGTCTCAGGATTCAACCCAAGGAGGACTTCTTGAGATTGTTTTAGTGCAGCTAAAATGCACAATATCTTTCTTATGTGCATGGCACTTGTAGATAATTAGAATGTAAAATGTGAATTTTTACCAGTTTACATAAACAGAAGCAATAGTGGATCCTGTATCATGTATTACATATGATGTTTGCATCCACATGTAATCATTCTTAAAGTTAATTTTTGTTTGAACTAAGGTGTGATTTTAGGAAAAAAACCCAAAACAAAAATGAACATGCAACAAATTTCATAGTAAAGCATTAAAATGAAGAAGGATGACATATTGCACTTCCACTTAACATTTCATCCCTAACTTTAGCAAAGTTGTATATTATGGAAACTAACTCTTAACAGTATTCCAGTATAAAGATTTCATTTCTGTAAAAGGGGTCATAAATTTCAAATAGGGAAAACAAGATATTTTACTTTTCTGAGATGTATCTAGAACTGCTTATAAAACTCTTCAGTGTAAACATCAAAACCATACATCAGCTTTTTCAGAAAATGATTTTCCACAGCTTTACTTTTTAATTAATAGGACAACAAGGCAGAGAAGGAAATATTTTTTTTCTCTGCTTTGCTTTGTTCAACAACTTCTTTACCATTTTTCTGGCATCAAGGAGCATTAGCATAATTTTACCATTATTACATCAGTATCTGAAGAAGAACCTAGCAGAGACAGGAAAAGACAATGCAAGTTGCATAAGCCTTTCTATTTTTGGCTTGCATTCCTAAAGAATATCAATGCCAGAAACAGGAATGCCTTTTTGTTTTGTAGTTTTACAGTAACTTCTCAACGGGATCCTCAGCTGAGCTTCCTAGTGTAACTCCAGCTTCCGACAAGCTCTACACCAAGGATTTTGTCCTTTGCATTCCTCATCTCCTACTTATAGGAATTTTTCCTCAATTTTCTATAACTCATATTACAGCTTACTGATCAAAGTACATGCAAAAAGAGAGCAGATAAGCCATGCTTTCCACCCTTGCTGAAAAAATTTTTTACAGTATACTGACAAGAAAGAAATAGCAGTGATACCTATCACAGCTTCTAGATTTGACCTTGACACTTCTGTTAGTCACACCTTAATTATCATCTCTAAGACAACAATGAATAAGCCATTTCTTTCATATCCTAGGCAATGAATCTTCAAATACATACTTCACATCTCAGGGCCAGACAAATTCAACAGAATATGCAATAAATGTGTGCATCATTCCCTTAGGTTTCATGTGTAGCTTCCATGATTCTTTGTTAAAAGGTTTTCTGAAAAGAATGTATTTGCAAATGAAGTCTGACTCTTCAGTATTTTCCTCAGTACAAAGCACAGCATGTTGTTAGATATGATATAAAGTACAACGTGCCAAAAACCCTACAAGGCTAGAATTAGCATCATTCCTTTAATGGAGATTAAGACAAGATGTATACATCAGAGGGCAATAGACCATGAGTGTTCACTTGTATTCATATCCAGTCTTTCGGCAATCAGTTGCTTGATGTGCAGCAATCTGAGCTTACATTTGGATTACTTTGCTTAACAGCAACCATTATTCTCTCATGACATATTGACTAAATATTTTCAGCAAACTCTGCCTCAAAACAGTGATTATTATTCTGTTTAAATGGACGGAGGTGAGAAATGTTACAAATGATGAAATATAAAAAAAAAGGTGTGGAGAAATAAGTCAAAATCTCTCAATTATGTTTGTCACAGGTCACATCACAATAGCTGTTTTTTTATATACTTCATAAATTTCATCTGCACAAACCATCCTGCCATGTTCCAGTCAAAGCCTTGCAAAAATTGGTCTGTCTCCGGGGGTCAAAATGCTTTGTGATAGACTGGGACAAGGACAAGAGAGGAAAGTTCATACCTGGAATTGCAGTGCACCTATTGAAATCTCGGCCCACTCTTCTTCTTCAAAGGACTCTGGTGCTCTGACGACAATGTTGGCACGGAAACGTCGGATTAATTCCTCTGTTTCCAATGGCTCTTCCAATCTGTCTCACAGAGTTGACAGAGAAGAACAAAAAATAAGGTTTATTAACTATTTCTGCAATAGATGTTTGTAAGAATTTAGTGGCTTATATGATTAAGCAAATGCTTCTCCAGAATAACCTGGTTTGTTTTATTACAAAGGCTATAGAAAGGTCACAAGGTATTTAATGATAATTTGTAGTCCTTCAACTACAATATGTAACCCTATAGGTGGCTTCCTCAGAGGTGTAGCCTGAAACTGTAGCTATGAAAGTATATAGACAGCTGATTGTGAACACTGCATATGAGAAAATTCCTTATTAATTATAATTTGTAAGACTAATGTTAACAAATAAAAAGATCTTTTGAGTTAGCAATCATTTGACTTGTTAATTGTTTCTAGAAATAGAATCTTCTAGAATAAAAGGCAAATAGAAACATATTCTGAATATGCTGCAATGGAAAAAGGGAGAAAAGCAGCAGTTGCTGAAGGTGAAAAAGGCCAGTAAAGTCATTTTATGAGAGAATATATCCCACACATTATTATTTGCCTTTCGGATGCAGCAGATTGCATCAAAAGATAGGTGTTCTAAAAGAAATTAATCTCTGTGTGGTGATATTTCCACCTCTTTACAAGCATTTGAACTGCCAGAGTACTGATTTGTGTCTGTGTGGAGAACGTATATGAGACAGACAGAGCAACAGACTGCATACAAATATCAGAAATCTGGTGCATCTTTGAGTTGTCATTCATTCTTCTCCTACAGGAGAACTTGACCAGTACCAGAGAAAAAAGACAGCTCTAAAACTTGAAAGAGTTCTCTCAGTGCCACTGTTAGTGGAGTAGAACATTTCTTTTTGCAGTAGCTACTAAGGACATGAACAATATTTGATTCTCCCTCAGCTGCAGTCTGTCAATTTTGGTGCATGACACCCTACAGCAGAGGTAGAAACCTGCATAAGTAGTGAAGAGAGGTTTCTATCCTGAAAAAAAAATTGAAAAGTAAGGACATACAGTTTAAAATGTATTTTAATTCAAATGAGGAAAAACATGCAAAATTAAAATAACAGGTAAAACTTCACATCAACAGTCTTGGCAGAAGAGGCATGTTTGGTGAAAAAAAGAGCTTGGTTTTATTTAAAATAGTCTGGATGACCTTCTTTAGCAGACAAAACTGAATAAGGATAAACTGCCTGAGTAGAGTTTCAGTCAAACCACAGAAGTCCAGCGCCACCAAGCCTCCACTGCTCACAGGGGCTCCAGCAGTGTGGGGGCGAGAGGTGGGATGGGATGCTGAAGGGCTACAAATTTTCCCTCTCCCACAAGTAACCCATGGTTGAGACATCCTTCGAATTGACTGCAGGAGGTGGAAGCCAACAGGAGGTACAGATCGTGCCAGTGCTCATGCAAACAAGGAGGAAAATACCAGTAATTCATGAATATGTTGGGTTTTGCTGCTGTGCTCCTTGGCTTCACTGTGGGCTCTTGGAGCTTGGGTGCTGCTTAGCCTCTAGTTTTGAATGCATTTGTTAAAATATAAGTGCCTGCCATCCCAGCCTGTACTGATGGGGGCATCAAAAACTTCAGTACCCTCAGGGCTGGGCCTGCAGTGTCCTGAGCCAGCTGCTGAAAACTACTTTAAGCTTCTGCTAAGTTACCCCTTGCTGCTGAACACAAAGACTGAAATGCCCCTAATTCTAGTCTTGCAGCCTTCAACCTGCTCAGGTTCACTTCCAGAATACCTCACCTCTCCTGTGACTACCCCCACCCCTCAGAACTGTTTGTCTTGGAAACATATATCTGAGTAAATTTCCATTATTTGTCCTCCCTCAAAACATGCATTTGTTGGATGGTGTGACAGGCACCTTCATCCTGCAGATCTCAACAACGATCTGTTCTGGAAATCAGTGTTATTTGCCAAAGTCGGCCTAGATACTTTAGGCTTTTCACAGCAGTGAGCTCTGTAATGAAGAATGCATTAGCTATATTTAACAGGCAAACTTTAAAACAAATATTTATATTTCCAGGAGCTGGTTTTTTAACAAGAACATTTGAGCATTAGGCCAGGCTATGGGTATTTTCATGGAGGTGGCCAGTAACAGAAACACAAGAGGGATTAATGTCTGCATGTACACGTAGCTCTCCAACAGTATAATACATTATAATTTTTAATTGAATTGTTATTTCTGTTTTAAATCACCTCTCAAGAGCCAAGTGCAAACTGGAAGATATGTTTTTACTTATAGAAGTTGGAAAAAGAAATTACAAAAATTTATTTGAAAATCAAAATAGTTTTATAAAAATTAGCAACCTTCCATTAAGCAAAAAACAACCCACATGCATGTGTGTATACACACACACACACACACACACACACACACACACACACATATTCCTTCTCTGCTCAAACCAGGAAGTTCCATGCAGGGCAGGGGGTATGTTTGGTGGGTGACTAAGAGGAGGTAAGATGACTCCAAGAAGAGTCAGGGAAGTTTTGTGAGACAGGAAAAGGGGCCTCAGATACAAAAGGGGGCTGTGAGATGCACAGCAGTGATGGAGGCCCTGAGGGAATATTTTCTGTGAAATTTGAACCTGTCCTAGTTACTTGCAAGAAATAACAAATTCCTACCATCAGTATATGAAGATTTGGTTGGTAATGGGTTTGTTATCTTTGAGCTGCAGGTTGACTCAGTGTTTCATTTGCTGCTTCTATCCCCCACTTTTGTATAAGTAAAGCCAAATTCAATTAAAAAATAAAATTATTTCAGTCCTGAATGTAGTTTTAAAGCATTTCTGTTGGGCATGTTTACTCTAAATCTTAATCACTCCCAGAGGAAAAAATAGTTCAGTCACTACTAAGATTTTGTATTTTTACCTGCCAGTTTATTTACCATGAGAAAACCTATTAATCCTTGTTCTTCTGACAAATAGAAACTGGCTGGTTCCAAATAATTTCTTGCCACCAAATCATTTGACAAAAATTGTTTTCAAGTGTTCCTAAAGATGACTGGTAGACAGATTATGTTCACACAGTTAATCCAAATTTTCACAATTCATACAAGAATTCGTAATTACAGAAGTTTAGTAGCTATATATTTGTTGAACATTGAAAGGCAACTATCTCTAAATTTCCAGGAAGGAGAGCTATATTGGCATCTTATGAAAATATTCTAGAATCCCAGATCACTGAGAGAAATTTGCAGACAGAAGGCTCTTACCTTTCAGAAATGTGTTCTTTCAGCTGCATAATGCTTGCTACATTTATCAGGAGGTATTGTGCTTCATTCACAAGAGAGAGTGAGATGTTCGTAGCAGATGACAGACCTAAAAAAAATCAATCCAACTTCCTAAAACCATCATTAAAATTAGTAATTTAACCTCATCTTTCCTTTGACCTCTAACTCTTTCTCATTAAAAATGTATTCATTTATTCATTATTCATCCAGATACCAAGGAAATATTCCAAGAATACCCTCAAACCTGTAAATTACAATGATGCAATTCATTTAGAAATGGAGAGAGAGCTGAGGTTTTACGAAATTCGTAAAACAATTTACTAGAGCAGTATCTATGGATTTCCAGTTTCAATGCTCTTTCAATTATTTTTGTAATACAATTTAGTCTCTAAAGAAATTCTTTCAAAATGATCATTGAGTTTCCAGACAAAATCATGGTCATGATGACAAAAAAACCCAAACCCTGCAATTGGTGTATCTGTACATTTTCACCAAATTTAAGAAGTAGAAGGGCAGCAAAAAATCAGTTTAGGTATAAAAGTACCTACTAGATGAATATTGGATGACTCTTTCATCCTTTATCAGGGTAGATATATATTCAGTATGAAGTCCATGAGCCTGATGTTTGCATGAGGAATCACAAATATTTTCAAGAATGACAACATACCTTTCGTATTTTTCTGAAGTGACTTGCTTTTCATGTCTGAACTTTGCCTTATCAAGCGACATGGACGACCAAGAAATATAGAGAACCAGCTAGCAATTTTTTCTCCGCAGTCATACGTTTTTACCCTATTATGAGAAAAGAGGGACTTCAGATTTGATTGCTCAAACACTAATTTGAAAAATGGAAGGCAAATTGGAAAGATATTTATTCTGCTTCTTTCAATAAAAAGTACAGAAACCGTATTGTCTGGTGGGTGTCTGATGTGAAGTTCTGCATGACTTTATCTCCCTATTTCCTCAGCTTTACTCTGTTAGTCTTGAAGTTAACATTGATGAGATCTAATTTAGTTTTATATGGAAAATTACTATGGAATAAAGGATTAAATAATCATAAAGCTCAAGACACTGGCTCTGAAGTACAGTAAGTGCTAGCCCACATAACAATATTACAATACAGTATTATGAAAAAGTCACACTCTGGTCTGTGATTTTTGCTAAAGCAGAGAGGAGTGATCTGAGTTGAACTTAAGATTCCCCACCGTATGTAATTCTTAATGATCCCATCAGGTACAATGATGTTACTTCCCTAATTTAATTCATGTTAGTACAAATATTCCACAATAATACACAGTTCCACTAACAGAGCCCAAGTATTTCTCTATCTAAAGATGATTTCCATTATTTGAAAATGTCCAGTGAGTTAGGCAATGCGGGGAATAGAATTGTGGTCTTTATTTGGATGTAATCTTTCCTAAAGGGATTTTGAGATCACCTCTCTCAGTCGAAGGAGGCCACAGACCAGACACTGGGAAGTTGTAGGTGTGACTTGGTCAGTTGCTTCCCAGCTATGGTCCCAACGACACACACCGTGCTGTCCCAGGAGGGACGGGGAGGCCCCAAGGCTACCACCAGCTCACCATCATGGTATCTTAGGGAAGTAAAAATGTTTGTTCTTAGTCTTTCTGCTTAAGTCTGTCTGGGGA
>JAOXXN010000395.1:85532757-85542937 GCA_026770055.1 Myrmophylax atrothorax
AAATAACTCACAAAGCAGCAAATCTGGAAGAGACCTGGAGGTGGCTGTTAGTTGGCAGTCTAAGTGCTACAAATCTGAAATAAAATCAGCCACCAACACAGGCCAGTGAAGGCTTTGAGCTGCAGAACACCCGACCAGGCTCAGCTGAGTTCTACTGCATGGCTCACTGCTCCAGCTTCACATGCTGTATTCAGCTTCAGGTCCTAAATTAGCAACAAACTACTGACAGTCTGGTGAGAGTGGTGACAAAAGCAGAAGTGATTAACATATGATTTTCAAGGAAAGAGTCAACTTATTAAATAAAATTTGTCTGCCATGAAATGATTTTAAATGACACTGACCCATGTATGTGAAGGGATAAAATGAAAAAATAAAAATTTAACTGCAAAAAAGACATCATGCATTTAGACTGCAGGTAAGAGGACAAAAAAACCCCCCAAATAAATATTGGAATGAATTCCTACAGATTTATCTGCTTAGTCTTAACCTCCTGGTTTGTATGTTCTTTCCTCACTGTGCTCTCTTAGGAGCAGTAAGCTCTGGAATAGACTCCCCAAGGAAAAGAGAGCCATTATCTGACTGTCCAGCATTGAAAAATACCACAAGTTGCAAGAACACCATGAGAGTAAAAACCAGCAGGATTATTATAAAAGAGGGCCTAGACCACCTCATGGGCTAGGATTTGGGTAGCTAGAGTCATTATACACTTAATAAAATGACTCCACTCTTACACACTGTCTGTACCAAAGCAGACTACAAATAAATGCCAAGGACATTCTTGTTAGAGCACACTGGAGATCTGATCAATTACTTTTGATTGGAAGAATGATCCAAAGACTTGAACAATCACTTCTGTGTGGAAATGTTCTCACTTTTATCAGAAGGCAGGTGACTGACTGTGAAAACTACAAATATGACACAAAGTAAAATATAGTATTTAAAGGAGAATTTCACCCTGGCCCTACCAATGGCAAGAGATTGTAAATCTCAGTGAGAAATGGGTGCTTTGATTGTCTTTTTTGTCTGAGAAAACGTCTTTCTGACTCCTTGAAGAATGTCAGTGCATGTGTTATTGACAGGTGAACAGGCTAATGGATATGCGCTTGTCTGAACAATACTAACAAGTTAAAAATGAAAGACTGACTTAGAAGAGCAGAATGAAGCAATCAAAAGGCCCAACAGAGCTGAACTTCTGAAAATGTGAAGGATAAACGGAGAAAGTTTGAACAAGATGTCACACTGTGTCTGCAAGCAAGAAGTACGTGTAGAAAGGAAGAGAGATGGTAAGGAACTGACTTTCTAGAAATAACTATTTCTGAAGCACTTTATAATATAAAAGTAGTGGCAGAAGGCTATCCATGGAGCTGTGGTACAAAAATTTGAGGTGCTCCACATAGAATTGAAATGAATTAATGATACCTTTGCAAAGAAATATTGTAGAGGGAAAAAGAGACAGTGTCTGTGTGCCAGTGAGCAAGTCTTGAATCTCTCAGAGTAGATTGTGTTTGGAATCAGAAATACACACAATGACACGTGATTAGTGGAAGTATCCAAATGTAAATTGGAGAAACCTTTTTCAGACAAAAGGAAACAACTAGTCAGATTTAATTCTATAGAGAGTGTCCAGACAGCTGGAGAGGGCAACAACTGTAAGGCATAAACTGAAAGTAGGCTGTAGATAAAGATCCACTCATATGGATTTCTAATAAAGGCTGAAAAATCTGAAGATAGGTTCCCTTGTTTTGCTCTAACTGCTGAAAATGTGGTCACATATATTATTAATGGTTAAGACATACAGGCTGAGTAAATGTTAGACCCCAGGGAAATGATAAACACCATTCAGACACATGCAAACTCGGCATTAATAATGACCTTTGTGGGATGCAAACCTGTCCCAGTGTTCAGTGCCAATGGCACTTTTAGCAAAATAAAGAATTTTCATCTCCAAGTAGCAAAGGGCTTTCTGTAACACTTTACATAAGTTTTTTTCTTTTTTTCTTTTTTTTTCCTCAGCAGAGAATAAAAATTGTTTTGATAAATCCCAAGAAGCTCAACACCATGAAATATTTTCCTGCTGAGCTAAATATTGTCTGGTCCTTATTTTTATTCATACCAACTTCCACTGGACTCTACCCATCTAATCTCACAGATGGAAGGAGGAAAGGAGATAAGAAATGGGAAGGTCTTTGGTCAGTGTGTTCAACGTTAGACCGCTATTCTGTTCTTTTACCTTTGCAGGAATAACAGTCCCTTCAGGCTATGGGACTTCATGATGTGGAAAGGGACATGAGTCAGTAAATTTCCACACTATCTGTTCCTTTCTCCATCCTGGAGCATCCACTTTATGATTGCACTTAGGGAATCCCTGTTGACTGTCTGCCCACCCCAACAATAATTTAGGAACCCCCCTGGGCTGTATATTACAGCTTGGGCTTTTATTGCCCATAGTTGGCACAGAACTTTTCCCTGAAGTCAGTAAGCATACACAGCATTCAGTAGTTTCATGGGTTCATGCCAATAAATAAGGGAAGAAAATAATATTGTTCACTAACCTTCTGCCTGAATGACCATAATTTTTTGCTTCAGATCAATTGAGGGATTTATAAGACACAACCTTGGCTCCTGCTTCTGAGTTATGCAGACTCCATTCTGGTTTACAACCATCCAGTTTCGGTCATACAACAAACCCTGGTTTCCTACAGGCCATTCTGTAACCTGGGAAAGTATCAAGAGGGGACAGAAAGGTTTAGAAAATGTTGGCTGCATTATTAGATTCATGTTGAAAAGAGAGGGAAAAGAATCCATTAATGAAACTCTTTTAAATTAGAAAACTTGAGCAAGTCAATGTCAGATTTACATAAGAGAAACCTTAATTGCAAATCAAAAATAAAGATATTACTGCACAAAGCAGACAAAACAAAATCAAATTACTCTAATTTGCTACATATTATCATACACTTTGATTTAACAGAGCCATAAGAATAAACAATCTCTGAAACACTCTGAAACCTGTTTTCAGTTTTATACTCACCCATTTTTAGGACCTGTCCTCCCAACAATGTTCATTTAACTTAAAAGCACAGAAATTTCACAGGAGTTTTATGAACTAAGGCAAAAGCAAACAAAGAGAAAGCAAGAAAAATGTGAAATTCAAAACTCTGGAAAACCTTGTTTTCCATAAAATGGGAACCACTTATCAATTAATCCATTTGAGAAAACCTCAACCACTGAAGCTTCTGGTGTGACTGGGAATAGTTTTTCCAGATCCCCTTACAACAAAACACACTGATTTCTTTGCTATCTGTTCTTCCATCACTTCTATAACACTCTTTACATCCAATAGCCCATACAAGCATATTGTCCTTGCTTTTGCTTACATTTTTTTCTGGTGAAAAGAACATCTGTTTCTGATAACACACAGATGGAATCTTGAAATCCAAAAAGAGAGCAATTTTATTAATGCCTTTGGGTGATACTAATATCTGCTTTCTCCTCCAGAATGTTAAAATATTAATACCATTCTTTTAACATAAAGCTGGCCATTTAGACATATTCTTCAGCTCATGTATGCTTTCTAGTCATAGTTGAATTGGGAGAAAAGTTAACCACAGCTGAAATTGGTTGAATTCTTGTAGAAAAGCTTAGTACAGCTCACATGAATTAGCTGATGAAAGACTTTAGCAGCAAATATTGAGTAAAAGATATGTCAAATACAGCCTGATGCTCTGAAGTATGGCTGGAAGCACTGCTTAGATTAATTAAAAATCACATTTTGGTTTATCATGTGCTCTATCCAGAACTCCACAGAATCTGAAATATCTCATTGTTATAAACTTTTCCAGTTTTTATAGAAGCCTGCAGCAGTAGCTTGACACTGACAGCCTGACTAGTGAAAACTGAGGCCAGCCACTCTAGGATTGAAAACTTAAAGGATTAAATATGAACTCTAAATAATTTGGCCAACAGTGCTACCAACTATATTCAATACAGAAAATACATAGAAAAAAACTTAAGAGAAGAAATCTGTTTTATCAACCTATTTGATTTATAATATTATTTGGCAGTTTTTTAAAGCAAGCATGAATGAAAAATTCAGTGATAAAAACTTTATGTCTGACAGTGTCATCTGAAACCACATTGTCCAAGCATCTCAAACTGACAGCATCTAAGTTATGTCAACCTTTGCCCTGTCTTTTTAGGAGAGGAATCATAGTCCAAAGACTGCAATATCAGCTGAAGAACAGGCCTTTGTTCTTACTGGAAATTATTCTTTGGAGATACCAGTATTTTTGGTTATCCTATATAACTGGACTACAAAATGCATTTGAACAGCTGGTGATCATCTGAGACCTGCAAGAATTTCTTCCTAGAAAATCTCTGTTCCAAAACAGATCGCTAATTGGTAACAAATTCTCCCATGGATCCAACAGATTTACAGGAGTTGCAGAATTTACAAGACATAAAGAACAGAATAAACTAAAAAAGGAAGAAAAGTAGAAACACAGCACAAAGGTTCCCAGTTCCCTGTTCTAATATTGCAGGACAGCAATCTTATTCAGGAAATAGCTTAAGTGTTTGCTTACCCTTCACTAAAGGCAAAAGGTTTTATTAGCAAAACAAAACATTCTCTCTTTAATCAGAAATTCAGCTACCTTTTACGTGCTGAGAGGCATTAAAGGGTAAGCCCAGCTAACTAGGTAGCTGATATTTCAAAATAATCAACACTTTTCACTCTAAATACCTCTGACAGGTCCAAATAATGGTAACTAACTCCACGCTCTACTCTGAGATGCATCACATGACTACAGGCCCTGAGCCCATTTTCCCCCTACCTCTGGGTATTTGCCATTGCAGTCACACACTCATGCCCTGCCGTGAGTTCCTGTTCTCCCGTGGATGCTCCCCATACACTGTCAAGTGCCCCAGTTCCTCTCCACTTTTCAACTTCCTGTATTGCATATGTTGCTAGAATGCCAGTTGCAACAACAAAATAACTGCGTGCCCTGCCTTGGATGGAGAGTAACAGATGGTTCTAAACAGTCAGAGCTGGTTTGTTGCAAATACTGACACTGGAGATGAGCGTGGAAGAACATATTTGTTTCTGTTCTTAGAACTTAGACTTGAGACCTGTGCAGACCATCTCCTGCCATTATTTCAAAGAGGCTGAAGGGACTGTTAAATAACTACAAGCAACTGAATAGAGAAGTTTAAACAAAGTCTGCCTGCTCTGCTTTCATCTGACACGAAAAGAGTCATTCAACTTGGCTCCCTCCAATTATGCCAGAGTTCTCTGCTGAAGGCCAGCAGATATGATACAGGTTGAAGGACAATCCATATCCTGCTAGGATCAGCAGCAGGGAGACAGGCAGGGAGCTCAAATGTCACTGAATATGTACATTCAGACAACCAATACAATGCAGTAAAGCAAGCAGTGAAACTTACTGGGAAGCAAAAGGAAGCAGGTTAGCATATGTGACAGTAAGCAATACTGCATTATATAGCTTCTAATATGATTCCCTGAAGTTGTCTGGCCATCTCTGACTACTGAGACAAATTAAAAGGGGGAGGACAGAAAGAAAGGAGGGAGATCATGATTTTACTGATAGATGCTAGCATACACCCTCATTCTCAGCATGGCAGATGATGATTCATCCCAGCATCATTTAATATAAGGACATGGCTACCTCTCACAAGCAAGGATCATTGCACAGTACAGCCAGTACTTGGCATTGTCCTATTTGCTTTAGTCCATTTTTCTTATTGTAAAATAAAAATATCCATGTCAAAAAAGTTTGGTTTTTTGTTTAATTCAAAATTTTCTTTAAAATGTTTTGGGCTGCATTTCTCCCTTAGTTCACAGTAATGTCATCATGAAGGTAAGCAGAATTTTTGAACACATTGAAGGAATCACTGAATTGGTTTTAAATTATGTAAGTTAAAAAATGTTATTAGTCTTACATATAATTTATCCACTGATCACCAGGAATTTGCATTGTATTTAAATTAAAAGCTAATTTGTCTTCTCTGTTGAGATGCATTTTTTTATACCCTAAAATCTACTGCAAGAATAATAAAGTTATTAATGTTTAAAGTCCTAACCTCTTTCACTAGGCACATTGCATTATATAATTATGCAAAATTCATCGACATGAGAGATGTTCATGTTTAAAAATGCATGTTTAAAACACATTTCTATGTTGGAAAAGTAGCAGAAAGTCATCTGGGATAGACGTTACTCCTGTGCTACTCTCCGTTCAATAAAATAATTGTAGGGAAAAGAAAACACACTTAAGAAGTTGAGTTAGAATATTCTGCCTTCTGCTTCCTGTGCTATGTGTACAAAATCCATGAACAACACTGAACAGAGACTGTGTCATGGTTGGGAACACTATAAAATGCTGCAGGAACTATCTGACCTGCACTGAGATGATGGTCTTCACACCAAGCCTTATTCTCCCAGCTGCCAAAGCACTCTGCACTCTTATTTCCTCTGGAGGTCAAATACCTCTCATACTAAATCACTTGGATAGAACAGAGAAATCAGAGTTTAGGAGAGCAGGAGAGTATGTGACTCTAAAGAGGAGATCAAACAGCTGTGAGTTTGTATTCATATCCTCCTCAAATTTGTTGTCCTGCCACTAAACATGTGTCCTGCAACCAGCAAGTCAGTGGGCAGATTTCTGGCAGAAGGGCTTGGTCTTGCACACATGGCTAGTTGGAACTTTCCACTGCACATGCTATTTTAGGAAAATGCAAGTGATCACATAGTTCCAATAAAGTCTATTTACTACACATACTAAAGGTCTGACTTACCAGCTGGAGGCCTGCACTTGAACCTACAAATCTATGAGCTTCTGATTTCAAGTATCAAAGTATCACAAGATGAATGAATTTATCATAGTCCAATACTTAAATCACTTTCATCTTTTCACATCAGCTAGCTTAGAGTTACCCTATAGCTGATAAAAATGGAGATCAAATTGAAAATATTGTTCTAAATTTCCAACAACTACAAAGCATATAAAACTATTTTAGATTTAAAACATGAAACTGAATTTCAATTCTTGGATTGTAATCAAAGACTAAGGAAACTTCAAGTTACATGGTTATTACTTCAGAAGTTTATGAGTTTATTGAAATAAGGAGATAATATAATGCTAAGTGTGAAGTCTGTGTGATAAAGATGACTAAGTGAATGGCAAAGGAACCATTTTGCATATGATTCAGTCTTTTCAAGGTAAAGCCTAGAGACTCTGGTATTTGATTCCATTTAACTATGTTAAGGTTTCTCCAGCACATCTTGTTTCAAAGTCCAGTGCATTTGGCATGGGTTGTTTTCCTGTTTCAAGGTGATACAGGCTGAAGTTACAGTAACAACACATACAGACATATATATAGTGTGTGTATATATAGACATACATACATACATATATATATATGTAGTGGAGGTTGGAGCACTCTGCAGTTAGCAAAGGTGTCTGTTCTGGCAGCCATGGCTTTCTATTCTACTCTTACCCATTGCAAAGTGACTAAGCCACTGACTGATTTAGAATGGGATTAAGTGAGTTTTAAAGTTCATTTTACAAATGATGGTCTGCAAGTTGGCATTTCTACTTCTTCTATAGGCAGACAATAAGATTGACAGATCTTTCACAGGCTGCTTATAAACATATGACAGGTCTAGAAGTGACAGACTTTTGGGAAGAAAAAAATTGATGAATGCCTGGTGGACAGGAAGAAAATCAGAAAAGAAAATACATTTTGTTTGGGGATTTACTTCAATATAAAAAAATAATGATACTCATTTGATGAGGAAGGGTCCTCTTCTTAGGAATCAAATCGCGCCCCTATGCACTCTCCTGGCGATTCCCTGGGTCTATAGGCACCAAAGTCAAAGACAAATTCTCACAGAGATACATGCTTTGCTTCCAGTTTATTGGGGAATTAACAAGATTATTATGGACGCCCGAGCAGCACACGCGCATAATAACAACTTCTGATTGGTCAGTTAAACCTGGCCACGAGCCAGCAGGGCTGAGCCCATTGGATAGGGGGCGCTGTCCACGAGGACTGCCACGGAGAGCTGCAGCTGGGGAGAGCCAATCAGCTCTAACTCAGAGCTGTTTACTCCCTGTCAGCTCTCTCAAGGATACAGCATCCTTGGCTTGCCTGTCCTCACAGGACTATGTGGATTGTGCATACCTGGGCCATAGCTGGGGCTGTCAAGCTTCCCCCAACACTCATTTGACTTCATCTCCTGCCCTGCTCTTCCTATACAGTAAAAGCCCTTTGTCAACATAATCTGTTAGGTCAACTTCTACTGTTCTTTCATATGCACTCATGTATCTTCTATGAACCATGTGGAAATGCACAAATAATGGCCTTTGAAAGAGGATAAGAAGAAGAAAGTGCTGTTTATAATGAACTTTCAGTCCCTTCCAGTATCATATACTAAATCCAGTACATATATGTAGTTGTCTATCGGCAATTTGCCCTTTGGCACTACAGGCTCTTACAGTGTTTAGCTTGCTTGGTGCTAATGTGGCTGATGTTTTGTCACAAAACCCCCCCCCGAAACAGACTTCAAAAATTACTCTAGGCATGCAAAATTAAACTTCATAGTGTAGTTGCAGTTTTAATATCTATTTTTAAATTACACAGCTCAGCTAGTATTACCTGTATAATCCATGTTGCCTTGGATTCCTCTTGTAGCCAGCTCAAAGAGACAGAAATAACCAAGAACAATTTGTATTTCCTACTGCAGATGACTATTTTACGATAAGATGAATTAGCTGGTCTCCATGTCTTACTGCTTAAACAACAATATCTAACTTTAAAGGTGTAAACTGAGGTAAGATGAACCCTGTTTTTACTCTAGGCCCATTAACACACGTCTGGCACAAGAAGTATGCATGAGGCATGGGGATTTCCCCCTCCACATAAAATTGAAGTTCTGTCTGTCGAGGAGTACTAGGTTTGCCTGAATTTATCACTCAGACTCATTTCCCCTCACAAAGCTTGAGGTGAAGGAACCTGGCTCAGTCTGTGGAGAAACATAAGCTTTCTTTCATGCTGAGGGTACATCTTACCTGCTTCTGGGCAAAATCACTTCAAAGCCTTCCAAGTGCTGAATGTTGTGGTATTTATCTCACAACACCAGCCTGCATGTTAAAAATAGAATTTAACCCCAAAGGGGCCTGAATACTGCTACAACATATTTCAGTAGCTCCTATAGTGGGCTTCTGTAATACAGCTATAAAAACTGCAACACTTAAACAAAGGTTAAAAATTTTTCACATTAAATGGGTAATTAATTTGATTGTCTAAACAGTTTGATCTAGTGGGAAGTTAATAAAGGGTGGAAATTGCATGTTCAGGTCTCATTTAATGCTCAGGATTGTGCCTCTGAATTAAAGACATCATAAGCCCAACTCAATTTGAAAATACAGATGTTTTGTTCATCATTTGACAGTGTTTAATTGCCCAACCTCTTTTCACATTAAGAAAAAAAAAGTGATCAAATGAGTTGAGAACCCTGTTTGAAATGCAGGGGATTTGTCTCTGGATTTGACCCCAATTTTTGTGCAGATGTGAGAAAGGGGCCTACACCAGTAAGTTTTCATAGGCAAAGTTATACTGTTATTGACATTCATTAAATCACCTCCCAGGATGGTACTAAGCAGAGTCACATTCTGGGTCATGTGTGGGCCATACACCTATTTCATCATGCATTATTTAAAAAAAAAAAGTCACAGCTAAGGTGATGATATTATTAACTTGCTAAAAAAGCAATTAAAATCTTCAAACAGTGAACTTTCAAATAATGCAGCAACACTTAAATGTCATATTTCTGTTGCAAATGTATTTTTAATGATAACATTTCTTTGTAATGTAAATCAGCTGCCTCTCAATTATAACATGTTAATCAAGTTATTTCTCAGTTGCTGCCTACCCATCAATGCCTACAAGTCCATCACATGTCATTCTGTAAAAGCATACTAATCACTTGATTATATTTCAGTCGAGTTTTGCAAATCCAACTGTTTTCCCCAAGACAGTATATTATGTCCCTGGCAGTCCCGTGGTGTAAAGGAGAGCACTCCGGACTCTGAATCCCAAGGTCCTGAGTTCGAGTCTCAGTGGGGACCGTCCCCTGGCAGTTCAATGCCTCCCTGCCATC
>JAOXXN010000395.1:85559681-85583521 GCA_026770055.1 Myrmophylax atrothorax
GTTAGCTATGGTAATTAAACTCTGATAACACTGAGAAATGGATTTCAATCATATGAACAGGTAAAAATAGCTTTCCTCCCCGTTGCTACACAGATGAAAGACATAATTTTTACTCTGTTTTCGTTTTTCAGTGGTGGTATTAAATGTCATGTATTTCACTACACGCCTTTCACATCCTAAATATCTTGGGCTTAGTTCAGAGTTTGGAATATCATGCCAATTATGTAAATCTTGAGGCTTAAATGTAAGCTTGGTATCCTCTGAAGACAGTGTCTACTTATGAAGTCGTTCTTGCCAGTCTCAAATGTTCCAAATAAACTGCTCCAAGCATAATTCTCTGGAATCAGTTTCTCATATTGTCATTTTCAAGCTACCGAATGTTAATGTCCAGTCCCACTGCCTTAAATAGGCAATGGGCACATAACAATTCTGTGTCAGAAAGACAAATAGAACGGGTTTGATGCCTGGCTATAAGTAATTTATTACAGGTGGGATATCATCCATAAAGGAATAGGACATTCTGTCATTTCTCTTTTAATATAGTAGCTGAAAGAAAACCTGAGTCATTAATTGCTGTCCAGTAGTAGTAGGCATGTCGGATAGAAATGCCATCCAACTTCCCCCTCATTAAAAATTCCCAAAAATGTTTTCCCAGAGCCTCTGAAACCATGTTCTCCTAACTCCATTAAGACTGCATTTGTAGACTGCCTGGTGAATTCCCATGAATGAGCAGACCACAGACATGGCCAAACTAAGAGGACACAATTTGACTTCTGAACCTTAATGAACGTAATGTATTTAACTTTGATTTGAATAAACCTATCTAATTTTAGAGATGCATAGAGTTATGAAGATGAGATAGTACAGTGTCAGCTAAATGAAGCTTACTTTCTGCTGTATGTATTTTCCTTGTAATCATAAAGAAGAAGCAGCAAAGATTTTTCTCCCCCATAACTTGTATAAGATGTCTATGAAAGGATTTTATTCCATAAAGGAGCCAATTATATATATATCTCACATATTATAGCTTTGGAAAGACTACTGCTGCTGCTTATTAATTTCTAAAAGTCATTAAATTACATATTATTTTAATTTTAAAAAGTAACTGGCACTGCAAATGTGACTGGTATGCACTTCAAAATTTTATAATCCTTCATTCTACATACTTAGGCCAGAAATGATGAGAATCTGGTGAACAGTACAATCCAGATGATACAGATCAATAAAGAATCTTTTATGAGCAGGCACTGCAGCAAACAGGTACAATGGAGGCATAAGGCTATAAAAGAATTTCTTCTTTGAGGGTACAGTTGAATTTAAAAAAGTGAAACGGATGAGCCATTTTTCTACTAAGAAACTGTGAAAATCAGAAATCTAAATAAAGGTTTTAGTTTTAACCAAAGAACAGAAGCAACACAAAATTGTTTGTGGAGTGTTTTCAAACCCAGTTGTGTTGATACCTCCAGTCTTTTAAGAACATTGTCACACTTATTCAAGACTGCATAAATGGCTAATTCACTCCTATAGTGTGGAATGCTTTGAAATGAAATGTGGTGAATACTTGCCCCTATTTCATAACAGTTTCTGAAAAAAGACAAATGTAAAGAAGAGATTCTTGAGTACTATGCACATTTGCCCATCCTATGATCATCAGTGTGGTAAATGCCTTATCAAAAAAAAAAAAAAAAGTAAAACTCCACACTGACAGGCTACAAAGTAAGTGCTTCAATTCTGTTCTCCCTTGTGTAAATATGCATCTCTCATATTCTCACAGTTATGTCTCCATGTTCCCCCATTATCCTATTCTTCACCTCTCTGGCAGAGGGGTGTTGAACACCTTTTGCAGTGCTCCCCTTCTCTCCCTAATGGTCCACAATTATCAGGTCCAAGAGTAATGCAGCTCTGCCACGGCTGCTGGCAGAGGGAGGTACTGCTGAGACAGACATTATTCAGTTATTGACAGCTTTTAAAAAATCAATGTCATACACTTGAACTTGACTTGCTGACTTATTCAATCATCAGCCAATGAAAAGAAAAGAAGTAAGCAAAACTAGAGCTCTATGGTTTTTCTGACTTCTGCTGATGAGCAAGTGAACCACTCCATCCTACATGACCCACTGCCTACACAGTGCACAGCCATACAGACAGTTATGGTCACACACCACTACCTCTCTACTGAAGGAAGCAAAGTTAATGAAGTTTCATCTCAAAGATACTTGGTATATCTGATGGATAAAGGCTAGAAAAACCTGCCGAGAAAGAGAGCATTTAAGGATTTTTTGAGCTTGAATCTCACTTTTTACTCTGATCAATCTTATTTTATTTCATGCTTCTTCAGGAATATTACAAGAATGCAATTATTAGAACTGAAGGGAAAAGAGAACTCCTCTTTCCCTAGTAGCTGCAATATTCTGAGATCTGATTTCGCTTCTATGTTGAATCTCCAAGGCAGTCTCTTTATCAGCTTTTCCAGACTTGGTCTTCAATTCCCAGTTTTGAGTACTCAAGAGAAGGAAGGCAACAAGAAATCAAACTGCCTAGTCAATAAATCCTGTTAAAACAGCCCACTTCCAAACTTCCTACTTGTGCGGTATTAAATCTGTAAGATATTGCCTTTGGCTATTATGCACTTTATATTGTGCTAGCACTATTTATTGGATTGTCTTTCTACTATAAAGATGGTGTGTATACATGTTGCAGAACTATGAAGAAACTAACCCAAAACCTCAGAAGGGACTACTATGAATAAAATATTTCTTTTAGGATAAAGAACAATACTGTAAATATGCTTAAAATACAATCACAACATTCAAGTTAAAGCGAGAGAAAAACATACCTGTGAAAAACCGATCACTTCTCCGTTTTCATCAAGCACATTAAAATTAATGATTGGACCCTGGACATCAGGACTGCTGAAATCTGTATCGCTGTAAATACGTACTACAGGAGCCCCATTGGCATATTTCAAGTTAGACAGCACAGTATAGGTGTAGTGAGCTAATGCAAAGGTATGCTGTTTTATTTTCTCCATTCCACCTACAAAAGAAAAGTGAATGTACATGTCAGATGCATTATTTTTATGGCAATGTATAAATAGGATGATTTTTCAGAATGGTGTAGCTGTATGGTAGTTAGCACAAAATTGATAGGTTTGTGTTTCTTTAAATACATATACAATTTGCAAATGTTTCTTTCCTCATAAAGAAGTTTCAGAAGTGCTGTTGCACCAAGGATTTATCTATAATTAATCTACTGTAGAAAGCTAAAACTACACTGAAATGAATTCACAGTAATTACCAGATTTCTAGTTCCAAACTATACAAAAACTTAAGATATTCTGGCACAAATAAATGGAAAAGTAAGTTTTTCTCCTGATCTGGCTCTGAAGATCATGGGAAGGAGGCATCAATCCTAACACAGCACAGAAAGCAAACTGCTATGTCTAAGATAAAATAAAATTAATAAAAAATGTGATGACAAAGCAAAAATGACATTCTACAAATAACTTGAATAATGAAGAATTATTCTTCCAAGACTGTGCTTCTTTTAGGAGAAGAAAAGGGGTATTGTGAATGCTTCATTGATTACATCCATGCAATCTAGTTGCTCAAGAGAAACTTTAGAGAAGTTTTCACAGAACTTGGCCTGGAAAATACATAAAGAGGAAATATGTTGCCTTTTGTTTTGTTATTTATTTCTCCCCTACACTAAGCAGTTTGGAAAAGTGAAATGCAGAGAATTCCTGACAGATGGGAGACCTTTTCTACATCTCTGCTTTCCAAGCAGAGGTTGTGTCTTTGCTAGATGTCCCTACTGAAGTGACTTCTATTATGCATACTATGTGCTGCACTGTGGTGGGCCTAAATCATGTAGGAAAGAAATAAACTAAAGAATCACTTCCTCAAAGACTTCTTGAAGTAAAACAGCATTTTTCTGCCTGGGTTTTAGACCCGTAATATTTTCTGTAATGCTGAGTATGCTATTTGAGGCACATGAGTATTTTTGTAACTAAAAAGTTGTTTGACACTTTTTGTTTTTTAACTGTGTAACTATGAATCTTACACTTTTATGCATAACACTTTTAAATCTGAGTATCTGGAAACTTCTACAGTCTGAAATAACCACGCTTGGACATAAATTTTGTAATCTGCTTGTTGACTTTTGCACCTTTACTCATAAAAAGACTGTGTCATTTATGAATGTATGTAAAGGTTAAAAAATACCTTTCTCCAGACATACAGAAGAATTGCACTGGTGTCTGTTATTTCACTTTTCCTCAAGTTTCTGTATTATGTGCTATCTCCTTTAGATAAGCTAGGAGAGCAGCCAATAAAGGCATAGAAACAGACTAGATATACGGTGGAAGTATATTTTTTGATGCTAAAGAAAAAAAAAGAGGAAAAAGATATTTAATGAGATACTAGCATGGAAAGCGCTTGCAAGGAATCATGCCAGGAGCTAATCAGTACAATTTCTAGATGTTAGCCACAGTAAACTTGGCAAGAATCTCTAGAACATTTTGGTCTGAAAGATGATTTGTATTTTCAGAGTCTTTGTGAATAAAGCCTAGTCAGAGATATCCTAGTCATTGTTTGGTAGAAGTTAAGAGTCTTGAAACAGTAAAAAGGAAAATCAAAACCATACACACATAATTTATTTCTGAGCATTTGCCAGTAAGTAGCTGTATTAAGAGAAGTGACTGCCTTGTCAGCTTCTGAGACGTCTGTAATCTCCTGATTCAGAGCTTTTTCAAATTGTCAGGAATCTTTTAATGGAAGATTAAACTACTGTCCTCGTGCCTTGTTGAAGAAATCTCTTATTCAGAAATTTCAGTCACTTATTCACAGCATTCATCCTGCTATCATTTCTATATTGTTTTCAGCTATTCTCCTTCGAAGTTGCTTAATCACATTTTCTTGTTCATTAGTGAGAAGCTGATGAGCCTTTTAATTATTTATTCTGACAACTCCAAATGCAATAGCCTGCAGTTGCTTTCCTGCCCTGTGATTGGAGGGAGGAAGCTGTGTTGCCAGGGCCCTGTAATTTTAAGTATCAGAATAGGTTGTTATTAGGGATGATGTCACAGAAAATGTCATGAAACAACTGTTAACAAACTGAAGTTTGTTCTGACAGAAAAAGGGATATATTCAGAAAATAGCTATGATTTATTTTTATTTTGTTCAACAAAATTATCCATACTGTGTCCTGCATAAATCCAGTGCTTACCTCATCTCCCTCTCCTTTCTAGGGAAAAGAACATGAGGAATAGAAAATAGAAACCAGAACAAATCTTCGGTCACTAACATAATCTAAGAACTTGCATTATTGCATCTAGACTCAAATTTGGGATGACAAATTAAGACTCATTTCTTGACTGAGGCTGTCTAAGTTAAATAACAAATTAATTTTCTATATTCTGTTTGACTTGGTATTTATTAACTTATTGCATTCCTGCATTTTATCTTCTCTCCATACAGAACTCAGTTTCACAACTGGTTCCTTAACTCTGAATACTTAGATACTCTTCCCTAGCTGCTTGTTTGAGGATAAAAGAAGAAACGCAGCCTAAGTCTTTTGGAAGACTTACAGTTTGGAAAAATCACTGGTAAGTCGTCTTGAGAAGGTGCTGGGAAGGACTCAAGTGCATTGTTTTGTTAAGGTGAATAGCATGTAGTTGTTCCTAAAAATATTTTAAAATTAAGATTAATTTATGCCTTCTTTAATTTAGATCAGAATTAATGAGATTCCTACATTACACCAGATGAAATCTGTCTAATTCTGTTCATTGTATTTACGTGTAATATGTGTAGGAACACATTCAGCACCAAGAATGCTCACAATTCACAATCTGGATTCATTAATGACTTACTTCTTCCTATGGCAGAAATGTAAGGACTTCTCTGTTAAAAGGGAGACTCCACTTTCTGTGGATTAATATGCCCCTTATTAATTTTCTCCCATGTATATGTTTTGACATAACTTTAAGCCAGACATGATAATTTAATTAATTCTTCTTCCCAACAGCAACAGGTTTTTCACACAATTTGTTGCCCTAATAAATGCCATATAGTTTTGCAGTGGCAAAGTGTTTGAGCAGAAGAGATAGACAAAGAAAGCTTATACTTTTGTGTACAAGCCTCCTTGCCAAAGTATTCTAGCAAACCTGTGGAGACGCTTTTACACCTCATACTGCTGATGAATGTTTGCACACTACAGTACCCTGATAGGTTAGCACTGACTCAGACCTACCATCCCATTCTATACCTGAGTTTGAATATTGTTATGGAAACTATTTCTCTTCCAGTATGGAAAATTCAGAGTGCTAGTGCACTGGATAAGCCACAGATAAATAAATTTACAGTTTCAGCTCTTCCATAGGAATTGCATGTGTGCATACATCTATCCACAGAGACTGTGGGATGGCTGAGCCATCCAGAGGAGAAGGGTAAGTTAAGTCACATTTGCAGCAGGATGCAAACTATGTTCATTCCAACTATGCACAATTGCCATCATAGTATTGAAAACACACTGCTTGGTGATATCATCTTATATTTGCATTATCTCTGTCTTGTTATCTGCTTGTTATATGCAAAATAGAGGAAGATTTTATTTTTCCAGTGGAATTTAATCTAATCAGTGAAGTATGAGATATATAGATGTCCAATAAGTATTCAGTAAAGAATGTCTTTGAGTTAGTTTTTTATTTTGCATTATGTAAATGGTAAACATGTAAAGGCATATTGTTTCCTCCCTGAAAAAGCAGGATATCACAGCCCAAATGTTCAAATGCTGGTTCTTCCTGAAAGAACTGTAGACAAATAGACGTATGTCAACATCTATAAAAGATTTTGGATAAAGGGATTAAGATAAAGCAGATTGAAATTGAGCCTCTAAAATGAAAGCTCTGGTGCTTAAGGTTTTCAGACTGCACTCAGATCACTCTATGATCTGCATTCAAATACATTTTTATCTCCCTTATTATGAGAAACTAAATATTGGAGATAAGGAAGAAGAGAGCCATAAATCAAATATACAGTTATTGTTCTAACTTGCTGTGAGAAAGTCACAGAAAATGAGGTTTAAATGAACAAATTCTCTGTCACTCCAGTAAATCCAAATTCACGTCTATGTTTGGATAAGAAAAACATCAGTGTGATTCACTATTCTTTGACATCACCTAACAGATAGCAACGAGGCAGACAAATGATGAGCTGAAATCTCAGCAAACCCATCAGCAGGAAGTGAAACCAAGATGCAGCCACCTTTTAAAAGATCCCAGACAAGACAGAACACTGTGTGGAATCTGTGAGTCAATGTGTTAATGAAGCCATGAAACCTGGAAATCCTGCCAAACATTTGGAGCCCTTCCTTCACTTCCTCCACAAAGCAAACACTAAGATTCATTTCTGAGTTTTTCTTGGTGTTCTTTTATGCATAGAACTGAATGTCTCTGACTGAAGTCTGTCACCTACCTAGTGTTATTCTCTCCCCCAGAAATATCTCTTGAGAATGAATTTGGTTTTGGTAGCTTCATGTATGTCCTTTGCAAGTTTGACTGCTTCGGTTTAAAACCACATTAAACAATCTATTCTAACCACTGCTATTTTTAGCAATCCTGTTTCAAGTGAGACACTGCAAACATGAAAATACTCATAAGATGATCCAACCCCCTACCCCCGAAGTGCCATCCTGAAATGTTATAAATAAAAGACAAGAAAAGAAAATAATGAGAAAAAACCACTCAACCTTTGTTAGGGCTCCTACATTCATCAATAAAATACTAAAAATACACATTCCTGGTGGGTTTTTCCACTCTAAATTATGAGAACAGCTGTCCTAAGTCAGACCAAATCTAGCTACTGCCTGTTTCCCAGAGTGAGGAGTAGCAGATGCCTAGAGTAAAAAATATATGAAAAAAGTATATAATTTCTAATCAGCTACAATGAAAAAAATATAAACAAAAATACAGGAAAATGAGTGTACAGGTTGGCTAACATCAATGAAACATTACTTTTAAAAACAGAACTAAAGATATAAGAACCTCTCGTGGACCTTGAACATTAAAATTAACACATTAACAGAAAAAAGCTCTTCTGATGTAACAGCATTGCAATATTGGTCATAACAGTTTCCAAATCTCATTCATTAAACAACTCAAAATAAAACTCTATGAATGGTTTATCAGCTAATTCATAAAAATATCCATCATCCACATTCACAGAAAATGCGTAAGGCATGGACGGATTGCAAACCCCTCGTTCACACTGACTCACATGACCAGTCCTATCAACTTGATCTATAAAACACATGTAATAAAAATCAATTTGGGGAACAGAAAGTGGGGTGGACCATGATCCTTTCTGCAGCTGAGGTGATTGCATTTTTCAGCAAGAAGAATAAAATCTGTGTCCCCAGATGTCATTGGTACTTCCAAAAAAGTAATACCTTGCCATGAAGTCTTCTTTCTAAAGTTAAGATGTAACAAAAAGAATTACCTCAAAAGAAAATTTCAGTTATGAAAAAATGTGGGGGTTGTTGGGGTTTTTTTGTTTTTTTTTTTTGGGGGGGGGGGGAGGTGGTTGGTTGTTGGTTTTGGGTTTTTGTTTCATTTTTTGTTTGTTTGGTTTTGTGTTTTTGTTTTTGTTTTTTTTTTCCTGAAAAGTACATAGTTTTGTTTGAAGGTGCATAAATGAACTGGCAAAAAAATCCATTTCACAAGAGCAGTGTCCAGGTTGAAACTTTTGATGGACTCCCACAACTTAATTATTTATCTTCTGTGTGTCCAAAACAGAGAGCTATGTTACACTCTCAACACTGCTAAATCCATGCAGAATTCAGTGGCTAATAAGGGGGACCTTTTACTCTCTTAACACTAATTCTTTGCATAATAGCTTAAATCCTTTTATTCTCGTCGTTCTCCCACACCATCTCAATAGTTCAGGACTGTGGGAAGCAACTGCTTAATCCTCTATTCAAAATGTTATACCGAAACTAAACATGAAACACATATTCAGTGTTTATCTTAATGAACAGAAGGCTCTTTAATGCCCCATCTCCCACTTCTTTAGAGCAGCTAATTCAAGCTCTGTTTTCACACAGTGAGGGAGTTCGAAGTCTTTGTTTTGAATAAAATAAACAGCACATTCTGAAAGAAGCAGCTCTTGATTTTCAAACATTATAATAGGAATACTTTGCCTTTTTTAAAAGATTTCTTGGGAGTACCATAAGAGTAGGGAAGTTGTACATGCCAGCAGTCTGACTCACTTTTAGTATAAATACCTTAATTACAGGTACAATTCAATTTTGGTTGACTGCTTGTTAGACTAACAGCTATCTAAGAATTCAAATAGCTCTGGTAAGATAGATTTAATTTACTGTTTGCAATTATGAGATTTCTCTTTTGAGAAAGGCAAAGGTATGTGTATCTGTCCATCCTTTTTTTCTTCCACGTGCCCAAGTCATACTCTCAGCAGAGGTAATAATTTCAAGATGACTTTTCAAACCATAAAACCAGCAATACAAAAGATGGCTGGAAAGTCTTTCTTAAAAAGGCAGAGTACTTCGCACAACTCATGGAAGCAGCATTCAAACTGAACCTCTTGAGTGAGCCTGTACAGGATTCTGAAAGAACAACAGAATATTCCCTGAAAGTATGCATTTATGTGATACTCACATTTTACCTCTAAAGGCTTTATCTCCCAAGGTTTTTCTCAGTCCAGCAGAACAACTTCTGCTTATGATTCTGTCATCTTAAGGACAAAATTCAAGAGAAGCTTGTACTATAAAAGCACATGAATTCTCCTGGTAGCTGTAAGAAACCTGAATGTTGCATACAGACTTGTTTTCTGCTGTATTATAAAAGTGTTTCTGTCCTTTGTTTAGTGGAGCCTGCTATGCACAATTCCTTGAAGTCAGCATAGAAAAGCTTTACTCCTGCTTGTTTCCTGGTATTTTTAACTCTCAACAACTAGTCTTTTAATATAAGGCAGAGCATAAAACTTTGTCTCAAAGCTATGTAAGATGGGGGCATAAGTCTTATGTTTTCAAGTCAATAGGACTAATTCAGCCCCGACTTTGCATGAGCAACTATTTATTTGTTTGTTTATTGACTTACTAACTTATTCAAATCAGCAATGACTTTCTAACCACTGTAAAACAGCTGGAGGAAAACCTTTGTCATCTTCTGTTCAGCTAGAGACTGATCCTATCACCAGGTCTGCAGTTAAGTAGAATTCTTCCCTTAAATAACTTTTCTATAAGACTTATCCACCAGTGCTACTTTATGGTCTCATGACTTTCTAATGTCTCCAGTTTTGTGGGTTGGTTGGTTTTCTTTTCCCCTGAGGCAAGCTGCAGACCAAGGAATACAAAAAACTTGCACAAAAAATAAGCTGATTATAAAGATAAATCCAAATGTGTTTTTCGTGGGAGGAAATCTCTCCCTCAGCACCAAGAGAACTCTTTAATATATTCTGAAAACCCAGACAGCTTTTTTCTTTTTCTCCCTAAGATTGCAGATCCCAACCTAAAGCTTTTTTAGGACATAAATCAGTTCTGCTTCAAAGCTCAGCATACCTGCATTAGGTGAAGAAGAATGGCAAAAGCTGTGCCCAGAACTAAAACCTCAGTACCCACTGGATTGACTCCACCACCCTACAGGCTTTGTATTAGCAAAACTTTTAACATAACATTTCTAGAATCCTCTGTCAGTGAAACACTTTGGTGCCCAAGGCAGCATATCGATTTGCAGTACAGGTTTTCTCTGATTCATAATTTTGGTTGAACACCTTTCTGCTTTTTCTCTGACAGTCTCTGAACCAAGGCTGTTGCTGCCAGCTGAAGTAGTGGGGATACTCCACATCTGCTGCTGTGCAGCCTTTGCATCCCACTCTTTCTAAGGCTTCACAGAACTTCCCCATCAAAACAATACAGCAAATACCACAAGTTCATTTAATCAAATCAAGAATCACAATATCCCAAAAGAAAATTTCCAAAGGACAACTTCTAAAGCATGATTCTGAGTGATGGAACAAGCTAAAAAAAAAAAAAAAATAATCACTTAATCTTCCTGTTCTCTATCTGCAACATTCAGAAAAACAGGAAGTCAGTAAAATAATTTCTATCCATTATTATTAAAAGAACAATATTTTCCTTAGAGAAATTTTGTATTTATTGATATTCATAATTTTCTGATAGCCTGAAAGGATGCTTTGCCAATTGTTTTTCATTCTCAGACTAGGTCTCTGCTGGTACTGTTATGATAATAACAGCTACAATGGAAGGAATGGTGTAATTTATGAAATGGAGGTAATAAAGCACCTACAATGAATTCTAAAAGCTGCTTTGAAATTTCCTTGATTTGATGCCTAATCACAAGGAAGCATCAAGTCTGAAAAGTTCACTGGATTCTGGGACCTCATGCTAAATGGAATCATACCAAGACTTGTCCCAGGCTTTTTAACCAGGCCAGTGTTATTTTAATAATTATGTACAATAACACAAGTGGGACCTATAGGTAACATTTCAGGAATACCTGAATTCTATAATTTTTCTACTGTATTTTTATTGATCCTTCCCTCAGGTCACAGCATTAACTCTGCTGTACCTCAGTCACAGTTCTTGTGAGGACCAAAAGGTGACCCACTGACACATTTTCCCTCATGTGACTGTCCTTCCTGACTGGATGTGGCAGGCTGAGATCTCCTGAAGTTCATTGGTAAGTTTGTGAGGTGTGTGAACAGTCACACCATTTCACAAATAGTAAAACTGAGAGCAAAAAATGGGTACTTTGGCACAACATACAGGTTTGAGCAATGACGATACAGTTCCAGTCTCACTTCTCAAGAGTTTGTTGAATAAAAGTGAGATGCTAATACCTCTTAAGTTTAACCATTGCTGTAGGACACTTAGCACTAACTCCATGCTTACTGTTTGGTAGGCCACTTAGCAGTAACTCCACGGTTTTTTATACAGTCCTGCAGTGTTGGCTGGCATAAATAAACTTTTGGCAGGTTGTCATTACATTGCTCATTCTTATGACCTTCTGAAACCCACTGCACCTAGAAGATTGTGCTATCTCCAAGTCATGGGGCTGATGAGAAATATGAGAGTGTAGTGGATAAAAACGGAATACTTGTAATCTTGTAAGCACAGGATAGCTATTTTAATCAATTGTAAGTTTGGTGAGCAGATCTATTAAACAGAAGATTGGAAGAGAAATCTAATACAGAAAGTATTAATATTATGAAGTATTTTATTGTAGTTTTTCTTCCTTCTAAAGACTGTACATAGTGTGCTTCAGAAAAAATAACCACTCTTGGTATTACATCAGCTTCAATAAGCTATAACCTATAAATCAATCAAAATCTGTACTTCAGATTCAGTTCAGAAGAGGTGAAGTATTTCAAGATGTGAGTAATTCTTATGTGTACCACTCGCTGTCTCATGCTGTAAATCAAGACCTGTGATAAACTAGAGAACTGCCTCTGAAGACAGACTTAGACAAGGTTAAAAGAAAACACTGGTGCAAGCAAGGCATTGGTGAAGGATGAGTGCTACGAACTCAGAGGGAGCTGCTGTGAGGGAAGAGAAGCAAGGCAACGTGCACTGAGGAAGCCTTGGCCTTTTCCCATGGCAACCCATTACACCTGAGCTCTACAGAAGTGAGGGAGGAAAAGAAGAGGTTGCTGCTGTTCTGTCAAATGAGGGACTTTGCAGTTAAGGTATAAACAAATGGTTAAAAAACCCCCAACCCACCATTCCCCCATAGTTCCCATTTCAGTTATGGTTTACAATAGCAAGGCTTTAGAAATGAAGTTCCAGCTTGAGGCACTAGTCACAGAATTCCCTTTTCAGGTAAGGAAGAGAAGGCAAGACAGCAAAGGTTCCCTTCCCACCACATGAGGATGAAGCTACAATCTTCACGAGGAATGGGGAGCCAGATTCAATCATGTCTTTGAGGGTCTTCAGACTCTAGTTTGTCACCAGACATAACAATAAAACAACATATTTTACTTCCCTCGTTTCTTTAGAGCTTTTTCTTACATCCTGACACATTATTACTGAAGTGGTAATACTGTCTACTGCTCCTCAGACAGTTCTATGAGATCCAAATTTGAAGATGTTAAAGAGCACTTTCAGGGATAATGAAAGGAAAAATCAGAAATACAGTTATTCTTGTGGGTTTTTGTTATTTAGTTTTATCTGCCATGCATTTCTTTCTTTTATGCAGCATATTTGCCAAAGATATCTAGAATGCCTTTATTTGATAAATGGAAATTTTCAGGGAACAAAGCAATTTAAGGAAATAAATACACAGATAATCCTTATTACTTTCTTTTTCATTCTTTCCCCACCAATGAAAAGTGTAGTCTTGCTATTGTAAATGAAAAGTATGACCATGAAAAGAGCTTCATATTTAAAGCATCATGAAAAGAAAATCTCCAGAAACGACTCACAGTATATAAAGCCATTATGCCTAACAGACACTGAGTGTCACTACTGTTGGCAAAGAGAGTTAACACAAGCCTAGCTGTGTAACCTTTGGCTACACAGAGGTGCTGAACAACATGAGATATGCAAATTCCATAACACGAAGCAAAGAATCTGCTTGCATACCTTAGCCTTGAATTACAAAAACTTGTTGATGAAATACATTCATCTTTTTTTCCTCTTTCTTGGAGGATGCTTAACTCATATATGAGAAAATTTGAATGGGTTCATTAGCACACAATACCTCCTTTTAGGCAATGCTGTCTTGCCTTAGAGTCTCTAGCTGAGCAGTCAGGCATCCTGTTTTGCAGTTGAAATGACTTAAGACTACCAAAGATTATTATTTCGTCTATTTCATTTATTAAGTGCAATAGATATTCTTGTCTGAACTGAACTAATTAAGTGGCTATTTCAGGCTGCCCAAGCTTCTAATATTTCTCTTGATTCAACCTCTTTAATATTCTATTGACTCAACCTTTCTGGCCTGACCAGGCCTCTAGTGGTCTTACATACGTAGATGATGATCCTACAGGAATTCACCCTACTGAGGTCCTTCACAAGACACATAATTTGAAGCAGCAGCCAACTTCAGACCAGTTAGGACTGCAGTGATTAATCAAACTGTTTAAACACTCGACCGCAAACCCAACAGGAAAACTTTTATAATTAAGAATGTGTATTTAAATACATGGCAATGCATTTAAAGGCTGCATGTATCAAACATTTGTGTGGCTGCATTTAATGCAGAACTAGTATATTGATTTACGCCTCTGAAACTCTTCTGCTGTCTTGGACATGGAAGGATATGGGGGAAAGCAATATGCAAACAATCAGTCCTGTTTTGTATTATGAGAACAGTAAGAGTCCCACAGTTTTGTGGGTTCCCATCCATAAAATCTTTTACTAGTAATCAGTGACCTTTTTTCATGAACCTCCTCAATAATTTTTAGAGTTCAAGAACATCTTCAATGTTTATTATAAATGGTTTGAAGTTACTGAGCAGTTCTCAATAGGGAAGTTCTACTAAATCAGTGAGACCAAAAGGCAACTGCGAGGACATCAACCTTAGCGTGTTGTTCTATTTTACATTGTCAACAGCGACACAATAATCAGATTAAGCATTTATTGGATAATTAGCTTGGATGGTGATATGGTTTGTCTATTCTTTTCCCTTTCACTGTAATACCCATTATGACTCTCACTGGAGAGCCTTCTGAAAGAGAAGAGAGGTTAGAAAGATGCAGGATGAGTTGGCCTGACAGCTACATAGTAAGTCCTTTTTCCACAAGCTGTTGAAACTTCAGTGTTTTGGAACTGGTCTGGAAGGTTTTTTACACTGCTCAGCAATTTTCCTTTTTCTTGTTTTGTCCCCTACTTTTTAAGATCATGCTCTCCAGCATATGAGGAGACTTATCATGTGACATACATCTTGCTCTCCAGTCTTTGTGTTCTATACTTCTCTTTTTATTTCTTCCTAGCTATTCTGATATCACAACCTTCACATAGTGTTGAGAAGTGAGAAATAAACCTACATTTTGCTCTTAAGAGAGACTCTTCAGTGTCTCAGAGAGTTTTACTTTCTCACATGCCAACTGAAGATAGATGTTTCACAGGATTAAAACATCCCTTGTATAGCTGGGGAATAAATAGATATGTAAATAAATGTTGGCTCAAGCGCTTCTTTCCTTCTGTGTCTCTGAACATGCAAGAAATAAATTGACTAATATCCTGAAGTTATGATGCAGTACACAATTTTCTAGGAGAGTAGAAGTTGTGTTGAAACTCTTAATCTGTGTTGAACAAAGAACAGGAAAAGGAAAAAGAAGGTACTATAAATTGAAGGGTCAGAAATATTACAATTTTATGGCCCTGCTGAGACTTGACTCACCTGTAAGGTCAGACCAATCAATTGATCTAAAAAAAAAAAAGCTTTCTTTTTGAGGCCTTGACAATGTGAGTCTTGCCAAATGTACTCATTAAAGCTCTTGCCTTTTCCTTTCTTTATCAGAATGATGCTGTGATGTTCACTATGCAATCTAATATAAAAGATTATATCCTTTTTCAGATAACAAGAAGTGTTGGTAACAAGATAGTGTTTTGATTATTTTTGCCTAAAAACTGAACCCTGAAGGCTCACTTTGTTCAACAGCAAGAGACAGCAACCAGAATCGTTATTTTCTTCTGCAACCACCAAGCTTTCACTCAACTCATACATTGAGTTTCTTGTAACATAGGATGAGCTCTGTCACAGAGGATTAATTTGTTTCCCATGTCTTATCCAGATCTTTATTTTCCCTCATTTCCACAGCTCCTTATGGATAATATTCACTGAACCAGAGTATGTGTGATATGTTAGTAATATTTTATCTCAAAATATTCTGTGAGACAGAAGTTAAACATATCACTATACAGCTCAGCTATTTTGGGGTTTTGGCTACACTAGTATTACTTTCCTCCAGACTTTGTCCCTTCATCTAATAGGCAGGGCAGAGATGAAGCTCTGTGTCAGGGGCATCAGGCAGTTTACCGTCAGCTGCTTGTAAGCCAGGTTAGTCAGTAATGTATTCAGAGCCTAATAAAGCAGACAGGATCCTGGACAGCTGTAAAGCTCTCCTGCAGTAACCAGCAGCAACATTGCTTGGTGCCCTACGTGCTAAGATGCAGACCCACCCCACCCTTCAAGGTGTTTTGAAATTCTTCCATGCCAACAAAATGCACCCCACTGGACTTTAGCTCTTCAGTTTTTGTATTTCTTTTTGCAGCATGGACAGTGAGTATTTGACTCAAAGTCAGAGGCCATATCACAGCTGCTTGTTGAGCAGACATTTATTTAAAACTCTTCTCAGTGCAGAATGATCTATTAGCACCACAAAATGGCACAGTGCCCAAAGACAGATTTTGAGAATTTCTGCTTTCATGAAGAGGAAGATATTTCCAAGACTAATCTATGAAAAGGAGAGCAACATATATCTTCAAAACCACTTAACACAGCCATAAAAGTATATTGCTTTCAAACACCTATGATGTTATTCAAGTAATGGATTGGTATTGCTATTCTCAATTTAAAAATTCCAATTTATAAAGTTATCAGACTCCATTTTCTACCCCCAGTTTATCCCCTTCTTGTTCTCGTGCTCCCCCTCTTATTAACCTCCAGCTCTGATAGAGCATTAAAGAAAAGCAGGAATTTCATCAGAACTGGTTGCTAGGGCCTGCAGTGCCACGGAACCCTGTGATGGGAGCGGTTGCCAGGGCTCTGTGATGTGGGGCTGTGTCTGACCCGAGACCACTGTGGCACTGCGGGGCCCACCATGGCCAAGTGGGCATTGAAGGAGTGCAGATCCGTGTGGTGCCCAACAAGAGGCAGCGTGTCCCCTTGGGTGACCCTGAACTGTCTGAGCAGAGGATGCCAATGACAGCCAGGTGGAGAATCTTCTGGAGAATGCCATTCCCAGCCTAGGCTGAGGACAAGGAATACAATATTGAGATAGAGCTGGCCCATGAGATGAGGGAAGAGGACCTCAAATGTGCAGTGCCCTTGGAGATTTGGGAAGACTGCAGCCAAAGCCAGGTGTCCCGAGGTGTGTCGGAAGGCCACGGTGGCAAAGAGCTGTTCCATGGGCAGGTGCTGAGGGCACAGCGGCAGCAGGAGGAGCATCAGCAGCCCGCAGAGCACATCCCTGCCCCGGGCAGGCTCAGAAACATGCAGATTACACAGCTCTGTCCCGGAGCCGAGCACGGTCCCAGCATGGCAGGCCTGGCCCAGCGATGCCGGAGAGCAGCGCCCGGGCCGGGCCGGCAGCCCCACACGGAGCAGCTCCCCCTGTGCCCGGGCAGGGCCTCGGGCCGGGGCAGGAGCTCGCCTGGTGCCGGCCCAGCCCCGGCACACCCCGCGGGGCTCTGCCCGGCGCCCCTCGGCACCTGCGGCTCCGCAGCGGCAGCGCCCGGAGGATCCAGCGCCGCCAGGGCCGGGGACGAGCCCTCCGAGCCCGAGCCGTGTCCCTGCGGGAGCGGCACAGGAGCCGCGGGAGCCGCGGGAGCAGGGACAGTGCTCGGCACCGGCTGTGCCCGGGCCATCCCGAGCCAGGCCAGGCTGTGTCCGGGGCATCCCGAGCCAGGCCAGGCTGTGCCGGGGCATCGCGAGCCAGGCCAGGCAGTGCCCGGGGCATCCCGTGCCAGGCCAGGCTGTGCCGGGCCATCCCGACCCAGGCCAGGCTGTGCGTGGGGCATCCCGTGCCAGGTGCGCTGGGCATGGCTCATGGACACCAGCCCGGGACTCTCCCTTAGACACATCTGATTATATCTGGTTCATAATTTTACCACAAATATTTTGCCAGTATATTGTATTATATATATGTATATAAAATATTAAATTTTTTCTTCAATAAAACGGGCATTTTGGCCCAATTAACTGAGTTGTGTGCATACAAAAAATGGATTCAAATACAAAAAGCTGAGATAAATTACAGTTTTAAATTTCAGAGGATATTTTTATTATCTCTAAGCAGGTGACAGCTACTGCAGGTATAAGAACTATCTTCCTTTCTTGACTCCAGCCTTCAGTCTTTAAATTTTCTAAGCTTTGAAATGAAGATGTTCTTAATACCAGAGAAAGAGGCTTTGCATATGAAACGAATTATTAAACTCAGATGAGATGCATCCATTTTGGAGATGAGGGATTGCATGAAAGAAAGACACACTGTGATCTTTTCCTTCTTGTCACTTTCATATTAAAACAAACACTGTCTCATTATTGGAACCGGTTTGTCCAAGGTCACTCAATTGTTCAGCACTTAAAAGCTGGCAGCTCATCACAGGCAGCAGCAGCACACACAATCCTCACCGATGCTGGCCGTCTCCACCCTCGCTAATGCTCCTTGTGCTGCCAGCCAGTCCCTGGCTTGTTGCAGGCAAACAGAATCATTTTTCAAGCTGTGCCTCGGATCTGCAGTTTAAGGCAGCCGTTTGATGCTAGACCACAACTAAGTACCAAATGGTGTCATGCCTATTACAGAACATGCAAGTCAACAGCTACTGTTTAATTAGGCTTAAATCCCCTCATCCACAGCTCAACATGAATCCTGTGCCATGTGGTTGGGATCTCTGAAGGAAAGTACCTCGCCTCCTCCCACACGTGAAATGGTTGAAGGGCTCTTTTCAATATTATTTTAGCCCTCAGAGTGGGCTTTCTCTTGGATGGCATTGATCCTCTCTTCAGGATGTGGGTGAATGACACAATTACTAAGCTTCTGCTGCTATCATGAGGCAGAACTATACAAGCTATAGGATTTCTTGGTTATAGAGCCTTGCAGAAATTTCCCTCTTCAAAAACTTTTCCCTCATTTTACTAATCCTCTTCAAAATTTGTCGTTATAACTGAAACTGCTGAAACTTGACACCATTTAAATGATAATTAGATTTATTAACATGAAACTAGGTATTTGAGTTTTCTGCCCAAAGGTTTAAATAACTTTAAGAGATGACTATTTAGGATGTAAAAACAAATTCTGTTTAAAAGACTCATAACATTGCAGGGACTATCATTCTGTCCCCATTGGTCAAAATATGTATCAACTACTATGTCCACAACCAGGAGAAGAAAACTAGTGTTTCACAAGCTGTGAAGCCCTGAAAAAGTCCTGTCCAGACTTACAGTAACAATTATAACATTTCCTACTTTCAAGGGATTTCATCCCTTTATGAAAAAATTTTTCTTGAGGTAGAGATGCCTCCATTAGTTCACCTGAATATATTTAGATTTTACTTCTGGAAAATTTCAGATATAAATGATTTAATACTATTTTTTTAAATTACTGAATGTTCTTTTAGTTAATGTGTATCTCATTGAATATGCCAAAGTGACAAATACACCTGGAATGACACACGGATGATATATAGAGAGAACAAAATATGCACTGCTCATCTTATTTGCCTAGGAACTGCAGTTCAAAAAAAAAATTCCCATAAAGTCCACTTCCTGATGTTAGTAGAACACACAAAAGCCTTTGACTGCTCATATCTTATAGTTATGCTTCTTTTCAGTAGCTTGACAATTCAAAATTAGCATTGATCCAAACTCCTTCTTGGTAAGGTTCAATACATAAAACATATCTCTGTAATTATTGTTTGCCAAGGGAAACATTAAAAAACAATAACAAAGATGAAAGCACTTGTTTTGCAAAGATCTGCAGGACTGCTTTTAGTATGGCACTTCTAAAAAGAATTTGTGAAAGGGACATGAACATATCTAGTAGATACTGTCGCACTTTGCAATTATGTCCATTTTATCATTACATATTTTACTTAGTCTGAGCAAAGCTCATTATCCACATCCTGCTCCTTTCCCCCCTTTATTATATGTACATAAGAAATTTTTCATGGAGAAACAGGTGTATATTGCAGATAAAGGTTTACTAAATGTACTCCAAAATGAAGATATTCTGCTTTAAAAAATTACTGCATCAACACTATACCCTTAAATTGTTTGAAAATAAAAGCTTCATTAAGACTTCAATCCTGGAAATAATTTATTAAATATCATTAATAATTATATTCCTGTAAGAAACTACTTATAGAAAAGCCTGATAAAATCAAATCCATTGGGCTGCTTGACAATTACTGTGAAAGTACAGATAGTTTAACAGAGAATTTTTCCTTTTCAGAAGTTGGGGGCATTTTATGATTTCATATGGGATTCTATATCCAGTTCATAACTCTCTTCTAATTGCTAGCACATGGTTACCAATGTAATATAAAAGTTTTATTTTCTATTAAATCCTTGATAACTTTTTCAGGAAGGGCTAAACCCTAAATACTTAAGATTAATTTCAATAACCATTTTTACTATGCCCATAAAAAGCTTACAGGCTCCATTTTCTTACCTTGCTACCATTCCCATATGTGTAGCACAGATTGATTCTTCCCCAAATGGTACAGTGACCTCATGAACCACAAGAATAACCCACTTCCTGATTCTGTGCTCATGGAAATAAATTAGAAGAATTTTTAGTGATTTAAATTAATCCTGAAGCAGATAGACAGTCCACATGCCTGAATACCCATTTTTACCCAAGTGCAGATGCTCTTGCCCAGCTTTTCAGAAATGCTCCAAATAACATTTCAGATCAGCCATGGCAAAAATCTGGTTTTTACCTGACAAGAAAAATTTAATTTCAGGTAAAAACCCCTCCATGTTTCAGGGATCACCTTCTTCAAGCTCAAGAGCGGTTCATCCCCGCAAGCAGGAAGCCAAGTAAAGGCAGCAGGAGACTTTTGGTCCTGGACAAGTTGGTCCTCACTAAACTAAACAATAAGAAGTAGAGAGGTAGAAACAGGCCCAGGTGATCCAGGAGGAATATGGAGCCATGAGATGCAATTAAGAATTTGGCGAGGAATGTAATGGGTAACAAGAAGGACTTCTATAAGCAGAAGCACTGTTGAGGAAGGACATAGAAAAAGCTAAAGGTCTCAATGCTTTCTTTGACTCATTTTTTACTGGTGAACCTTGCCTGCAGGAATTGCAGCCCCTGAGACCAAAGGGAAAGCCGAGTCCAAGGACAACTCGCCATCAGTGGAATAGGATCATGGTATGGAACCCTTAAAATAAACTGGGCATAAACAAGTTCATGGGCACTGACAGAATGCTCCCATGAGTGCTGAAGGTGCTGGTTGCTGTCACTTGCAAGGCCAATCCTAATAATCTTTGAAAGACCATTGGGAGAGAAGCTCCCAAAGATTGGAGGAAAGCAAATGTCACTCTTAACCTAAAGGGCAAGAAGGAAGGTTCAGGACAGTACAGGCTGGTCAGTCTCACCTCAGTGCCTGGGAAAGTGATAAAGCAAAAGAGTCTGGAAACCATTTCCTCGCACATGAAGAACAAGAAGGTGATAAGGAATAGTCAGCCTGGATTTACAAAGAGGAAAACATGCTTAACCAACCTCATAGCCTTCTTCAATAAGATGACCAGTTAGGCAAATGAGGAGAGAGTAGTGGATGTTGTTTATTTGGATGTCAGTAATTTTTGACATTGTCTCCTGTAAAATCCTTAAAGACAACTTGATGAAGTATGGGCTAGATAAGTAGACAATGAAGTGGACTGAAAACTAGTTTAAATTCCAGGCTTAGAAGGTTGTGATCCATGGTACTAAGTCCAGCTGGAAGCTAGTCATTAGTGACATACTCCAGGTGTTAATACGGAGCCCTTTGCCATCTAACAACTTCATTAAGGACTTGGACAGTGGGACAGCATGCACACTCAACAAATTTGCAAAGGATACAACTAATGATTGTGCTGCCAACCAGAGGGACCATGACAGACTGGAGAGCTGGAGAGGAACTCATGAAGATCAAGTAAAAGAAATCCAAAATCCTGCATTTGGGAATAATTAAACCTAGGCACCAGTATTGGTCAGGGTTTAGAGGGTTTGAAAGAAGCTTTGTAGAAAAAGATCTGGGTGTCTCGGTAGACAACAAGCTGATCACAAGCCTGCAATGGGCCCTAGTGACAAAGAAGGAAAATCCTGGGCTCTATTACACTACTGCAGATGATCCTTTCCCTCTATTCAGCACTGGTGAGGCCACATCTGGAGTGATGTGTCTAGTTTGGAGCTACCCAGTACAAGACATAATGGAGTGAGTCTAGCAAATGACTACAAAGAAAATAAGGGACTAGAACATCTCTAATATGAGGAGAGGCTGAGAGAGCTGGAACTCTGGAGAACAGACATCTCAGAGAGGGATCTTCTCAATGTTGATAAATACACCAAGGGAGGGTTGTAGGGAGGATGAACCCAGGCTCTTTGCAGTGGTGTCCAGTGACAGGACAAGAGGCAATGGGCACAAACTGAAACACAGGAAATTCCTTGTTAACATTAGAACAACTTGACAGAAAGCCCTCAGCCTTGACCTAGGATGGTTCTTTGTCTTCATTCCACTGAGCAATGCATTTAGTCCCTATGTGGGCTTAGAGGAGTCATATGGACTCATTCAAGCAAATGGCAAAAAGGCCTACCTATTTATGCTGCCAGTTTAGTTTTCCAATGATATATTCATTGTTCTTTTATGTGGACACAGTGACTAAAAGCTTTAATAACCCTGGAGCAGCTAGACTTGATTATGACTCTCTTCATTGTATTATAAGATTCAGCCTCTTTGAAGGGAAAGCAGGGTTTCTACACAACTGATCAGGAAACAGAATTCTTGTTATATATATGAAATTCTAATATATTAAAAAGTAATTCTGATCTGAATTGCAAATATAAAGTTATGCACAGTCAAAATTTTTAAAAATCACCGCACAGTTCATGCTCATGAACAAACATCTTCTCCATAACTTATAAAAAGGTTTTAAAGAAGTAGTTGCCAGAGTTGCTGAAGATATTACACTCACTGACCTAGGGAAGTACCTCTCCATCAAGTATGTTCTAAGTGACAGAACTCAAAAAATCACCATGTTGGTGTGTTCTGATTCCTGAAAACTTCTAAATTCAGTAAACAGACAGCATTTAACAAGGTGTATGAAAATTAGTATCATCTTTTAAACTATAAGAAACCCAGATAAATAAAAATATTTCCACACCTTATAGGTATAAGATCAATGACATTTCTTAAAACCGTCCCCCCCGACAAAACCTCAGAAATGGCACATTTCCACAAAAGGTTTAAATTTCATGAAAATTAAATATCAGAGAATAATTTGGTTAGTAAATACATTTCTGTCCAATACATCTCAAGTGAAGGCTCTATCAATGCCATCAGAAGCTTTACAGAAGACTTAGCTCTTTCTAGAGTTACCTTTCTGTGATTTGGTAGATCTTAGTTGTCCAGAACACACAAATGGAAGGAAATCAGTTTCTGGATTGAACAGCTGAAGCAAAGGCCTTACAATTCCTTGTGAATGTGCCTTATCACAAACCACCATGGACACTGCTCGAGGGACAAGGAAGATTGTTGTCTTCTTTTCCCTCTGGCTGTATTCTACCAGGTTCATCAAATAGAAAAGAGGCTCCTATATGAGCAGGACTTTTTATGGACCTAGTGGAAGAAGGGAATCACCTGTGTAAGATACCAGATCATAACAAATCATGTGGTCCTTATGGATTTTCCACATTTCCTGGAAGTATAGCTTCAGTACATAGAGGTTGCTTGAACATCTCTCTTCACCCAGAGGGTGGTTGGGTGCTGGAAGAGGCTCCCCAGGGAAGTTATCACAGCACCAAGTCTGAGAGAGTTCAAGAAGTGTTTGGATGATACTTTCATGCACAGGGTGTGACTCTTGGGGATGGTCCTGTGTAGGGCCAGGAGTTGCACTCGATGATCCTTGTGGGTCCCTTCCAACTTGACATATTCTG
>JAOXXN010000395.1:85585603-85595678 GCA_026770055.1 Myrmophylax atrothorax
TTGCAAAAAATGCTTCTAATTTTTCTCACATGAATGTAAGTCACAAAAGATACTAAAAGATTGTGAACAGGCAGAATGGGAAGTTGTCTCTAAGTGTCTCCTCCAACCTGTGCTGTAAAGCAGATCTGGATGCTTCTTTAAATCTCAAGGCATTAACGTTGCTTCATAGCCATTCTGCCAGTTTCATTAATTGCACTTCTATTCCAATCATTTCATAAGCAGACTGTAGTTATAATCTGGCTATTTATCCTAATGTTTGATGTCTCTGACTCACATAAATACATTATGTTTGAATGCAGAGAAGTACTTTGCATGACAAATTTGAGATTTCTGCCGGAAACGTTTGACTGAAATTTATTTTTGCTATCCATAGGGAATAAGCCTCTGCATTATTTGATTGTTATTCACATTTTGGTAATCGCATTACGAACCTCTACTAAGAAATTAAATGGCAGTGTGCCTTTTTTTTTCCTCTAGCAGCAAACGTCTCCTTCCCCTTCCCAAATGTACAAACCTTGAAAAAGCATTAGAAAATTAAAAAGCCAATGGAAATAAAATAAGGTATCTACATTTGAGTATTCATTAAAATATGAGATTGCTTAGTCAGAGCTTGCCATTGGGATGAGGTATGGTGCTTAGGCAAGCCTAATGCAACAATGGGAATGTGGTCTTGTGTTTACAGGATGGGTGTAGACTTTAGTAGACAGATTCCTAATGGTGCTCAGCTATCCTAATTGCATTAATACTGTTAGGACATAAACCACTTCACATCAGCTGGTGATCTGACTTTTTTGTTGTAAGTAAGACCTCAGATAAATAGTAACAGATTTCCTTTCTGGGTTTTATTCAGATCCATCTTGATATTCCTCATTCTATCCAGCTGCTCTACCTACAATACTTTATACTAAGGACCACATGCCTGAGTTGTCTAATGGAGTTATTTGCCCTTGGCATTTTTTGCCCTTTGTTTCTGTGTTGTTATATATATAGTCTTCTCTCCCAGAGACTTCCTCTAGCACCTCCTGCACTGGCAGAAAATTTACTGCACTTTCTCTCATTCTGTATAGCTATTATCAAACACCACAAGCAAAAGAAAGGAAGATAGAAAAACGTCTTTGGTTTGCTAAGACCCATGAGTCAAATTAATTTCTTGTTTCACCTCACAAATCGCAGCAATCTGTTAATTGTGTCCCCCACTGCTTTTAGATTTTATGAGCATCAAATCACAGCAAGTTTTTTCTTTGGAATTTGCTGGAAAAAATCTAACAAAAACTAGAACTAAATAAAAAATGCCACATCTACTTTTACCCTTTTTAAGATCAGTTTTTTAATCTGAATATCTGATGTACTTCCTGCCCCCTGACCATTTGGTAGCAGATGAGACTCTCCTTTGCTCTTATACTGCCTTGAAAGTCTCGTTGATTGTTCTTCCACCAACTAACTAGCAGAAAACACTCAATTTTCTGTACTTGGAAAAAACAAGAACACAAAGCCAGGGTGGAAATGGAAATGAGATTGTTTCAACTTTTGCTTTCTTAGTATGTGATGGATGCACAGAGGTATCTAGTTTGCATAGCTTGTACTTCTTGAAAAGGGTATTGATCCCTTTTAGACTTGTTATCAATGTAAGGTCCAGTGGTCGTGTAGTGTGTATTAGTGCCAAAGACAGAAAAGTAGCTTAATAATTTAATGAAAGTAATTAATAAAAACATTCCAACCCATTCAACTGTATAATTATTAACTTCACATTGTTTCTCACAATTAAACTAATACAATCCGAAAATCCAGATGCATTACCCACATCAAGAAAAAGATATTCTTGAGTTTGAACTTCATTGTTTTTCTTAATAATGGGCTGTATTCAGCAGTTTGACTGCCCAGATCAACAGTGCATGTTGGCCAGTTCAAGGGCCCCTCATCGATCTTTTGCACACATGGTAAATTAGTCAGACAACAGCAGCTTGCAGACCCCAAATCCTTTTAATGTTATTGTTCTTATTGAATCAAGTGGCATTGGAACAATTGGATTGTCCTCACAGTTCCTTTTCCTGTTTTTTCCCCCCCCTTTCTTGAATACTGGTCTAATTGCCCTGGTGAGTTTTGTCTAAGAATAGCAAATGCCCTGAGTAACAGCAGGAACAGGAGGCACTAGGTGAATGCTTTAAACATGGCAAATATTGCGAAACCAAACATATGTGGAAAAACATATTTTGTGTCCTGCTAAACAGGGGTTTAGGTCCATACAAGGATCCTTTTTCTTCTTCTTTTTTTTTTTTTTTTTTTGATAAGCAGAGATTTGTCCTTAAAGGAAGCCATTGGTTATTTTAGTCTCTGTTCATGTGTGCTCTCATTTGTGCTGCTGCTCATTGCTGAGCACCCTCCAATTCTGTGGACATACTCATGTGATGAGGTAATCAGGACTGCACTACACATTTTGGATTATATGAAACAATTGATTTTTAGGGTGGCACCTGAGTATCTTCCACAATAATCTCCAAGATAGTTCATGGAGCTTCTGTTCTCCACCCATACCATCTTAATATAAAATTATGGGAGATTTTATGTCTCTAATTCCTTTGGACCCGACTCATGTTTTCTTAGATTATATTGATATGTAATTCAAGCCTCTGTTTAGCAGCTTCTGTCAGCCTACACAGCACACGGTCTACAGAATTGGCAAGGGGCCAGAAGTGGCAAACTGTAACTGCCACCCATAGCCCTAACAAGGATTGTAAATCCGAGTATTCAGCCATAGCATTTCATTTTTTTTATTTATGGAGGTAGAAGCTCCATAAATAAAAATAAACTTTGGTTAGTAGGTCAGGCTGCCACCTGCCTGAGCTCTGAAGTAGCTACACTTACTACTCAGCCTCTAGGCATTATCTCTGGCCAAGATTTGGGGTGAATGTCTGGAAACAGAAATCTCTTAATCACTTTATCAGCAGTGATGATAGTGAATTAGCAGATCATGAAAAACCAGAGCCTAAGGGAAATCTAAGTTTCATGTTCCTTTGGAAGATCATCTTATTTATCTCAAAATAAAAAGTAGATATTCTCACACCAGATAATAAAGACAGTGGAGAAGAAAGAAATTAAAAAAAAAAAATCTCATGATACTTATTCCAATTGAAATTGGGTTGAAAAAATAGTTGAAGACATCTCTGCAAACACAGATGATCCCAGTTTCCAAAACCCAACAAAAATGACAATCAAAAAACCCTGACACTAACATGAAGAGGAAAAAAGGAAAAATAAATGTAAAAAAAATTAAAAACAAAAAAAAAATAAAAATTAAAAATTAAAAACCCTGCAAAGGCTCTGCTCTATTGCTTTCAGTTACACACGTAACAATTTTTGGTATACTTAAAGAAGGTAACTCTCTCACAATTAGGACCAGGCTCTCTACTATTTAGAAGCTGAGGTTCACTGCTTAATATATAGTCATAGTCAGGAAAACAAATTATTGTTGTGATTATGTGAACTATATTGAAAAAGAAACCCTTTCAAAGCAGATTTTCTCCCTCCCAAAACAGGCTCAAACACAACTGTGAGCACTCATTCTACCCTGTCATCTGCTCACTCATCTAGAATCAATTTGATCCAATTTTTCCTTTTACAATATGAAAACACTGTAGTGTGTTGCCATAATTTATGAAAACTTATTTCTATAAATGAAAATGGCTCAATAATTCTGATCCTCAGCCTTGTTCTTTCATTTCTGGGATGAAGTTCTTTTATGATGTGAACTAGCCATGTCCAAGGAGTGAAACTAGCTCAACTGTTAGGGGTCTGTATTCTGAAGATATTTGTCAAACCCATGCACAAATGGCAGCTTTCCAAAAAGCATCTCCATGATCTTGGCTAAAGATTTAGGGGCAGGTGGTATCAACTACCATGTCTCCACTAACATCAATAAATGATGATAGTTTATACCATAGAATCATAGAATCATTAACGTTGGAAAAGGTCTCCAGGACTGAGTCCAGCCATTAACCCTGCACTGCCAAATCTACCACTAAACCATGTCCCTAAACACCACATTTAAGAGTTTTCTGAACACTTCCAGAGACAATGATTCCACCACTTCCCTGAGCAGCTTGTTCAAATGCTTGAATATCATGACTGAAATATTGAATTGTGCTACTGGACATTGAGAAGAAAATAGCTTTTTTCCCTTAAAGGTTTTGCTAGTGTGGTTATGGTATTGGAGTCCTTCTAACATAAAGAGAGCTTACTCCAGCTCCTGTGACCATAGCTCAACCTAATTTTCTTGGTGAAATAACAACATACAACTGAGTAGACCTTCTGCCAACACCTCTCTACTCCAAACAGTGAGTCCCTCAATCTATAAAGCTAAAGGTACCTTTTTTTCAAATACTATCTTATGGCAGATTTTTGCCTGCTCAGCACAATTTTTTTGTTGATACTTGTGGGAATATAACTGAAATTAGTCTAACACTTAGAAAATAAATTGATTTTTATGACTGCCTTAAAATCTTATAAAGCATTCCTCAGGAAGGTAGCCAAAGTCCAATCTGATCTGGAAGTTTATACTTTAAAGGAGAAACTAGGCAGAAATTTTACTGCCCTGGGGTTTCAATTAATAATGTGAATTAAATAAAAGAAGTAGTAATTCTTTGTCAAAACAGTAATAAAACAGAAATTTTAGACTGAACATGAGACAACATGTTCATGCTGAAAGACTGTAAGAAATAACCAAGTTAAATCAACCAATTCCAATCATTTGTATTAAACTCTGTATGATAGAGCACAATTTGTAAGATGTTTAACAAATTACATGTAAAATACATGTAATCTCTTTAAAATTAAAAAAAAAGGGAGAAAGGAGAGGACAAGAAAGAAAAGCAGAAGAAAACCTTACAAAACCATTTTTCCAGCTATTATAGAATTGCAGCATTTGCAATTAAAGCAGCTTAGATCCTTTGCCCAGTAGAGTCTTCCTTTCATGGAAATTAGGATATGGATGAAAATAGGGGATAAGGGGAGGTAATATGGGTAACAGATGTGGGGATCTCAAATCTGGAGTTAGGCTGAGGTGCACACAGAGTCCTGAAAGCATAATAGACCTGAAGTGGCCATTACAAACACATATGAACTTAGAGTAACACAAAATGAATGCTTTTAACAAAGTAGAACACAAATGTACAAAGTAGGTTCAGTGAAAATTTACTTTAGAGAATAGGTACATCTTACTTGAATAAAGCTAACCTGAAAAATTTCACTGTTATAGCAGGCCTCTTATAAGAGGGACTCATACCTTTTAATATGGTTTAACTGCCCCCTGAAAAGCAAACATTAGAAGGCAGATGTTTTTTAAAATATATTTTACCAGTAGCAATTGTGGGAAAATACTCTCACTCCAACTGGATGGATGAGATGCTTCTTAGTGTCTTGAATCCATAGATTACCTCAAAATGCAAAGGCTAACTTTGAAATATTTAATAACCTTTTGCTGGGGGCATGTAATCAATCAGTGTAATCAATTCTGCTTTTGCACCTCTGCAATACTGTGCCCATCCCAAGGTACCCATGTGTGTCCCAGGAGGGCAGCAAGGCTGGACTGAAGAAGCAGAGGCAGGGCTGCTGGATGGACTCCCAGGGGCTCCTTCAGGGCCAAAGCCCAAGAGAGGACTTGCTGGTGTCTCTGTGAGCCCCATTCCACCCTGATGGCCTCTAAGTGTTTAAACTGCAACTAGAGCTGCCAGGGCACAAGAGTTGAAACCACATCTAGAATGGCTCAACTGAGACCCATCAACAACTGAGCAAAGATGACAGCTCAGGCAGGGGTTCATTGAAAAAATAAACTATGAGTGTCGAGCAAGTACTAGACATGAAACCAGTCCCTGTAGGCAGAATAGCTCTTCAGGTTATATTCTTCAGTTTCTTTCTTTCCATTCTATATTGACTCAATCAAAATCAATGGAGACTAACGACGATTATCACATGATTTTCAATTAGTGCTGTCCTTCTACAGCGGATTATAAACTCCTTTATCCTCTTCTCTGTTATGCACATTTCTGCTAAAAGTAGCCTAGACATCAACAGGAAGTAATCTCACCAGGAAAATAGGAAAATTTCATTTTGCCTTTATTGATTTTGTATCTTTTGATATACTACTTAACGCTTCTTCCCATAAATAATAGATTTAGTGCTGCAGCACATCTAAAAGCTTCAAAGTGGTCATTTCTATATTAGTAAGTCTCCCTTCCAGAGATGTAAAAAATGGCATTGTAGGGCCAGAGGAGGAGAATGCCAGTTAACAATTTGCCAGTAGATGTCTCTGCTAAACACAGTGAAGGGAAAATACTCAGTTTGAAACTTCAGCGAAATGCGAGTGGCAGTTTGCATCCTTCAGCTGAAGAGTAGGGGTTAGAACCAACTAGGTCACTATCACTTTCTGAAGACTATTCTTACATAGTCACAGTAAAAACAGCACTTACTTAAAACTCAGTGAGTCCCAACTTCATTAAATATTAATTTTGGCTCCTGATATTATCTCACTGAGTAAGAAGAATTCAAGAAAGGCTAAGCTTATGTATTAACATTCGTGGCAGAAGTTATGAATACAGAGTCTTGGGGAAAAATATTTTTATAATTTAAATTCTAGCTTTTGTGAAAACAAGCAGTCCATTCCTACTTCCAACAGAGAATTTCTTTACTAAATATTTTGCATCAAACTAAAGTATCATCATTATGTGGAAAAATAAATTTTGGTTTTAGGCTGAAATATTGCAGTACATGGGTGAATAATTATGCCCCTGATGTATAACATTCAGATGTTCTTATGTTTTCTTTATATCTATATGTTATTTGGCAATGGTTTTATTTGCAAAAGCACAGCTTCTAAGCAAAGAAACTAATATTAGTTTCTCATAATTGGCACTTGTTGTTAACATACAGCATGATTTTCTGATTAATAATGAAAAAAAGAGATCTCAAAAGGCACAGATCAGCTGGAAAAGCATCTGCTTAAAATACACAAATGTAATTAGGAGAGGACGTCAAACAGACTTGATTACATATTTCATGGGTATGTGTCAAAGAGTGTAAAGCATTTGACTTAACCCCAGGGTGACTTCAAGAGGATTTACTCTATCTACTGTTTGTGATTAGCACCATATAATCTGGATCTGCTGAACGAGTAGAGTTTTACACAGTATGCAAATTTCATTTCACTTTAATTTAGCCCCTTTGGATTTGGCATAAAATCTCTGTGTTACATGAAGGGCTAAAACAGCTGGATCCAGTTAGCTAGGAAATTAAAAATGTAATAAATCAAATAAGGTAATCCTTGCTATGGTAGCCAGCACACACTAGAATGGGACCCTGACATCTGCTGAGAGATGACTGGAGTGTGCACCCCTAACACCAGCCAGACCTTCTCCACAAATGACAAAATGCTGATCCCTTCTCTACTCACAGTGTGCTCTAACTTTTCATAAAACTAAATTTATTTCACCACCCTGTCAAGGTTCATTTTCCAGGTACATGTTAACAAGAAAACTGTTCATCTATCAGTAAAGGAAATTAGTATCCACAAGGTGACATTTTATTTCCTCGTTAGTATATCAAGATGCAGCAAAAAAATAATTAGCAATACATCACACTGTTTAAAATGTAATGGAATTATTTTTAATTTTATTTGCCATTTACCTTTCAGTTTTGGTTTTAGCTAGAAATATATAAACACAATTCTTGAATATTTCTTATACAGGTTTTAAGCATACAGCTGAACAAGATTTTTTTTTTCTTCCATTTTAAAAGGGTATTCTAAGAATAATAAGGTCTCTAACACAATCAATCAAATTAGACATCAAAAAATCTTTGGAAGGTCTGCACTCAAGTCTAAAAGCCCTCACTTCTGTTCTCCTTTGAAAAATATGATCTCACAGGACTTTATCTCTTAGCAATGATAATGACAACTTTATAGTGAAAATGACAATTCCCTAAGATCCTAACTATATCTGACACAGAATATAAGCTTGGGAGAAGGGTATTAAAGATAGAAAGTACTTCTCCAAAATATCCTTTGGCCATGTATAGGTAGTGCTGCATCGGTGTAGTAACCAGTGGATCTGAGATTCATTACTCTTGACTGCTGTTAATATTCCTATGGCCTTTATTCAAGACTTGGTCTTTCTCAATGGAGGGTACAACAATTTCTGCCATTTTATTTATTGAAAGAGAAAGTGATGGATTTTGCTATTTTTCCTTTGGCAGAAGTGGGAACAGATCCTGTATCTACAGTAAAAAAGGTATCCCCGTGCATTAATTGAAACTCCTTCCAAACACATTGTATGTGCTTGGCTGTACCTCCAAGCAGTTGCACAGGACTGCACCACCCACTTCCTCATTTCATAATACTGACCATGTAATTGTTTTAATTTCATCTACAGCTATTAGCAAATGTGCTCTGAGTTGAGCATGTCTTTCATAATAAATTAACAACCATCCCAACAGGAGCTTCTTTTGGTGCAAAAGAACCAACTGAGCTTGCTTTCTTCTTAATCTGCTGCAATCAGGCATTTGAAAATGAAAACCATCATGGACTTCTGAAATCATCTGTACATACACACTCTTTACATAAGATATCTTTTTGACTCTTTTACCACAACAGGGACATTCTCACCCTGGAGATAGAATTTTATTTTGTTTTGCCTTTGTGAAATAGTTTGCTGTCAGACTGTGAGACTTTCCTTGTCAGAGAAAGCAACACAGAAAGCAACTTCAGATTTGAAGCATGAAATATATGTTGCCAATCAGAAATCACTCCTAGAGCAATGGACAGCTAATAGTTTCCAAAACTGAAAACGTCACTTCCCACTCCTCAGGGTTCTTCCACCATATTCCCTGTTCTGCTTTACCGGTGTATTTCAGCCACAGGAAATGTAGAACCTGCCCTGCTCAAAACAAGCTGCAGATCTAAGAGAAGCAAAAAATCCCAAACCACTATTTCTACCTTAACTAATCTGACAGCCCAGCTTGCTAATCCCAAAGGGATCATTAGCAGGAAAATTATGTAAAAGTAAAGAAATGTTCTATACTACACTAAACTAATCATCTAAGCTTCTTTGATAGACAATGAGAAGAGGCTGGCTGTACAGAATTGCTGGCTGTAACTCCTCTCATCCTAAATTTCAAAAAATTCAGAGATCAAGCTGGTGAAGTTACTGTCTGGTCTCCTGATTTCAATGGGAATCTAAATAGTACCTAAGGCATAGGTGTTGACAGCAAAATAAGGTAAATCCCATCCAGAGAATAAATGTAGATCTGAAAAGATATTCAGTTACTTAACTCCCTGTTTCCTTACCCTGTTCCCCCTATTAGTATCTAATAGAATAGTATCTATGTGATTCAATAGACATCAAGTAACTTTTATGGCCAAGGAAAGGAATTCCGTTCTCCCAATTCCTCATCTAGTTTCCAGGCCATTACATCAGCTTTCTTTTCATTGCCCCACTGATGTCAATGGAAGCACTCAGAAGAGTGTGCACACAGATGAGGTCCTCACAGTGAAACACAATCTCATGTTGCAAACTGAAGTGAACAAGTGCAGGTAATTTCTCTGTAGAGTAATTCTGTAATTCTGTAGAGGTTCTCATTCATCACTAGGCCATGGCTTAGTTTTACAGTAACCACCTGATGTAAGGCAGAAAAACCATCATTTTTCTATATTCCCACATGCAAAAATAAAGCTTCACACACTTGCAAGAAATTTAGACTGTACAGTTGATGTTTGCATTAGTAAAACCTTGTTCAATAAGTGATCTGAATTAGGAAGAGGTTCCACAGTTTAATCTAGGGTTAAATAGGATTCACTATAGGTAGGTATGGCCAAACTTCATGAATGAAGATTTTTGGGAAGGACTCTCCCCACATGGGTGTGCCCTTCCAGTCTGTGCAGTGGATTTTTTAGGTGAGGCACAACGTGTGCAGAACTGGCCCCACCGTTTAAGTCCTAAAGTTCATCTGCCACAGCCGAGTGAGCTTGGACAGTGACAGTGAAGTCCTCGGGACTGTCACAGCACCCGGTACTAACCGGGGCTGACCCTGC
>JAOXXN010000395.1:85595778-85627649 GCA_026770055.1 Myrmophylax atrothorax
TCCTCGGGACTGTCACAGCACCCGGTACTAACCGGGGCTGACCCTGCTGAGCATCCGAGATCTGACGGGATGGGATGCCAGGGAGGCATTGAACTGCCAGGGGACGGTCCCCACTGAGACTCGAACTTATGACCTTGGGATTCAGAGTTCGGAGTGCTCTCCATTACACCACGGGACCACCCTAGGATTCACTAACAGTGTAATAAAAAACATATACTGATTGATAAGTAGTCTTCTGTAAAAAAAAAAAAATCCATCTCTTTGGTTAGGAGCACACTGGTTTATTTTGAACTAAATAAATAGGTTTGATATGGAAATAGATTAATCACTACAGTTCATTAAATGTTCTCTCCTCTTGCTTTCCTGGTTGTATACTACTGTACACCTCTCCCAATATCAGTGATAGAGAGAGAGCAGGCTCAGGATTTTACCATTCTTGTTAGATCACCACAAACTATCTTGAAGAAAGTGAACACCTAACACATGGACAACTCTGCACTCATCAGCTGATTAACTACTCTGTGTCATAGCTACCCCAGCTCAAAGGGGATGTTGTCCACATTCTTATATTACCAGTCAGGGCTGGGGAAAAAAGGATTAGCAGAGATGGCAAACAGACAAGGATGTGCAACTAATGACCATACTCCTGTCTCAAAGCCTGTATTTGGGAACAGCCAGTGCAGGAATGCAGTTTGCTGTTCCTCAGGGTATAGAGCAACAGTTCTTATAAATTCACCGTCTCTTTGGCATTTCTGTCAGCTTTAGTGAAGTCAATACAATGACCCATAACATGATATAGCTGAGGATACCAACATGTTCAGCAGCTGCCTTATTTCCTGAGCAAATACTGCTCTTTCTATTTCTTTCCCATATCTAGTTGGTTGTCTTGTGTGTTGTTTGGGGATTTTTTTCCATAATGATTTAATCAACAGTTATATGAAGGTGTATAAATCATTCCAAAAAGCAAATCATGTGCTGTGATCTTAATTACTGCAGGTTCCAATAACTTCAGAAGTAATTCCTGATCTACAGTGTGGAACTCTAACTAGCAGGACACACAATACTTTTGAATAATCTTTTTTATTTAGGGGTAGAACTAGACACATAAAGGAAGTATGAAAGAGGAAAGGCAAGCACAGGACATGTTAACTGGCATACAAGAGACTCTTCTGCTGCCAACAGGATGAGCTTAAGCCTTCTTTTGTGATAAAAATGAGATCAGTGACTCCAGTATCCTGTTATATAAAAACACATAAGGCCTTCCCAGACAAAATTTTCTCAAGTTTCTCCTTGTAGTCTGTGATATTTGGAACCTGCAATGTACACACCTCTGCAAAATGAGAAGTTCTCAGTAGCTGCAGACCTCAAGAACTCAGTTACCACTGGACAAGTAAAAGTCTTGTCAGTGTTGGACACTGACGCTCCCTGATGTTTCTTGCCCCAGCAAACCACAGCCAATCCAAGAGCACTTGTGCAGATCCCTCAGTTATTAGCTGCCCCAGCTTCCTCTTCCCAAAAGTCTCCCAAGCATTGCAAGGATCCTTCTGCAAGTCTCCCCTGTAATAACACTGGATGCGCCTAAATGTCTTTACCACAGAAGTCTTGTTAACTTTTGTCTGAACACAGAACAATCATCTCTTGCCATGGGTATATTTTCTGTTAGCTGTGCTGCACTTTTTCTTCATCAGTTCAGTTTATACTAATGACACCTTCCCTTTTTTTAATTTCATGTGAAGCATATTTTCTCTCTATCCGTATTATGCAAAACCCACTCAAAACATTAATGTTCAGCACTACCTCTTTCTAGGTTATCGCTATAGGTCTGAAGAAGGACATTTTTGTCCCTTTCACAGATTTTGGCCTCTTCACAGGTTAGATAGTTTGTGAATGCAATCCACATCAATATTAGCAAAGACTATTAAAAAAACTCAAAACAAACAAGCAATTTTCAGAAAGAAACCTTGTATACAGATTAAACTCTTTAAAGGCAGCCTTGGCAGGATTTCTTCTGGCAACTCACTCATGGTTTCAAAGCTTCTCAAATCACGCTTTATCTGTTCTGCTCTGTTTTCAAGGGTACAAATGATGCCTAGTTTGCATTAGTCAAGTCACAAAAGAAAGCTAGGAAAACCTGGACTGACATAACATGCTAGCAGCAAGAGGTGTTAAGCTGTAAGTAAATAATGTCCTTGTTTGTTCTCTAAACCAAGTTCATCTTGGCACAGAAATTTAAAACCAGTGACAGTTCACCTCACTATCGATGAAAGGAGAATTTTGTCTTTTGACATACCAGTAGTGTCATTATCTGGGAATCAGAATACCTTTGGATTTGAAGCTCTTATGCACTCCCTTCACATTTAGAGGTCAAACACTTTTTTCTGATGCCAGAAATTAAAATGCCTCTTCCTGGATATATTTGTATTTTCCTATTTAGAAAGTGGGTGGAGCATCTTCTCGCTACTGTAAACTTATCAAACACTTTTTCTCATATCACTCCCCCCAGCACAAAATCTCAAGTATAGTTGAAGAAGGTGTTAATTACAGGCAGTGAGGTGAGGATATTAGTGCAATCAGTATTGCCTAGGTTTCTTTTACACTCTAGTACATCTTGAGGCAAATGGCTGACGTAGAGAAGGTAAAAATTTCAACAATGATTTTTTCTCTCTCTTAAAGCAAGGGAGGACTTTCCCCCCAAAATGAAGAATTTCTTAAACATTAGCCAAAATGCAGTGTCCACTTTGAACACAACTGTGTATCACATGCCAGAACACATGTATCAGTATTATCTTTAATGTTATAACTTTTAAAAGGAAACATCCAAACCATTAAAATTATGAATGAAAGCAGCGCTAAGGATGAAAGCACTAAAATACACAATTATCACACCCATGGTCCAAGTATAGGTGACATGCCCACACAACAGTAGGATGAAGTCACAAACTCCATACAGAAGAAATCCCAGTAATCCATGCCAATCCTATTTAGGACAACATTTTCTGTCCCTTAAACTGGATGACTCGCATAACCCTAAGTATTTAAACACAACACACAAGAGAATCTGTGCAGTACCACTAAATGCAAGCTGCTAAACATCCTATCAACTGACTGCAACCAGTCTTTGATTTAACAGAGGATGGTAAAAATTATTACAGGGCAAAACACAAGAAAAGTTCCAAAGACCAAGTTAAAAAAAAAGTTACACTCACCATTTAACATTCTGTACTGTATTTTGCTTTGGCTGTTGTGTGATACATTTGCCTTTATGAAAGCCAACATAACCTTTGCTCTCCAACAACCAATCAATCCTCTTTCATCATCCTTAGAAGATTTGGTCTGCATTTTAAAATTTCTTTCAATACATATTATATTTCCTTCTGAAGAAAATTAATGTTTCCTGAACAGACATTAAAATTAAAGTGCATCTTACACCAATTAAATGAAAATTATGTGCCTTAGTTTCAGTTTTAGAACAGATGAAAATTTACTCATAAAATTACATAACAGCTAAGTTTAAAAATCATATAGGTGCAAGACCTCTGAAAATGGTTTAAATACACACACATCATGATGCAACTCTGACATGAAATACATCTTATTGTTAAATGAAAGTTGAGACAGATCAAGGATTAAGCCATATGACATCTGACTCAGAAACAGATCTGTATTTCACAACACTGCCTAACACCGAAACTGAGTTACCTTCATTAGGGATCTCCCTGCCCATCTTCAATAATTACACTGGTATAATTCAGGTACAGCTTATCACAGAAGAACTTCAGCAGTGCTTTTATTACACATTAGGACAGAATTAATAACAATAATACTTTGTTTAAATTCCTTGTTTCTACTCCAGGCTATTTCCAATCCAGAATGGAATGATAGTTTCTGTAAGGGGAGTGCAAAGGAAGAGCTCCAGTAGCTACAGCAAAGTGAGATTCAGAAGTGATTCTCATTTAACAGTGCATTTTGTCACTGAAAACTCTGACAGTTGAAGTGGAAGAAATATTTATAAAGAGGCTTAAAACAAATCTGCAGTCCTTCTGGATTATGAAGTGTTTCTACAGCATGCAACAGCTTAGCTGTAGACAGAAAAATGCTAATAGTCCCTGTTCAAAAGGAATGGTGGGCCTTTGACAGAAATTAAATAACCTGGAAAAGTCCATGTTGTCAATGATGTTCATAGGAGAAAAGGATCCTGAGAGGAAAATGGCAACTGCAAAGCCCTGAACTTCTTGTTGCATTAGTCATGCTGGGCACAGATATATTTAGTGCCTACACAAATTGAAGAGCTGAACATCTGGAAAGGCACAGAAGGGCCAGCAGAGACTTGACAGGGCTGACAAAGGTGCAGCACTGCAGCCACCCTTCACATAAGCTTTGAAAAGTGGGCATACAAAATGCATTTTATGGTGAAAACCCCCAAACATGGCCATAGTCATGCCACATTCTATACCACCTTTGTGTGGCTTGTTTGATGCCCCTTCTGTATGATTAAATTCTAATTAACAAAAACACATTGCATGGAAATGTTTGTACTTACATGCACATACCTGGAAGCATAATCACATAAGTTTTAGCATGAACATGTTCAAAGGTTCTACTTATCTGGAACACAAGCTTAACTCAGGGCATGGATAATGGTGTGGGACATTGTGACATGGCAGGAAATTCTTAGATCATTTGGCAATTAAAATCCTTTACAGAATTCAATTTTTTTTCTTCCATTATGGATTTCTGTAAGTTACTCTGGACTCTTGTATCTGTAAAGGGGCATTGCTGGCACTTCTGCTTTTCAGTGTGGCACTCCAGAATTTGACCAGCAAAAGTACACTAGCAGTGCTGAAGTTTTAAAATACCAGTATTTGTCAAATCATTTTTTATTTAAGTTTTCAAATTTCTCCTTCGTATAGGTTTCTGCTTGTTTGCTTTCTCAGTCTAAATTTTTCTTATCTTTATCTTTCTACATTTTAGCATGGTGAGACAGAAATATATTTTTAAATTGAAAATAGAAATATTCCTAAACTTATTTTTTCAATTCTTTATGAAAGGATCCTAAGTATGAAAATTTGAAGCCAAATTCACATTTTTGGCAACTGAAAGGTCTCAGCATACTATTTATTCATGCCTGTTTTCTACCCTGTCATCTGCTGATACCCACTTTATTCAGGTTCAGTGCTAAGTGTTCCCCTCATTCTCATATTATGAAACTTTGCAGTAGCTAGTTGAAATAGGGACCAATAGGAGGTTAAGATGCATGAGAAATGCAATAGAGGAGATGATGTCATCAACTCTCATGTTTATGGCAGGAAATGTTCCTATACATTAAACCAAAGCCCTCTTCACAAGGGAACAAGTTTGTTTAAAGTTGCACATTTTTCAGAATCATTTTGTACTAAAAGAACATATTCTACAGTCTGGTTTCTGATCCCTGGTCTCCATGTAGAACAACATCCTTACTTGTTGGGGGTCAGTTAAACTCCTATTGAAGTGGATAAAAACTATTGATTTCCACATGAATGGGACCTGAAGCATCTAACAGAATACTCCTCACAGAATTCTTGCACTGTGAGGAAGAAGAAATTAGAATCCTTCAGATAAATCATGACAATAAACCACAGACACTAGCTGAAATTGTACTAGCCTGAAAAGTACATAGTCAGTGTCTCTCTGGACTCATGTCTCTTTTACCTCATGATGCACTTCATGCCTTTATATAGGAAATAAAAGACTGCACTGGAGAAGGGAGGTTCAGACATCACACATTAAGTGTGCCCATACCTGAGTATAAAATCCACTCTGGAACATGCTTTGTTAACCTGGCACATTCCACACGTGGAAACGTGCCAGGGTGCAAGCCGGCTGCGCAGCCAGCAGTGCAAGCTTCCCTGGCCAGGTGTCATCTCCTGCCCTTTTCAGGAGAACCACAGACCCGTGGCAGCAAACACAGAGAGGATATGCCTTTGGGTTGCTGAGCCAGACTTGAAACAGGCTATCCTGGAGTAAACAAGGCACAGGAGCATCACTCTTCGCATACAGGTTCTGGCCTGAAGATCAGCTTAAAGTTTTATTTAGGACTTAGTGTTAGATTCATGTTAAGGGCTTACAGTGCAAGACACTCAGCTACTTTCTAGTGTTATTTTCCTACTGCGTGTTTGTGGGTGTAAGGCAGACAAGATGTGCTTGAACTCAAGTCATGCATATCCAGAACAGTCTGGATACCTTTTTCCTTTTTTCCAAAGCAGGCTGGAATATGTGAATAAACCACTGAAGTCTGTTCTTCACAATGATGAACATGGATAGTAAAACTAGAAATGAAAATTAAGCTACAGCCATAAGAAATAGATCAGACTTGTGCCCTGAGTATAAATCTGGAACTTCCTATTAGAGTTATGTTAACTGACCTGTGAGTTTTTCCAGAACATCAAATCCATGTTTCAGAGCAATGATATCAAGAAAAGAGACCGTACCATCTTCAAACCTAAAGAATGGAATAAATGAGCACAGTAAACAAAACATGCATCTATGGTACACACTTTAAACCTATTTTAAGTGTTACTATTTTATATTCAGTGAATCTAACTCGCAGAGTGGGAACTCTTCCCTTAGGGATTTATCTTCCAGTCTTGTAGTGTCTTGTGAAGCAAAAATATGTTCTTCAAAGCTACAGAGGTTCATATGAAAAGTTGCTTGTGCATAGAAAGTTATAATTTTCCCCTACATGGGCTACTTGTGGGTTTTCAATTTTTAAAGTAATGACTAACAGTTATGTCTTCTGTGTGTTACACATGGAAATTATTTTTAACTGACCTGTAACAAGAGCACTCTACAAGAATCAGGAAAAAGGTGCATTGCCTACCATCATCTTTTAACACCAAATCATCTTAAAGCACCAAATGGAAACAAAACTGCCAGATTTTATGAACTACTGCAGCCATTCCACAGTTAAAGAGGAGAAAGGGCAGCTCCAAGATGAGAATGTATTCAGGAACGGGTGCACAAGGGCATTTCAAGGAGTCACAAGGGACACCATATCCAGCATCAAAATCTGTTTCATTTAGGCTTTGTGTGCACCACAGTACACAAGAAGTTTTAAGGACTGATAATTCATCTTGCTTCACCACAAAGAGGAATGCAGAATAATGCAGACAACTGATGAAATCAGAACTGTACAAAACTCAGTACCATGTAAGGCTGAACCTGGGATCACAGGAAATCTCTAAGAAGGAAGGAGTTATCTCCAAAACTCTAACAGTTAATGCTGGAAATGAATCTACCAGCAGCAACCCCAAATCTCATGGTTCAAGTTTAAAATAAAACTCTGACCATGAAGATGAAACCTTCATAGGGAGCTGGTGTTCCTTGTATCTTTTTGAGAAAGGTCTGATGACATCCCCATTGAAGAATGACTTGATAAGATGGAACAAAACAGAGGCACTCTTGAGAAAAACACTTTGCATACACCTTTTAGACCAGAAAACAGAGGATTTCTTTTTTTCCCTTGATGTATAATTTTTCATAATGCATGTTAAAAGCTTTCAGTGCCACAATTAAGTATGCATTGTGAAAAGGTTCAAAGGTTAAAAATGTCAGACTTCAAATGCTTTTTCTTTACTAAAATAAACTTCAATATAATAGTATGATAACTCTCACTTCTACTGTAGTTTTTCTTACTTATATTTTATTTCTCTATAGTTAGCAAATAATTTAAACACTGCAACTGACACCATTGGGTGTCCACCTCTGATGAAAGAAGACAGAGGCAGCAAATAATTATAAACCAAGTGATAAGAGAAAGGTGGTGGACTGCTACAAGGATGATTGGCCCAAGAGAGACCACTTATGTTCACATATTTTAACACAGCATAGGCCAAAGAATCCATCCTAGGAATTTCTGAACTCTGCCTACTAATAATTAATAAGAGTTCCTGAACTTCAGGGAAACAAACCTCACTGGTTGTCAAAGATGAAATGCAAAATGGACACTTGTGATTTGAAAGAGACCTAACACCAAGAATATTTTCATAGAAACCTGTAGACCAGCATCTGAGGGAAGAATTGCTCCATCCAAAAAGCCATAAATAAATGTGGGAGGAGGAGGAAGAAATCTAAGGCAGAGGCTAACAGATTTTTTGAAATTAAATACAGAAAAACTTTTAAAGCTTGCACTGGCTGCCAGGAAATGACACAGTGGTCCATCATGTCTGCCCAGGAGAAATTACAGACAAAATCATGACTGGGTATTGACCTGCCCTGCTCAGTTACTTGCAATGGCCAGTAAAAAGCAAATAAAGCACTGGGAACTAGACCAAAGCAGAGGCACTGTCACTCAGCCCATCAAGAAGAATGAACAATCCTCAAAAATCTTATCATTATCACAGTAGAAAAGTTTTTGAAGGGGCAGCAAAGGTGCCATCCTAGATCGTCAAATCTTAGCAACAGTAAAAGGGAAGGCAAAAATTGTATTTCTGTTCATTATATATGATTATTAACTAAGCACACAACTATAGGAGAGATGTATGAACTATGTCACTCTTCTGAGATCTTAAAGATTTTTATGATTTTTATGGAAATAGAGCTTAGAAATTGCTTTCCATTTGAAGGGAAAAAAAAAAAAGAAAGAAAGAAAACACTGTAGTGGGGTTTATGTCCAACCTTATGCTCCAGAACAGCACAACTGTTGTGGCAGTAGGTGCATCCTGCATTGTTTTGGCAGACCCATGTTATTTAGTCTTTCTCTATCACAAAAACTTTGCCTTCTGTGAGCTCCACTGCAAGAATGAGAAGCCACAAATGAATTGAAAATAATGCTAAAAGTATTTGCTCAAAGATATCGGCAAGTCTCTACAATTTAGACATGGATTATTTTGCAGCATTCCTCTCTTGTACTTCATTTGTTCATATGACTCCCTCCATTTCAACATTACCAGATTTCCATTTCTGATAAACAAAGCATGAATATTTTATTACTCCTATAATATGTCTATTTATATTATTTCCAGTGCACTTGACTCTCACATATATCTTCCCTGATGAGCAACTTCATGCCAAATTTTCTAATATTTAGCAAATGAAGCCCTAAGTGTTATAGGAATAGTGCCATGGCAAAACACTATGCTGTGAAGGGCACCTATTCCCTTCGTGGGACACAAAGAATATTTAACTATATTTAAGATTGGGTGCAGTTATGTTTCTTGCACTGCAAAACATTGACTTCAATGGCTACTTTTCTGTTTCATACAATTGATGCTTCAAATAAACTGTTTCGTCACTCAGTAGCAGTTTCAGTGTTAGAATAATCGGTTGAGGATGAAGTTCATCTAGAAGCCATTTCCTGAAATAATCAAGGTTTTACAGCTGATGATGTATAAATGATACTTACAAGAGCTAATACTGCAGAATACCAGCCCAAGAAACAAGAAGCTTACCTCTCTTATCTAGACCTTATTATAATTGATCTCACTTAATCACGTCTGGGATGAGCTCAATTGCTTAGCTGATTGTGTTCGTGGAATGCTAATAGCATTTCACAACAAATTGCTATCTGACAAACTGGTTAAACAACTCATGGCATAACAAAAAAATGAGCAGCCTGCCTAAAATCTATCAAGGAGTTATGAAGCTGAGGAGCTGCTCTCCTGTTCCAAGTCACACAAGACTTTTGCTTCTAGAAGTAAAAATTTTTGAGTCCCAGGAGAAAACTATTGCTATACAGAGAGCAGTCCTGCCTTTAGGATCTTCCAAGGGGTAGAGATAGGGTAGTCTTTCCTTGAATCCTTGTTCAACTCATTGTTGTGATATTTCTCTGTTAGACCTCTGCATACAAATGTTATTTTCTAAAGTCATCATCCCACAATTCAGGGCAGCTGAAACACAAAAGGAAACTATAATATCTTGGGCAGTCTCAGTTCATCCTCTCCTTAGCCAGGTCCCCTTTACATGGAAATATGATGACAAGAATCCTGACTTGGGCAGATGTGATTGGAAATAAAGTCCTGAAAGTCTATAAAAACTCAGGTTTAAAGAGAGGACTTGGAGTAAAATTTGGTGGAAGGCAAAAATATTATCCTGGAGTCCAGAAAGACCCTCAAAGTCAGTCAACCAATGCAGAGGTGGTGAAATACCTTGCATAACATAAGCTATTCTGTGTACGGAAAATATACAAGGAATTAGGTATTTTGGATGGGAGCACCTACTGCTGAATTCTGGGAAGGCTGAATTTATTACCAGGCAGATGAGTGATTCAGCTGTTTGGCTGGAGGGGTTTTTTTGCTATTTTTCAATTCATTTGTCCAGATAAAGTAAATCCAGACACAGAGCCACTGTGCACAGAATCAGAGAATATCAGGTTGGAGAGAACCTCAAGAATCATCTGGTCCAGCCTTTCTTGGCAAAACTGTGGTCTAGACAAGGTGGTCCATCTGAATGTTTAAAGTGTGCAATGTTGAGGAATCCACCACTTCCCTGGGGAGATTTTTCCCATGGCTGATTGCTGTCATTGCAAAAAATTTTCCTCTTGTGTCCAACCAGAATCTCTCCAGGATTAACTTGTACCCATTACCCATCATCTTTTCCGTATGACTTCTTGTAAAAAGGGAGTCTCCATCTTTGTAGTTGCCCTTTAAATACTGAGATATGGTGATAAGATTTCCGTTTTAAAATCTACAACTTTTGTCTTACTACTTATCCTCAGCATGCTCAGCAGGATCCCAAACTCCACAATATTGTGATCACTGCAGCCAAAGCTATCACTGGCTGAGATACTGCAAAGCAAGTTTTCTTTGTTTGTGTGTAGCAAACACAGCAATGCCTCATTCCTGGCTGATATATCTAACATATGTATGAGGAAGCAGTTCTCAACACATTCCAGAAATTTGATAGATGATATGTGAGCTGCTATATTGTTCTTCCAATAAATGTTTGGGTAGTTGAAATTACGCATTCTGTTGATTTGAAGCTTGCTTAAATTACACAAATATTACTTTGTTGGCTTTACCATCTTGGTTTGGAGGTCAGTAGCAGATGCTTACTGTTAAGATCCTCCACAGAGATGACACCACTCATATTGAGCCAGAGTCATTAGATAGGGCTTCCACAATCACTGTAGTTGACTTCTATACATTCAAGGTTCTCTTTAGAGTGTGACTTCTTCTCTTCTTCCCTGCCTGTATGGCCTATTGACTTGAGTAGGACTCAATGATCCTTGTGGGTCCCCTCCAACTCAGAACAGTCTGTGATTCTGTGATTCTATAGCCATCTACCTCAATCCTCCACTCATGTCAGCTGTGCCACCATGTTTAAGTTATTCCTATGACATAATCACTTTCTGACGGCATGAAGCTCCAGTTCCTCCTGTTTGTTCCCCAGGCTGCATGCACTGATATATATACATACACTTGAGGTGGTTGGTGTTCTAGTTCTCATCTTGGGAGACAGTTAAAGAACATTTGCACATGTGCAATTTCCATCCAGAACACAGCCCAGAGCACTGAAACTTTGATAAAAATCCCATCACAAGGTCAAAAATAATCCTGCTCTTTTGAGAGCACTGCTGAGTCAATGCATAGTGCAATAAAGGAGGGTGTGTGGGGTGAACATCACTGTCAGCCAGCTGCCACTATCCTTTACACCAGGGTAATGACTCCATTTAGGTCAAATGAACAGAAGTCATTCCTGAGTTTCTAAAGCAGGTAAAAGAAAAACCAAATCCCTAGAGAATGCATATTTCTTGAATAAGCTGCTTTTCTTTTCTTTTTTTTTTTTTTTAAACACTCCTCAAGAGTGGAGCGGCCCTTTGAAGTGAGATGTTACATGAGTTCCTTTCATCTTTTCAATTCATTTATTTTCATCTAATTAAAAAGTACAACAATACAGAGAGGTTCTTGGTATGCATTCAAAAGTAGTTCATTCAGATCCTGTTTTTCAGCTCTTAGAGATATTCTGTATCACCGCCACATGAAACAACTGTTTTTGCAAATTCAATTTTTACATTTTATACATTTGCTTGTTTATTCTATAGTGATTTTTCTGGAATTACAATAGCACCAAGGGTATACATCTTCAAGCATATGGCTGTATGAACAGACTTTTTTCAGTCATATTAATGTTCTTAGGTTAGTAATTGCCATGTCTGATATTAGCAGGGGATCAGGTTTTAATTGGTCTCACTGCTGTCTAACATCAAACCCAATATTTGCAAAAGAAGCTATATTTGTTTTGCTTTTCTTTAACTTAAAATATATCATTACTAGGCTACAAAACCTTTAGGGCCCTGTTCTGCTCTTTAGAACTTTTATCATTTCTTTCTGAGACAAAGATCTCAGGTACCTTTCCAGGGTGTTTGTGTCTCTCCAGAGGACATGACCCCTTTTCTGGCTTTGTCTCCCACAGATGATACTCCTCAATTATTGTAATTTGCTGGCTGTCCATATTAGTCACTGTCTTAACTGGGTGAAACTCTGGTCATATTAACAGCAACAGCTGAATTTTAAGCATTTGTCTGTGGGCTTTTTTATTCTCTATTAGTAAATTCGTTGGAATGGGATATGATCCACAGATCCCTAACCTCAGGTAGACACACTATTTTGACTAAATATCTTTGCTTCACCCAGGGGATGCCACTGAAGCAAGTAAATAAAATTAGGAGATAGACACTTGTAATGGACATATATGCTATCATTACACTATCCTTTCATAATAATCTAACTTTTGAGTAATTGCCTGCACAGGAGCACGCTATAGTAAACCAAGAATTTAAATGGTAGGAGGGCAGTAGTAAATTACAGAACTCTGAATAAAACATCCAGTTTCACTATTTCAGCAACTCCTTTTTACCTTTGTTAGTGGCACATTACACGATCACAAGCAATGATTGTTTCTCATACAACAAAAGGAGATCCAGTGGCCTAAAAAGTGCCCCTTGTGGAAGAGAACACTGAATTAATACACCAATCAATTTTTATTTCTCAAATGTCCCTGTACATTTCTCTTTTATGTACAATTTGATGAACTTCTGGCTAGTAACTTTACTCACTACCTATATCTAGAATAATCTTCCCCTTTTGCACCAAAAAGATTAGCAATCCTTGAGTCTGTTATCTAAACTGGTCTGAATGACACATTCTGATTTTGCAGATTTTCAGCTCTTCAGGGCTCTGCCTTTCAGTAAACATCACACTTCTGACAACTATGCATCACAATTACTTTCAGCTATATGCAATTTTTAAATACAACTGGATCTTTTCTGCTAATATCATTTTTGCACAATTTATCTGAAAAAATATTGATGCAAGATCTTCTCCCATAAACATTTAAATAACAAAATAATGAAGAAGTTTTATGTCAGGGATAACATACTCATCTCACCAACCCCTACAAGGACCCTCCAAAGTAAAATAATAACAAAGCTACAATTTTTTTCCTCACCAGAAGCCAGTGGTCACAAAGCAAACAATGCACTGCATATCACTGGCCAAAGGTTCCCTTTCAAATTCACAAAATGGGACAATATGTTTTCATTGCATTGCTATGGCAGTGAGGGAGAAACAAAATAATCTTTCTCTTTTAAATTCCACCATAGAAAGGGATATTTCCTTGAGGTATATTAAATTTCAGTCTTTAGGAACACGTGGCCTGCTGGCTAACTGGTCTCAAAGAATAATATGTTCAACTGTCAGCTAATTAGCTTGCAATTTATACTCATTCATCTTAACTTGTAACTTATTAATGTCAACAAGAACACCATTCAGTGTAAACAAGTGTATTGCAAATGATTTCTGTATCTGTCTGAGTATTTAACATTTGATATGCATTATACTCCCATGATTATATATCAATAATCCAAATGTTCACACCTCTGCTTCCCGTGGGAAGGTAATACCAGATACAACCCCAAGTAACAGTTAAGAGCAATTTGTGCAGTGTATTTGCATAAACTGTTCACTGATCAGTTACGAGTAGTGAATCATTAACAAAAATTCAAAACCTTAGGAGGCAGAAAAGGATGAAAGACATCCTGTAAATCAATTTTTCACAGGCAAGAATCTGACCAGCTGTAATCATTTGTCCATATTCAGTATAAATAGATTTGCCTATTTCTTCATGAAGATTGAGATGTAATCTTTTCATCCTTAAACAGGTGCATTTGGGGATACTGAATAACTTTGTAATGAGCTGCTAAAGACTTAAATTTAAATACAATTTAAAAATTGGCAGACAAAAAAGGCTCCACCTGAACATGAATTCATTCTCAAAAATCTGCACCTAAAAATACCACTGTCTTACCATGTGCATCAGTGAGGCAGACCCAGATCAGTGACCTCAGATAAGGTTAGAAGGAACTTATCCTCAGATAATGGGGAAAAATCCCTATGATTGCTTTCCAATGGGTGGTCTTCGTTCTATAGAAAGGTCAGTGCCCCAAAGTACAGGTTAGTGCAGAGCATAAGCTTTATTTCTACTGCAGATAAAAGTGAATTCAGTAACACTTCTGAGCACTTTATTCGCTCGGCTGGGCTGTGTGTGTGTGAAAAGACTTCTCTGATGTCATCCAGAAAGCTTCTATCTCTAGCAATAAAAATTTTTCCAGATGTAATTTTCAGAGGCAATGTATACCCAAGATTAGAAGAATGCATCAGGAGTTCTGAATTAAGGCCACATGTTAAACCACGCTGTGTTCAGCCACCATGTGGGGAAGATGTGCTCTTCTTTCATGGTAACCTGAAAACTAACTTAAAGAACTTAAAATATTGGTACTGTCAGTGCTCACGAACTTGAGGGATCTGGACAGGCCAATTGTAGGAGATTTAACAAGGCAAAGTGCCAGGTCCTGTCCTTGGGTCACAACAACCTCAGGCAGTGCTACAAGCTGGGAGAAGAAATGGTGGAAAGCTGTATAGCCTGAAGAAAAGGAGGTTTGCAGAGAATCTTATTGTTCTTTACAACTACCTGAAGGAGGTTGTGGCCAGATGGGGGACAGCCTCTTGTCCCAAGTAACAAGCAATAAGACAAGAGCAAACAGACTCAAGTTGCACCAGAGGAGGTTTAGACGGGATATTAGTAAAAATTTCTTCATGGAATGGGTTGTCAAGTATTTGCACAGGCTGCTCCAGGAAGCGGTGAAGTTACCATCCCTTGTATTTAAAAGATGTGTAGATGTGGCACTGAGGGACATGGCTTAGTGGTGGACTTGGCAGCACTGCTTTAATAGTTGTACTCAATGATGTTAAAAATCTTTTCCAACCTAAATGATATTATGATTTTATGACAGTGATACCACAAAAAAGGAAAAAGCAGTTGGAGAAGTAAAGGTTCTTAATAGATTTTTTTCCCTGGAAGGCAGGAAGATAAAAAAAAATAAAAAGAAATAGAGATTATTTTTTTATTAGTCCATCACCGGGTATCCTAATAGCTTTCCAACTAAAAAGAAATACAGAGATGGTTCCTGTCTGTATTTTTTTTCTGCTACAAAACAATCTAATTCAAAACTGATAGAGATAGGAGTCCTTCTTGCAAATTTTGCCTTCAATGTCACTCAGGACTGTGCAGAATCTCCCCAGATGCCAGGTTCTGCTAAATTACACTATACCTTCAGGTTGAAATCTTATTCCACTGGAAACCAAGGACTTGTTGAAGGCATCACAGACCAGCTGGACTCTGAACTACACGTGCACATGGCAACTCTCTTCATGAGAATCTGCTCTTCTTAGCTTCTTTCCACTTATTGCTGATTCAAATAAAGTACAAGTAAGAATTAATTTTCTCTTTTATAAAATAGAGTATGTATTAAGTGGAATTCAGAAGGCTTCATGCATGTACTAAATATTTCATTGATGTCAGCAAGAATATAATGTTATCAGTGTTTGTTGTCTTTTTACTTCTGATGTAAATGTGCAACTGCTGGTAGTTGGTGGCATACACCAAATACAAGTAGTCACAAGTGACTACTAAGCAGCTAAATTCAGTTTCATGTGTGATATATGTAGAAACAACACTGTCTATCCAGAAAGGCTGGCAGCTTGACAGAACGGGCATTATTAAATTACTGCTATAAAACAACTTAGGTTCAGAACAAGGTCTGACTAGCTAGTTTGCATGTTGAGACCTTTGTGAAACAGTAAAATCATCAAAGCAGAATGGGACAAGATAAATACAAGGAAGACTTCAGCTAATAAAGCAATCCAAGGTATACATTCCAAGGTGCAGCCTTTTTATGCCTAGGTGGTACAGTCAACTATGACTTTCACAAGCAATAACTCTAATGTTTCTGCCCTACTCTCATACTTGAAAAAAACCCCCGCAAACAAAACCAAACATGGTAAGATCTGCTACACTAAACCAGGTGCATCCTGGTAATTAACTGGTTTACTACAAAAGGTATTTTTCCACTTTGGGACTATAATGTGCAGATTTCTTCCAATGTGTGTGGGGTTTTTATATATTTTTTTTATTTTTCAACATACTGTGAGGCTTGCTAAGACTTCATCCTACCCTGTGAGGTCAACAGATAGCATCTCAGTGATGAGGAAAGTTGAAGAAGTAGCTTTTCTTACTAAGGTCAAACTTCAACTGATTTTCCAAGTATGGACTGGGTATTGGGGGTTATCAAATCTCTAGAAAATTGAACTCACACCAGTAGTACTGAATTAGCAAGTATTCCTGATTTCTCACTGTTATAAGTAGTTTGAAGCTTATACTGCAGAAAGCCAAGAACCCTCTCCATTCAACTGCCTCTCCTCTTCAACAGGAGTGCAGTGACAGAGACCCCGGGAATACCATGTGCTCATGTTATAATCAAAGGTACCTGCTTTAGGTTTCACAGGTGTCCTGGACCTGTACTGATAAGGTCAGTAACTGGAGGAAGTTCTGGAGGTGTTTCAGTCATCTGAATCCAGAAGGAAGGATCATCTCAAATAACAATTCCTTCCAGAACTCAGGAAAATCCTGTTTTGTTACTGAGCATTGCTGATGTTTGAAGTAGGGAGCACAGGGTGATGATTCCAATCCCTGCCTTTGACAGAAAAGAGCAGGAGGCAGAGGCAGCTGAGGAGACAGCAGGGTAAAGAAAGAGCAGAGGGTTAGAAGTGTGTGCATCAGTAGAGAAATAAAAGGCTTAATATTCATAGAAGCATTTGTTATGTAAGTAATATCATCCCAACTTTCATCCAACCAAATAGAAAACAGGACAATGAGTGGGTGAAAAAAGCAGAGATGTTTATATGCTAAGACAAAGCATGTGGGCTACAAAATGGAGGGATTAGAGCCCCTGTAGGATACTACCACATTAGTATGTAGTACAAAACCAATCATAAATAGAAACCATGCTAGATAAAACAAATAAATATAAGCGAGACACTGGTGAAGAAAACAGAAATGTTTTGAATTGGAATGTCTTTGGTCAGGTGTTCAAAACAAAAAGGATTAGTTGTGAGATTCTGCTATAGGCTATGTAGGAAAAAATGGTTTTGTGTCCAACAGATACTTTTCTATCCCTCTCACAGAAATGAATATTACCTTAACTTTTCTTCAAGTAAAACCAAGATAGCAGAAATGATTGAGTTCATTTATTACTTAATATCAGAGCCAAATCCAAACAAAACCTGCTACAAATAAAATGATTACCTGAAAAATGGCTTTTACAAAGATTTATACAATACACAGTGGAAGACTTTGACAGAATCCTTGGTCAGAGGGATTTCAAGTTACATGGCACAACCAGATAAGCAACATCAAATGAGGTTTTCAATGTGACTGGGACAAAAGGAGACACTAATGAAGTTACTTGGTCAGGAAAACTGAACTGAACTGGATACCTGAAATTACTTGAAGCTGAGGTTCAAAAATGTATGGAATTTACATCTCAAAAGTATGAAAGAAATAAAGAAAATGAACCTTTAGGGAAAGTCTCCAACAATAACCTGCACTAAAAATAATTAAAAAAAGATTTATAAGAGATTTTAGTACTGTTTATGAAAGCTGACATGAAATCAGAAAAAGTCCTCTCAGAGAAAGAAGCTATTGTTGGAAAGACAAAAAGCATGGGGTTAAAGTGAGAAATCCCAGGAGCCAAGCCCTGACAAAGCAAATCAAACTGAACAGAAAGCTATTCTTCATACAAAAGGAAAATAATAATGATATATAATAACACACAAATATAACAAAATAAAGAATATAAATAAAAGTTATGATAGTTATTCAAGAAGCAAAGAGCTGGAAGAAAAGTCTGAAAACCGAGTATTTGGATTCAGATTTTAACAAGGACTGGTGAAAAACATGGGTCAGGACAGGGTGATTCATGGCTGAAAGTGTGTGGAAAGTGTGAAAACTGAAGTTATTGCAGTTGGTGTAGAAACTCACTTCAGAGGTTTTAATGCACTTGAGCACGGGCAGACAGATGACCTATGGCCCCGAATTGCAAGTAACTGGCCTGAAAAACTTGGTGAGCCAAATAACACAGGCCAGTAAGCAAATTTGTCAAATCAGGAATGGAAAACAGAAAATGCAGTATTTCTAGTGAAGAAAGGAGACAGTGATCCAGGGAACAACACATCTGTTAGCTTGAACTTAGTGTTACATACATCCCCAAACCAAGTTCTGAATGCAAGCACAATTAAATGAGTAAACAAAAGCATATTCAAAAGCACCGTGGATTGTGCCAAAGGAACATCAAGCCCAGAGAGACTGCCATTTAAGAGCACATTGTTTTTCTAGGCAAAGGAAATGCAGAACTAATTTATCAGAATTTCAGTAAAATATTACTTATAGTGTCATCTGAGAACCTATTACAGAACAAGGAATATTAGAAGAGGTTCCAGTAGGCTAAGCAATTGTACTTAAAGGGGAACTATTAAGCTAAAAAAGGATTTCCCATTTAGTTCCTCAAGCACTGCTTTTGGGACAAGTATCTCTTTCAGTAGTTTCACTGATGATCCTGGCATAAAAGGTAGGAATGTGAAGATAAAATAGCTGCTGAAGTGAAATCTGGGTATTGCCAGTGCAGAAGATGGGGCTGTACATTGTATGCAGTAAGAAGCAGATAATGAAAACCCTAAAAACAGAAACAAGATTAAATGTATAATATGCTATAATGTACAATAAGTACATCATCATGCATAAGCCCTATTATGCACTTAGGGATTACTGACATTAACTTCTGCCATGAACTAGAGGACTGTCATCCGAAACATCAGATTTACCAGTCAATCAGATCAACTGTCAGCAACAAGCATGACAAACAGAAAATCATGCTAGGTCCTACAGACAGAAAGACAAGAACACAGTTAATAAAGATCTGATAAGATTTTCTGTGGCATGCTTTATATAATGAACAGAGAAAAGGAAACCCATCTTATAGAAGTGTTCAGTTCACTTAATATGGAAATTCAAAGTTAAGTGGAATTGCTTAGTAGGTCTAGAGATGGAAAAGGTGAAAAATAACCAGGAAGGAAAAACAGCTACAGGACAAAATGCAGATAAATGACCAAATTTACCTCAAGGTAATACAGACTGCAAATTAGAAGTCTTGTGTCCATCCAAGAGACAACATTATAGAACATTATTCTACAGGAGTAGCAGGAACAAACCAAAACCAACATATCCTCCTTCCGTTGTCCCAAAGGTCTCCCTCTCACTCTGCACACAAGCTCAGTATAAAGAGGGAATTATATAGTGTGGGTGTCTTTGACAGCAAATAGGTTGATTACATGAGCCAGAAGGTTTTTGCCCCTCCTAAAAATCTAATAAATGAAAATGTCAAAATAAGAACTCCTCTTACTTTCTGAAACTGCATATGAAAATAACAAAAATACAAAAAGGTTTGTAATTTTTTAACCTCTGAAAAACCTGGAATCATCCCTCTTGATTTTCCCCTATGTCAGTTCAATTTGACATGCAATTAAGGTCTTGCTCAACATCAGCTGTATAAATGCAGTTGCTGACAACTTTATTATTTTCTTACAAATTTGCATGCATGTTCTACCAGCCTGACAGGATTGTGTATTGTATAGCTCTGTAGACTTCCAGTAAGGAGGGTCTCTGGTGATAGTGGTGAGGAATAAATACATCATTTTATTTAGATTAATTGACACAGAAGTAAAAGGTAATCTTGAGAGCTGTTTGATATTATAAAATGATGTTAATACAGTAAACATAGAAACACCCACCTCCATTAATGCTTTTTTTTTCACATAAGAGTACAGAAAGTCTCTCTGCCTCAGTCATACCAGACACCAAAGTATCATCAAGAAAGAAAAATTGTACAGTGACACTGGAATACAAAATACTCATTTGAAAAACACAATATGAACCAATACAGTAAGTCATCCATTCCCTCTTATCCATAAAAACACTTTCAAAATTCAGCTCTCAGTGAGCCTGTAATCATTCTGGATGAAAATATATTGAGTTTTTGTAAATGCTAACAGTAAATATAACACAAAATAATTGCACGCAAGTTTCACCGAATTTCATCCCCCCACCACAGAAAACTAAGGAAGTTTTCTGAAAAAAAGCCCACTGGGGAAGACTTTTTAGTAGTTTATTTACCAACCAAAGACTAACCAGGACTGAAATGAAGCTACTTGCTCTTCCACTAGTTTGATGTTTCAGGCACAGTCTATAGATATTTCAGAGACATATGGCCAGGTAATTGATGCTTGTAAATGCAGTGAGGATATCTAGTATGAGTAGAAATATCCCCTAGGAGAACCAGATGACAGTGCTTCAGTTATAGTATTTTCTATGTAGGCTTGCTAACCATTAGAGAGAACTAAATGTGGCAGAAAGCAGGTAGCTTTGCATGCAGGGAATTCGTAATACACAAAGGAAAACGTAATCACACTTGAAAAAGTAAGCTTCATACTGCACAAGAAGTGAAGAACTTTGCAGAAACAGAGTCCTAGGAAGATAGCAAAGAAAGCAAAAAGGAAATTCACACTCATAGAGTTGACATAAGCTCTGGCTCGGGTGCTGTGGTGCACAGAGCTGAGCAGCACACAGCATTGCTGCCCACGGCTTGGCTGCCAGACTCTCAGACTTCCTAGTACAAAGAAAAAGAGTTTGCAGTAATAGAATGGGAGCTCCACAACAGGACAAAGTTCCCCAGTGGAAAGCAAATATGAATTTGGACAGAAGAGGTACATGGAGTTATGCCTTGCATTGAGCTGGCAGAATGCCAACTGCCCAATACAGAGTCAAAGCTTTCCTCCCGCTGAGAAAAGGGAGAAAAGAAAAAAAAAATCAAAACAGGTTTAAACCCAAACCAATTATATATATTTATACAGAAAAAATTAAAAGAAAACTACAATATAACATACACATGTTAGAAATAACAAAAAATAACTCCCCATCAAACACAAATCCCACCATTTTAACTACAAACCACTCCAGAGACAGACCCAAGCAGAGAGAAAGACTAAGAACAAACATTTTACTTCCTTAAGATAACATGGTGGTGAGCCGGTGCCCTGGGCCTGGGACTCCTGTCCCTTTTGGGACAGCACTGTGCATCCTTCTGGGACCACAGCCATGAAGGAACTGACCAAGCCACTCCCACACTGGCTCCTACACTTTGAGATGATGTTGGAATATGGTATGGAATACTATTGGCCAGTAGTCAGCTGTTGGCTGGCCCAGCCTAGGTCAAGTCAGCCAATAGTCTCAGGCCTAGTCTGAAATCTAAAGCCTAAATTTAGGCCTACCTAGATAAACTCATAACAAGTTGTCATTCACAAATATCGCATACAATTTTTAGGGAAATACAGGAAGTATAGTCACATGAAGGCTAAAACACCACTCTTACAGTATTCTGGTGGTCAGAGGGATCTATGATTTTAAATTTAGTTTAACACTAGTATCCTACATAAGACAGCAGGAATCTGGAACATCATACAGTGTTGTCACATGCCACCATAAAATTACATAGCCAGTAGGTTACTGAAAAGTCTTGCCTTCAAAACAATTATTCATATAATAAATTCAAAATGTATTTCAGATATTTAATCTCTTAATATATGTAGAAAACTCCATATAAAAACCTAATAAGACTGTCAGGTCATTCAGTATTTTGATATATCAGCTATGCTTTTGGCAGACTTCCTTTCTCCACCCTCCCTTCCCCATATATGTTAATGTTTGCTTTAGTGGATATAATTACTGAAAAAAATCCAGTTGAGATTAGATTTCTGTTCTAATTAATGATGAATGTGTCAAAGTATTATGATGTTGTTTATCACACTGCTTGCAATGTAATTTAGTGCAATAATACTAAGACTTGCTATGTGACAGTTATTTAGCATTTAAGTCTTCTTAAGATGCTCTGCAGAATATCCTGAATGTTAACTATGGGAAGATTATTTTATACAAAAGCAGCTTCAGGCAAAATGTAGCGACAACTTGCTATAGCCCAGCCAAAGCTCTTAAATCTTATGTCATCTACAAGCTGAAACATAATAATTAAATAATCTAGACATGTTGTAAAGCTAATGAGAAATCCAAAGGATAAAATTAAAAATTGACATTAATAGGGCAGCTTAACCATATGAGGCAAAAAACAGTCTTTGTTCTTTCTGATACAATTTCTGAAGAGATATCTTTTTTTTCAATGTGTACATACACACAAAAGATTGAAACCTAAGATCCTGGGGAAAAAAAAGAAGTAATAACTTTGGATGCCATAGACAGACAGCTCAAGGTATTTTAAGGTAAGCCTTAGCTGTCCTAGTTTGTTGTATTTTTTTTTATCTTGTAGCCACTAAATTAATTTTCTTTTCACTTCAGACATAGTCCTAAGAATTCTCAACTGTTAGGAGTCCCCACTGTGTATTTACTTGTGTGCTTGCGAATCCTGCTGCTGGCCTTGGGCCTTTCTCTGCAATGAATGTGCAAGTTTGCCCTGAGGAGCTGTGTCCCAGCACAGCATAGAGCTGCTGTACATGACCTCAGACCTGAAAGGAAAGCAGTAATTTTACATGATGACTAAACAAGGTAACTTGTTACATGTCATTACTAGGAAAATACCAGGCATGGTGGGAAACAACCAAGAATATGGTCATTATTTTTGATGTTCGCAGGAGAACATGAAAAAGTTTTAATGTTCAGTCTCAGTCTAGATGCAAGATCTAGTTTAATGAACATTGCACATGTATACAGAAAACCAGTTCACTTGGGGATATAGTTTTCAAGTTGTGACATGCTGAAAACTCATCTGTAAAGTTCAAAGTTCACAATGGTATTTATTTTATTACGATTTCTCATTGTGCTATAACAGTCTGTGCACATATGACATGGCATATTCCATCCTCCTAAACTCAAACACACTTCAGGATCACAACTCTAGCCTCTGATTAAAAGGTGCAGTTCTCCACAAATTCTTCTGGAAACAAAACAATTGATAAAAATGCTTACAGCTCAACTGAGGCATAAAATACACATAATCTTTCACTGAGTTCTGCCATTCCTGTAGGAACAAATTTTCTCCTCACAACTTCCTCATGATGGGAAGAGGAGGGGCAGGCGCTGATCTCTTCTTTATGGCCACCAGGGATAGGACCAGAGGGAATGGCCTGAAGTTGTGTCAGGGGAGGTTTAGGTTGGATATTAGGAAAAGGTTCTTCATCCAGAGGGTAGCTGGGCACTGGAACAGGCTCCCCAGGGAAGTGGTCACAGCATCCAGCCTGAGAGAGTTCAAGAAGCATTTGGACAATGCTCTCAGACACATGGTGTGACTCTTAGGGATGGTCCTGAACAGGGCTAAGGGTTGGACTCCATGATCCTTGTGAGTCCCTTCCAACTCGGCTGTTAAAGGTTCAAACACAGAAAGGTGGTGTTGGGAGGAGTCTCTCAGAGAATTTTTCTCACCATACCAACACAAAGGTTTGGGCTTGGAGTGCCAGGACTGAGGACAAAAGATGGCTGATGACTTTCAGATTCCAGCTGAATGGTGGGATGGAGGTGACGAAACAGAAGCCCAGCACCTGGGGGTGGGGAGAGGTGGTTTTTGTTTTCCCCTGTGTGATGGCTTGACTTTTGGACTTTTCTTTGGACAGCTGCAGTAAAAGAGCCACAGCTTGCTGCTGGTGAGAGCTCTTTTTCTGGCTCTGCTCTTTGCTTTTCCCCCTCCATCTCTGGGTACCCTGAGCTTCAGAGAGAAAAAGAGAGAGAGAGAGAGAGAGAGAGAGAGAGAGAGAAGAGTCACGGCTACTTTGGGACATGCTGCAGACCTATTTTTTTTCTCTTCCTGGGGACCGACTTAGACTGCAAGGAGATTCCTGGGAATTATCACCCTTCCTGCCTCCCAGCTTTTCCTTCATTTGGAACAAAGGGCAAGGAGAGAGAGAGAGAGTCCCTGTGAGTGTTCACCCCTTATCTCTGCCTCGCTGGGAAAAGACTGAGAATTCACCTCACAGCCAGCTGAGGTGTGACACTGACACTGTTCATAAATATAACTGCACCAGGAGGAACCTACCATGTGGGGGCTGTTCTCTTTTGTTTTTACATTTGGTGCAGGGGGAATAGTTTGCTCTGGTCCGTTTATATTATATATATATCTACATATATATGTATATATATAGTAGTTAAAAACAGTTATCCTTATATCCATTTTCTAATTTAAGTTCCCTTTTCTTAAATTTAATGAGTGATGTGATAATTGTGGAGGAATCCTCTCCTCTGTTTTTTGGTAGACATTTTGGTTTTCCCTCAAACTAAGACATCAGCACATTCTGTGATTATTTTTTGGAGAAGGGATATAACTGATAATATACTATTAAGAACATTATATCTTATGCAATTTTGCATTTACTTATGTCTTTAAAGCTACATTTGTTATTGGAACTTGACCAATATATTTGTTCAATTAGCTATCATACCATCTATTAAAATTCTTGTATTCAAACTCACTGGAGCCATTTCAAGGGCTCCTTTGAGAAAATCTGAATAAATTAGGGAGTTAAGAGGTAGATGTCACCAAGAAGAGTGTTTGTGCAGTTGGGTTGAGAAAGAGGACCATACTGCTTGCTTCTGTTTATAGCAACCATAGGGAGAGGATGCCTGAGGGGTTTTCTGGAGAGACTGTCAGGGACACACACTGCTGGCTCCCACCATGAGGTGTCCTCATGGAGTACTGGTGACTATATCCAAGTTCACTGTCCTTTAGATCTTGCATTTTCCCCTGGTCTAATAGGTGCCACTTGCTATGCTGTGTTTACTTGCACTTTTTCCTCCAAAAGATTGAAGCTACTCTTTCTAATTAAAAAAAAAATATTAAAACCAGCATTTTCATTAAAGGCATGAGAGTCATCTTGACTTACTTGCTTTTGGGCAGATATATGCCACTTTGTTCAGTTTATGACCAAGTTAAATCATCCACTGATGTGATGAACTGGGACTTGAGTAATTTCAGATTTCTTTCCTGAATATCTGTGAGATTTAAGTCATCCATGTTTATCCTGATTAGTGCACATTGGACACTTTCCAAAAAATTGTTCCCAAGCACCTTCTCAGGAACACCTTCAGCCATTCAGCTCAGCCAGATGCTTGTGCCGTGCTGCACAGTAGGCCAGCTTAGAGCTGCTAACCACACTGAGCAGGTTATCAATTAATACTTTGTGTCCTTCCATGGACATTTTCCCCCTAAAAAGATGATAATGAAATACAGGCAATGTACACTAACCTAAATGCAAATGTAAGTTTATCTTCATCAACATATTTTCCTCAGTCACTATTTAAAACCAAACCTTAGTGCAGCTCTGACTGGCCTTTTTGCAGTGCCCATATACAAAAAATACATACTGCTTTATAAAGATTAATTAGAAAAGAGCTGGGTTCTGTTTTCAAGTGCTGGGAGTAGCTATTGTTCTGCAAACTAACATCACTGTTGGATTAGAGTTTTACATAGGCTGAGGAAATAAAATCTGTGTCCACTTTCAAAAACTGTATTAATCAGCAGAGATACATATCCTAAATTAAAACAAAATTTTTATGGAACTTGAAAAAGAAAGATGATCCATATCTCTGAAATTCTAAGACTTTCCTTTAGTCACAGAATGATAAAATCATTAAGTTTGAAAAAGTTCTCTAAGATCTTTAAGTCCAACTGTTAATCCAGCACTGCCATATTCACCACTAACCACCTCCCCAGGTGTCACATTCACATGCCTTTCAAACACTTCCAGAGTCAGTGATTCCATAACTTTCCTGGGCAGCCTATTTTAATGCCTGACCACCCTTTCAGTGAAGAAATTTTTCCTAATGTCTAATCTAAACCTCCCCTGGCCCAGCTTGAGGCCACTTCTTCTGATCCTGTCACTTGTTACCTGGGAGAAAGAGATTGAATCATAGGCTATTACTCCTTTGTGGAGTCAAAGTACACTGCCAAATTGCAGACTGAATAACAAAAAGCAAGTAATCAGCATTATGTACATCTAAGCCACAAAGCTACACAGAGATACTGTCTAAAAACAAAGTGTCACCTGAAATAGGACAATAATTCCCTGAGTGAGTAGAGAAATGAAAATATTTGGTCTCAGAGTCTCTGAAAAAGCACAAATGAACACAACTGTTTAACATGCATGAGTAATGCTTAAAGTATCAAGGGACTATTTGAAGGCAATATGAAGAAGATACCAAATAAAATGCATTATAAACGACAATGGCACCATACAGACTATGCTGTAGGTAACCTCTTTTGTTAGCAAAATTGTGTACCATTTCAGAGGCAAGTGACCAGGTAAAATGGTCTTGTTAATAACAGTTGAGAACTTCAAGTCAGAAGCAGCAGCAATGGAGCACCACAGAACATTTCTTAATGTAAAATGAAAAAAATAATTCTTTTTTTCCTAGTCACTTGTTCTCTTTTTCTTTTAATAAAGGCTGATGAATCCTTCCAAAGCAAGACAATGTAGGTGCAGTTCTTGGGAATGGCAAACAAAGAAAGCTGGCACATCTTAGCTATGCTACCTCCTTAAGTGTTTTGGTATATACTGATTAGCCTACTACTAATATTTATGCTAAGTAAGGGCTAACTTTTGCACTGCCACCTGTCAGAAACACTGGGTCCTCACCCAGTGTTCTGGAAGACTATGTATGTCTCTGGAAAAGTATCTGCTGTATTTAGTCAATCCAGCAACCATACCTCTCTCTTACTGCACAGGTACAAATTAACTATGCTTGCCCATGTATAAATAATTTACATTTTAGGAAGTAGCACTGCTAGAGGCAAACAGTCTCTCTAACCTCAAGGAAGGCAAACTCCACACAATCAAAAAAAATCATCTTCATCTAGGAGACTGCTTTGTAGTTGAACCACCTAAGTTGCATTATTTTCCAATGAGAAAATAGGCTGATAAAACTCTTCACTTAATCAAAATATGTCACAAGTGACAGAAAAATCCATGTTTACTTCCAACAGTCAGCCAAAATCTCATTCTTCAACAATGAACATATTACAGAAAGAGGAAGTTAGAGATAAACTAAATTGAATATAGAGTAATTATATATAATTGTAATTGTACTGGTAATTATTTTTCTTAATTTGTGTCTTTATCAAATGGCTGAGGAAATATTTATAATGTAATTGTTATGCACACTGGCACAATCATAATTCACACTCTAAATACAGGGCATTCTCTAAAGCTTTACTTAACAGTCAAGTATAATCAGGGGATTGCAAAACAGAACCAGAAAAAACAATGGAGTGAAAACAGAATAATGAGTCAACAGTTCATTGGGATAATCTTACAAGGAAGATAATAAAAATGTAATTTATTAAAAACCACTGCAAAACTGTCACACTTAGTCTTAATGTTGACATTTTCTACCAAAGCAGGGTTTTTGCAAACAGGATTATTAATGATGCATCTTATACGCCAAGGAGGTCTTATTCTCTGAGGATGCTGCTATAAGGCAATGCTGAAAGGGAGAAGACAAACTTTGAACTTTTCAGTCATAAAGAAATCCTCATTTTAAATGGTAATCAAATTGCTAGGATCAAAAGGATTCAGGGTTTTAGCACTCCGCTGACTATATTTTCCCTGAAATCAGGGAAGTAATTTATATAAAAATAGTAAGAGAGAATGTTGAAAATAACACAAGGTAACACTGTCTTCTCAGATATGCCCAGAGACTGCAAGAAAGCCCAGTAGGGACCTGAACTTCCAAACCTAATTGGGACTGTAGATATGTACATTAATAAACAAACAGAGAAAACACAATAGACACTATGCCTCACTGATTTTTTGTTGCCTGAGGTGGCAGAATCAAGTTTATCTTTGAGAGCAAGATGCTGTCTAAAAATCTAAGTATATAGAAGTTAAAAAAATCCCATAGATCTAAAATACTACTGCTAACTAATTTTTTTTCTTCCTTTAGGATTAGGATTTATTCAAAATTACTTTATAAAGAAGATTATCTTTCATTTACCGTGCAGTCTGTAAAAATCTGTAAAAAAGTGGGTTTTTCCTTTTTTTTTTTTTCCCTGCAAACTAAAACAGACAACAAAGATATTTTCCCCTATGGAAATCTGATGAACAGTACTGTCACTGCTTTATTTTTTTCCTGCAGATCTGTAATGCATACAGTAATTATATCACCACAGGGTGTCAAATCATGGTGGTATATGAAGCCATAATGTCCTTGATGCAATTGATAACTATATGTTCCAGTACAAAACAAGTTATACTGTGCTTTCCTTCAAGTTTAAAAACCAAATTTCATCCTCTACAACAAGGCTCTTCCCTAGAAATTAAACTTCATTAGAATTCCCATTTTGACTTAGGGAGAAATGAACAAGAAGCAGAAGACAGTGTCTGGATGTCTATTTATAATCAGTGGAGCACCAGAAAGCACTGCCTGATTGAATGGTGACTAAAGCTTGTAAGACAAGTTTTATAGAAAAAGGTAAAGAGATTTTCCAGCCGTAGCAGCTGATCCCATAAATAAGGTTACTGCAATTTATGAGCCTTACTTCACTTGCATTTTACACATTGTGACTACAACAACTCCCCTGTCCTTGGAGTCTCAGGGGCAAGAATTTGGCTGAATACTTCTGGTTACAGCACCATGCACTGCTTGGACCACAGAAGCAGGCTTAAAACCTGCTACTCCTCTGCTTGTGAAAAGAAAACAGATGTGGTCAATGTTTGGGTTTTGGCCTCTTCTGTAAAAGAAAACTTTGAAGTAGAGAATTTTTTGTATGCATTTAGGTTTTCAGTGGAAACTGAACAAGCACAAGAATAGTGTAAATAATCTTGTATTAACACTTCAAAAAAACCCCAGTGTATGCTTGTAAATTTACCAGTTTGAAATTAAGTGATTAATCAGCTATTATTACACACATGGTTAAGATTCACATTATTTATTCTCAGTACAGCATCACTCAAAAACTCTTTGGGTCACAAGGAGCCCTAAGACAGTCAAGCCATTACAAGTTTACGGAGTTGATATGTTGATGTTTTCTTTAACATCATGTTCTTCCAATGTTTTCTAAACTTTAATCTGTAGCTGTAATCAATAGGCACCTCAGCACATCCCAGAGAAAGGGTGAGTAGGAAACATGGCTTCTATTTTTACCTTCTGTACAGTTAAATCTACAGACATGCTGACAGTAAGGCAGGGCACATTGTCCAGCAAAATTAGAAATAGTTAGGAATAGAATATTGTAGCTATTGCTCACCCTCTGACAGAGCACACTGATCAGTCTTGTTTGCCAGGTCACTGGCTCAGATGCTCTTTACCCAGCCAGAATTCAAAGGCAAAGGTTTGAAGATAGGGTTTATACAGGGAACCATGAGGAACTCAAAAATTAATATGTCATGAGGCACGGGGGCCCACACCTCTTACTCTGGGTATTAGCTGATAGTCTTGGAAGAAGAAAGAGTTCTGAGTGTAAGCTGGAGGAAGAAATATTTATCATGCAATACACTGCATCCATCCCTATGGCTTGGACATTACTTGGTCAGTAATTTCATGAAAAGACTCGCTAGTGGCATACTCTCCCTCTTGTTTCTGTGTATACAATTTTCCTTTTCATGCATATCATTTGCACCTGGAAAATGTGTTGACAGTGCAATTTTCAGACACAAATACAGTCAGTGAATATTACTCTTTCTCCACCCCCTTCAGGATATCCACATAAGAGCAAATTTGACAGACTTGTCAAGTATTTTCATATCTTTTGATATGCCACTATAGATTTAAAAAGTATCTGAATGAACCCCACATGTTATTTAATGATGGTTGGGCTTTCCTTGTTAAATTCTTTGTGTACCTGAGGAAAAAAACAAATCAGAAAGGTTAAATTAATGGATTATTAATCTTTAGCTTGAAAAGCAGTAGTGGTAAGAAAAGTTTACTTAAATAAAATATTCTGCTGAGAATTCTTATGTTTGTATACATTTTTAATAGTCTTGTGGCCATTTAAATAGCTGAAGGTAGGTTTTGTTGGTTGTTATAACTGCTTCATTAACTACAAAATGGCTTCAAGATTCACATTCCCACCTTTAGCTCATATTTAAAGAAACCAGTCCAGAATAAGAAACCTTTCTTTATTTTAGGCTTATAATTCTGACTGGCAAGCATTAGTGGTATCAGTCAGAAAGGGAGACTAAATGAGAACTTATTCCATATACCCTGCATGGGAGAAGTATGTGTAAATTTACATTTTTTTTGCAGATGGAAACTGAAATAAAGCCCATATTCCCCATACTTTGACTGTAGTTATAATCTAAGTTTGATTTGTCAAATAATCTGAATTTCTGAAAATTTCATGTAGTTGTTTTTAAAAGGTATACAGTGTGCATAATATCACATTAAGGATTTGGTGACAATGTTAATAGAATGCAGGGAACTGAAAATGAATGTATCTACATTCCTGATCATAGTTCAGGTGAATAAAGACTGTAGTAGTGTTTATGCTATGGACATCAATCTTCATACTATTTATTCCATAATAAGAAGGATTAACAGAAAATGTTTAGGATGTCTGCTACAAACTGCCACACTAACAACACAGGAAACCATTCTCCTTTACCAAGAGAGGCATAGTACAGTTCGATTAACATTTTGCAGAGAAGCTGAACACATCATGCCTTCTTGCATGGAGTTAAAATTACATAAAAGTAAGTATCTGATGTATAAAACCTTATGTTGGAGGATTTCTGCCACAGGAAGGTGTGATTTGAACTGTATTAGAAAAATGTTACAAATGTTTATCAGTAAAAGATGATTAGAGAGAACTTAATATCCACATATTGGTATTCAGAAGTGAAAGTTTGTATTTCTTTTATGTACACACATGCTTTCTTTAATTTGATAAAAGCTCATGCAAGGTTTATCTTTTATCTTTCTTGAGACGCAGTCAGAAAATCCATGGATAACAATGACCGGCTCTTTATTTTGATATGGTCCTTCTGAACTAACTCATCATGATGAAACACAGGAAAAATGTATATTCACAAAACCCAAGAGCTAAACATAACATGACATTAACAATACCTTTCTTTAATACTGGTGAGGACTTCAAAGCAGTTGCCTTCATTCATAAACTGACAGAAGAAAAATTTGAAGAAACCCTTTCATTTGTAGGAAGGGTTAACTGGGTTCTTGTTACTTTGCATTAATGTATTGATGTGCCCAAGAGGACAGACCATGCTAAATCTGTCACTGACAAAAGTAACACACCATTTTTCTCATTTAAACTGGTCACATATTATCTATGTAGCTAACTTAAGATCAACTAAGATACCTCTAATTTAGAGTGAAACTGAGTGACAAGAAGAGTTAGATTCATACTAATCACTTTTTAGTAGTGGATTTTATGGAGAAAATCCAAGCAATCCATCAATTGCTGAACTTACAGACTGTTGGTATCAGCATCAATTAAA
>JAOXXN010000395.1:85662950-85674639 GCA_026770055.1 Myrmophylax atrothorax
GAATATGAGTCAGCAGTGCCCTGGCAGCCAGGAGGGCCAACTGTGTCCTGGGGGGCATCAGGCACAGCATCACCAGCTGGTTGAGGGAGGGGATTGTCCCGCTCTGCTCTGCGCTGGGGCAGCCTCACCTCAAGTACTGTGTGTGGTTTTGGGCACCACAATATAAGAAAGATTTAAAGTTCTTAGAGAGTGTCCAAAGGAGGGCAATGAAGGTGGTGAAGGGCCTTGAGGGGAAGCCATATGAGGAGCAGTTGAGGGCACTTGGTCTGTTCAGCCTGGAGAAGAGGAGACAGAGGGGAGACCTCATTGCAGTCAACATCCTCAAGAGGCAAAGCACAGGGACAGACACCAATCTCTTCACTATTGTGACCAGAGACAGGATCCAAGGGAATGGACCGAAATTGTGTCAGGGAAAGTTTAGACTGAATATTAGGAAAAGATTTGTTGGACATTGGAACAGGCTCCCCAGGTAAGTGGTCACAGCACCAAGACTGACAGAGTTCAAGAAACATTTGGACGATGCTCTCGGGCACATGGTGTGATTCTTGAGGATGTCCTGACCAGGGCTGAGTTGGACTCAATGATTCTTGGGGGTCCCTTCCAACTCAGAATATGCTGTGATTCTGTGATTTCATAATTCATTTCAGGAGGCTGACTATCAGCAGTGTGCAATATTTCTACATACACTACTTATTGTAATTCAAAGAAAAAAATAGAAGAAAAGAATTATCATAAGATAAAGCTTCCTTTAACAAGAGGCTTAAGTAGATGATTTGAGATTTTAACCTTTTCAGTAAACTTACAAACAAGCTTTGCATATTCCACTGTTTCATATGATGCATTTTTGTATGGTGTGGATTAAGACAGCCAGCTTAAACTGAGCATTATCTTGCTTCATATGCATTTTTCTTGATTTCAGTGGGGACTGAAATCCACTGAATTCCACTATTAGTGGAACCAAACACCACAAAACACATGTCAAGGTCTCTAAGGTACCTCCTCATCTTAGAAAAAAATGTTTTTATAAATGTGCATGTTCCATGGGAGTATCATCACTATTGTTTACAAAACTTTTAACATACTTTAGTCCACACTTTTGCATCTCAGATGCTGTCTCATATCCTACAAACTCAACTTTATTTGCTGCTATTTAACTGTCTATGTTGAAGATAAACAAAAATGTAGACACTAATTTTTTTACAGGCATCCTTTCTTTCTGACATACGCACATGTGAGTTTTCCTCAACTGGCTGAACAATCTCTATTGATTAAAATCCCTCCTGTTTATTTATTTATGCTAGCAGCAGAAATGCAGCATATGTCAGTTATGTTCATGCATCTCAAGCCTTTTTGAGTCACTCATGCCAAATTACAGATCTTTATTCTGCAAAAGGAAAATCTGTTCTTCATGACTGGGTGCAGGACCTTTAAAATATAAAAAATGACAAAAAAAATATGTGCAGTGCTAAGTCAAATGCCTATCAAAAATCTACTGTCAGGAGCTCTTTCTCCCAATTAAACTCAGAAAATAGTCACCAGCAAACAAGATTTGTTTTCCACAAGTTTGATTTGCACATAGATTTGCATTAATACAATTGCTATCCTTTATTATTTTACTGATTGAATCTATGCATCTCAGTACAGATATGGGTATAAGGTACTTGAGCTTCACAGGAGAATGAATACTTTTGATCAAAGCCTGGGCACTACAAATTATATATTTGGAGTCCTTCAACAAGTTACATAAATGTCAGAATGGTACCGTACATATTTTCCCGTTCATTAAGTTATTAACTTCACTTTTTATTTTTGTCTATCCAAGCTATCTATGAGTTTGAGAGTTTAGTTCCAGGTGTGTGTAATTTAAAATCCATAATTTTTCACAATGTGGGCAGTCAGACTTGAATTATTTAGAAATCATCAATGCAAGCTGACTCAACCATTTGAAAGGTAAGAACATGGAAGGAGAAAAAAGTATATCTAATCAGTGCATTAAGTAATTGAAATCAAGGTATAAGAGGTCATGGTGACAAAATGCTAACCTCATCCCACTGCCAGGTCACAGAGACAGTGCAAATTAGCTCACAAAGAAGCCATTGTTGCTTGCAGTGTTGCTGTCAATTATTAACTTATATCACTAGTCATAACCCACAGTTTTCACAGATAATGCCCAACTATCCATGCACAGTTCCCCCTGCATAATGGGGGGAAAAAGAACAAAAGTACAAAAAAGAGGCCTTTTTTAGACCAGCTTTATTCCTTCTTAACAGTTAGAAAAAAAACGATGTAATGCATTTCAGCAACACCAAGACTGATACTTCCAGTCAATCTCACTGCAAACTAGTAAACCTCTTAAAGCCCAATAATTTACATATACATGGAGCAGTGGTCACAACTCCCCATTTTTTTGGATTTTTTTGAGTGTGGAAAGGCTAGAAAATTTCACAGATGGGGAAAAAGAAAAAACCAATATATCTTGTCCATACTCAAAGGCATAGAGCTTTAAATATAGCTTTTTAAAAGTTTAATTAAAATAAAATAAAAACAGTACACATTTCATTAGCTTAAAGAACAAAATGGGGGGAACAAAGACCACTGGTTGGGAACTCAGAAAATAGTGGTTCATTTCCATGATCTTCCTGGAAGCCTCCTGCATCACACTCTGTTTTAGTCACTTTAAACAATTATTTCAGAAGGGCTATCATGAAGACAAAAGCTCTACTGGTTTTGAAGACCCCTTTCCTGCAGATTGCTCTAGAATAAGCAGTAGAAACAAAATGAACTTAAACCTCAGCTGTATGTGTGATGATTTTCAAGGACATAGAACATTCTCAAATGACTTAGAAGCAATTTTAAGTACTTACAAGGCCCTAGGTCTTGTTAAGTGCCCTTGTGTGTAGACTTTGCAGAGGTTTAGGAGCATTTATTTCACAGTAAACCATCAAAAGAAGTATGTGCTGCTTGTATAAACATGAGATACTTATTCTAAGAAAGTGTCAATCTGTAACTTTGGTGTTCAACTGTCCAAAGATGAAAGACACAATCCTTTTATAACACTGATCATGATAAAGTTTGGCTGCACATATTTCCAAAATTAAATCCAATATATTATTTTCCACTCAAATACTTTAAAATGATAAAAAGTATCCTCTTATTAAGTATCATATTAAGTATCCTCAGAACACCTCTGTAATTCACTGAGATATTATCTTCACATTTTACACAGAGAGAAACAGGAGCTAAAACAGAGTCCTAGTATCACATAATTTGATGTATTAGGAATAATTCTAATTCTTTCAAACTTCAAATCTATTATTACCTCTCTAACTTCTAAAGTGATTTTTTTAATGTTGCTAATCAACAGTCCAATCGAAGATTTGTGATACCTGGAATATTACAAGATGTAGAAACTGCAAACTTTTAAGATATATTATAAATAACAATAATAATGAACTGAGTACCTTGTGCTACATTCAAAGGACAGTGTAAAATTAAATCTCAAGAAGTCTGAAGAAACAGATTATTTAAAGGTTTGACCTAGCAAGATACAGAAAGCAAAGCTGCTGCAATATAGAAACCTCACTTAAGACTACAACAAGATGGTGTTTTAATCGTGTAGCACAACAGTTATTCAGATTTTGAGGATTTAATCTAGAAGAATTAAATGTCAGTAACTCAGTGAAGTGTACGGTTGCTGAGTTAAAATAGGTTGTCCAGAGAAGTTGTGGATGCCTGGAAGTGTTTGAGGCCAGGTGGGATGGGGCTTTGAGTCACCTACTCTAGCAGAAACTGTCCCTGCCCATGCCAGGGGGGTTAAAACTAGATAACCTTTAAGGTCTCTTCCAACCCAAACCATTCTAGGATTCTATGAATTTATGTTGAATTTCATTTACACTGTCGTGTTGAGTACATCACCTACAGTATTGTATTTCTGGCTTGTGTCTTAACTTCACATGGACCCTAAATCTGTATTTTGAATAGGCTAGTTGGTGGATCACCAGCAATACAGCTGAACTACACTCTGCTGCTACCACATTTTACCATCAGAAGAATACTGCAGACAGATGTATGCTAATAAAACTACAACCAACATATGCTCCTCCCTTTTCAGTAATTATTATTCACTGAAGTACATTCCTGCTTTACAAGGTTTTAAAATACATTACATATACTAACAATACAGCTGGCACTTTAGTAGTTGTTCCATGGCTGACTTTGAGTATGAACAGCAAAGTATACACAAGGGAAGTTTGTATTTACATGCACAAACACACATAATACTAATTAGGCAAAATACTGGAAAAAGGTTTAATTTCTTGCAACATTTTCTATTCTACATTTTGCCACTGTAGATGAGGCTCCTTCGCACTCACTTGTCTATATAGTTTCCTTTAGTAGGACTTTTTTTTTAGGTGAGAAACACATTCCTTCTCTAAATTTCCTTCCCAGACTTCTCAGAAAACAAAATCTCCTCTGTTTTTAAATAGACCCAAACACAGATAGAAAAAATTATTCATTACATATATCAATTTCTTTGCTTCTGATAAGAGAACTGTCCTATGCAAATGAAAGATTCAACTGAAGCTTTCCCTGTTTTATTAACACTGGCTGAGGTGCAGCCCTAAGAACCAAGTTGGAAGCCCCAGTACAGGTGACATTATCTTTCCTCTTTCCCACACATGCTTGCTCCAGTTGCAGTGAGGAAGGTGTTTGTGAACATAAGTGAGCAGACAGACCCCTTAGTTTAATTTTTAACACTGAAGTCCAACCTACACTGTTGAGAACTGGGGCAAGAATTTTACCGTTTAATGGCATGTACAACTAAGGGTAACTGCAAAAATATTGCCCTTTGCCTCATCTTACATCACCATGAAAAAACTGTCTAGCACATTCTCTCAAGGGAAGAACATTGTAATGTATCCTGAGCTCTTTCCACAGCTCTAACACACGGTAAAGCTTCACAGCTATACTGAACAGTGTATAAGAATAACAGTTTCTGATTGTCTTATAAGGTTCTTTTAAAATATGCACTCAATAAATAGTTTTATTTCTCCAATGACTTTGATTTGCTCCAAAAATTTGTAAATTCAAAAAAGCTAAAGAATAGGCTGTATAACACAGATATGCTGCTATCAACACTTGTTCTCCCCTGAAGGGGCTACAGTTCCTGCAACTAACAGCTCTTCTCATTTTCACTTATTCAGCAGAGATGCCTGGTAATGCCATATATTCCCACCTAGCTACTCAAACCATCAGCTCTGCACTGAGAATTATATTGTCTCTTACTAATCTGTTATTTCACAGCCTCTGCAAAAGTAAGCTCTAAATAGCTTTGTGAAGTGAAACAAAACCCTAGTTTTACACCTTCCTTGTTACACCTGCTATTTTGTGAGCAAAAGGTTGGACTCCTCCTTTTCTGAGCAATAGGTTTTTTAAGGTTGGACCCCAAATTGCGTAATGTGGCAACTGTGTAATTTGTGAAGGACTGAGCGTGCACCATATATTGTTTAATCATACCATATTTGTTTATGCTTATGAGAAACTTACTGCCCCACAGCTGGAAGGAAAAGAAAGTGACAAAGAGCAACCCTGGTTTTCCCTCTCTTTGCCTGTGAAAGGGGACATGACTGATCCTAAATCTATTGACTGCTTACAGTTTCCATTGACAGCACTGAATAGTCTGTGTCTGATCCTTGACTAGCAGTAATGATGCTTGGGGTGACTGTTTCCCACAAACACAGACAGGCTTCCCATCAACGATGCTGTAACATTTCCTTGTGTTTCTCAGATGTAGACTGTTTCACATGAGTCACTGCTCCCCTGCAAGACAGTAATATGACTATTGCTGCCACTTTTGGAAATAAACAGTAATAACAGCTGCCAATATCAACCTTGGCTCAATCATTTGTCTATTATCAGGAAAAAATAATTCCATTCTTATCACCCTCTTTCTCTCCACCATCCTGCTTTTGCACTTAAGTTCTGCATAATTAAAAAGGTACCATGTCCTAGATCAGGCATTTAATAAAATGTCTGTTCTCTTAAATAAAGACAACTACACTATCAGAAGTACATACAGAAAACAACCTTTTTTAGATTTTGAGACTTGATTCACTTCACCTAAGCTTAACACCTAAATGTACAATAGTCATCCCTAAAAAACATAGATTTCTACTACCTACCTTAGATACCAATCTCAACCTGAGACAGTTAAAATTAGATAACTAACTTGTACACGAACAGGGCCAAAACAATGGAACCAGTTTAATGAAAAGATTTTTTAGCAGTTTATGTCCAGTTATATTGGATTGTCACACACACACAAAAATTAATACCCAAATATCAGCATTTGAAAAAAATTAATTCCATTTCCATAACCTCCTCAGCATTTAATTGTATCAAATGAATTTGGGTTTTAAATGCTCTGATGAGGAAAAAAGCTAAGGCTTGTATATTCATTTCTTTTAAGTTTGAGGTAGGTGATGAGAGATGAGCACACACTTGTACACTGTGAACTCACAAAGCTACACATAAAGTCAAGCAATAATGGGCAGGTTTGCTGTTAGTTCTGAGTGCAGCAGGGAAGTTCACAGAAGGTTTATTTCCATCTAGTCACAGCACTGTAAGGTCAAGTTCTGTCTGAAGAGATACGATTTTGACTTCCAAGAATGAAGAATTAAAGTCTTCTGGTTAACTTTTAACAGAACAAAAAATGGTCAAAGTAAAATACTTTCAAATGATCCAAGTAGTGTTCATCTTCAGATGAACCAAATAGTGTTTATCTTCCATTTTTAAATCTTTCACTATTTATATGAAAAAGTGAAATCTGGGTCAGGATTTTTGGTTACCCCTAACTCCAGAAGAATGTGGAACACAATCTTTACTTTGCTAGTCATTCTTTCTCCCTCAAGAGGACATGGTCTGAAGATAAGAGTCTTCTTTGTAGCACTTTATACTTTAAGCGATATGCATACAGTGTGATTTAAGCATTTCAGTTGCTCAGCACAACTATTTGGTAATAAATTTACCTGAAATTATTACTAGTTAGAAACATAAAATATGTAATGACACTGTATGAGTTCCCTGGCAAATTCTGTGCATATCTATGTATCTATGCAGACACATACCCACATACAGGTGTATATATACATATATGAAGCAGGGGTATCTAAACATCAGAGAAAGGCACAACTCAGATGTCTTTAGGATTGCAGTGCCAAACCCACCAGATTTTCACTTCTGTTGCTGCACAAGTGATGGTGTGAACAGGTATAATCAGCAACTCAGAGAATGTACTGGTAGGCTACAGAACTGGGATAGGAAGGATGATAAAGGCCCAAGAACTACAACAAAGTGCACACGAAGACCCTGTCTCTCCCTTATTTGCTGGAAAGCTTCTTCAGAGAGAGCAAGTGGATTTTCCCTCATTTCAGGAAAAACATCAAGGTGCTAGAGTGAGTCTAGAGAAGGACTACAAAACTGGTGAAGGGTCTAGAGGGTAAGTCTTGTAAAGAACAGCTGAGAGAGCTGGGGTTGTTTCATCTCAAGAAGTGACCTTATCACTCTCTACAACTACCTGAAAGGAGATTGTAGCAAGGTGATGGTCAGCCTCTTCTCCCAGAGAACTTGTGATAGGACAAGAGGAAATGGCCTCAAGATGCACCAGAGGAGGTTCAGGTTGGACATTAGGAGGAATTTCTTCATGAAAAGGGTGATTAAGCATTGGAACAGACTGTCCAGGGAGGTGGTGGAGTCACCATCCCTGGAGGTGTTCAAGAAATGACTGGACGTGGCACTTAGTAGTGTCATGGTATAGTTGATAAGGTGCTGATCAGTCAAAGGTTGGACTCATTGATCTCAGAGGTCTTTTCCAGCCTATATGATTTTATGATTCTGTAACTGGATACTAAATATTCAAAAAAGGTGGGGAGAGGGAAATAATGCAGGTATTATTGTATTTCAAATGTGGTTTGGGTTAAAATAATTACTTTTGTGCATATAGACAAAAAGCTGTCTAGAGATTAAGCTGAGAGAGACTTTTAGATCTGCAGATCTACTCCTAAATCGATTTCTTGGGTGATCTTGAGCAGATCTGTGGCAGCTGAGAAAAAAAATCTCAAAGCAGGCTTCTGTGGTGCAAGCAGGCAAACTGTTTATTGCACTTCTTCTATATTTATACCATACAGATATGGATCTGAGCTATGAGGTGAAACAAGAGCCTTGGCAAGACATTCACATGGGGCACGACTGTTTTCAGTTACAAGACATGCTCCCTGCACAGTCATATTACAGGTGGTTTTACAGCCTGACCTTTCACTACTTCCTTGCACACCAGGTCTGTTTGACCTGTTCAAGCCCATGATACATGTCTTCTTGTTTTCTTCTATTCTTCTTCTTTGATTATTCAGGCATTCCAGGCATCTGGAGTGCAGTGCTCTGCAGCTCCCATAAAATCTTTCTGCTTTCCTGTACCACAGTCACCTGTTTGCAAACTAAGGGGAAAAACACAGGATCTCCCCTCTTCTGCCACTATTTACCTTAAAATACCGAGTGTTAAGGGAATGCTAAGCTATTTGAATCAAGAACTTATTATTAATCTACCATATCAATAACTTATATGGTAGAGGATGGTCTCTACCATATTTGAATTTAAGCAAGGCTGAGATTTTGGCAATACTAATTTTAAAATAGTTTCTGTCACTAAAACAAAAATCCTAATAGTGCCCAGACTGCATAAGATTCAGTAATTACTTAGTAATAGCTTTAGGAAAATCTACAGGATTCATCCAATCCCCTATCTTTGAATTGTTTAAGCTGAAGAAAGAAGCATATCCTTGTTTTTGATGGAACTGTCTTTCAGTGACTGTGCAAAATCCCCTTTGAAAAGTGGGCATTCCCCAACTCCTATCTCTGAAACACTCTGTGGCTCCCAGAAAATCTTCTAAAGAGAGCCAACTTTAGCATGCTCCAGCTGATAGAAAGTTTCCAGGTATTATTAACCAGACATTCCAGCACTGCTCCATGAGGCTAAATATTCTTCCTTGCTCAAATGACCTCAAATATTGTACAGGAACAAGAAACTGAAAGTATCTTCAGATAATGCATATAGTTGCATGTTCATTTGTCATGTGCCATTGTTTTCGTTCTGGATTATGGTAATAATAAGGCATTTTCATTTAAATTAATTACTATAATTTATAATATCTCTTGCTTCAGCTATCCTGCAGAAAGAAACCCCTTCTTGGTTCAATGAGCTTATGAAAGATAAGGAGAGCAAACAAAAAGGATATCAGTATATATTTGGTACTGGCAACACATCTCCACATATTTTGGGAGACAATCTTTTGCATAACATCTGCACAGATCTCAGTGCAAAAGTTAAATGGAATAGCCCACCTCTTACAGCATGTTCAAGCTACAGTGGGTACATAAACAAAGAAATACTGTCTGACAAGTGAACACAAGTTATGACAGAAATCAGAGACCACTTAGAGCAGTACAGATTCTTTAACTTTGTGCATATAAAATAGACTATAAAACTGAAACAACCTTTTCTCATTAAGGATGTGGATCCTTCCTAACTTACACACACAAAATTGCAGCTATTATCAAAGAATTACAGAATCACAGAATATGCCAAGTTGGAAGGGACCCATCAGGATCACGGAGTCCAGCTCTTGGCCCTGCACAGGGCCATCCCCAAGAGTTGCACCATGTGCTGCCTGAGAGTATCATCCAAGCACTTTTTGAACTCTGTCAGACTTGGTGCTGTGATCACGTCCCTGGGAAGCCTGTTCAGTGCCCAACCACCCTCTAGGTGAAGAACTTTTTTCTAATATCCAATCTAAACCTCCCCTGACACAACTTCAGGCCATTCTCTCGGGTCTTCTCACTGATCACCACAGAGAGGAGATCAGTGCCTGTCCCTCCTCTTCCCTTCGTGAGGAAGTTGTAACTGCAACGAGATCCTCCCTCAGTCTCCTCTTCTCCAGGCTGAGCAGACCAAGTATCCGCAACTGTTCCTCATACAGCTTTCCCTTAAGGCCGTTCAGCACCTTTTTTGCCCTTCTTTGGACACTGTCTTTTTTATATCTTTTTTGTATTGCAGTGATCAAAACTGCACACAGGACTCAAGGTGAGCATATGCAGTCTAATTGCTATTATCCAATCATTTGTGCTCAAAGTTCCATGGCATTTATACTCTACAATCAATTGGAGATATTTATATGTAGATAATTAAATTCAAAATCAGTGACCAAAGGAAGACAAGTTTGGATTGATTTTCACTGGATAAAAACCCAGACACCATATCAATTTATGTATCCACTATGAAAAGAACCTTTATATATTAGAGACATTTGTGAGCTAAAATTTTTCACCAGGGCAACAGTGCACATCTTCCTGTGCTTGGCAGAAAATCAATTCCAGTGACTTAGGCAGAAATAGATTAAACCTGATATTGCAACTGCTGCAAAGGGGTACGTCTTCCTGGCAGTATCACGAGTCTGTGCAATTACTAAAGTAAGAAACTTCAAAGGTTCCAAACGCTGAACAGGAAAGGGTTTGGGGAGAACAGGTTTTCTTGAACCCACAAGTATTTATGATTTTGTTTTCCATTTTTCAGAAAGGATAAACACAAAGACACTCTGAGAGGTAAAAGAAAATCCCAGACTAGCTAAAACTCCATTACAAAATGGACCACAGTGTTTATTATACAAGATTGAGATGGGGAAGCTCATGTAAATTCCAGTATCACACAATCTAGGTGAGAGAGACGGAGAAAATGCTCATCTATCTTCTCTCTCCACTTTGTTCTTCTTTCCTGTAAAACTATTCTTAATTGGATAAAAGAGGTATTTTATGAACCAAGTCTCTTGAACAATGGTTAGTGGCATGCTCAGCCATTTAGTTTATCAGTTGCTGTTGAAATAGATCAAGTAACTACCTCCAGTGGGGAAAAAAAGTGATCAAGCTGCTGTATGAAGTATGTCACCTGTCAGGAGCCAAGCCAGCTCGTCAAGCAAAATACCCATTTGAGCCTAATAACAAACTACAGTGCAAATAAAAAGCTTTCAAAAAATAAAAAGGAAGATACTACAAGTTTCCTAATATTTACAGAGACCATGTCAGTTTTTTTCTTGGGAGCAGAAGACCCACTATTTTAATTTCACAGTCAATGCAAGTAGAATTCCTCATGTAGACCGGAATGTCGAAGGTCCTAAAATGTGGAGCTCAGCAGCAAGAGGATGTGAAAATGGCCAAGAAACTTCTTAACCAGAATTTCTTACAAAATGTAGGTTTAAAAGCTGTGCTAGTGGAATGGAGGAAAAATATAACCAATAAAAATAAAATCACAGCAGCCACATAGCAGTTTGAGCCCTCTGGGGTTTCAAAATTATTTTAGGGCCTCTCATCTCAGTCTACTCCACTGAAATAGAATTGCATATGTAAAGACCAAAGAGTTTTCTTTGTCAGTAGCCTACCACCCACAGATTTGACTTTGTTGTTTTTTTTTTTTTCCTTCACATTACCAGCCTTCTAGGCACATCACACACACTATGCAGGTATAAAAGAGCACAAAAATAGGGTTCTGCATGAAATGCTGCTCTGCCTTACAAAGTTCTTTCCTGTAGCCATATCACCTGCCTAAAGTAGCAGAAAGAAAACATAATAATCCCTTTTCTTTGTT
>JAOXXN010000395.1:85675611-85698552 GCA_026770055.1 Myrmophylax atrothorax
TGTAAACTGTGATTGGCAAGAGAAGTCCTGGCTTAAAGGTCAGTAAGCTGGGATTTTTGGACAGATCAGTTAGATTGTATATATTTTCCTCATTCATGTAGTACAATTGCATTAGGTTTTGATGATGTACATATGGAAATTGATGAAAGTCACAATGTAGACAATCGAGTTCTTATGAAATGAAATGAGGAAAAAGTTGGTTTTAAAATATTGTGGTTTTCTTATGATGCTTTTTAAGTGATTTATGATACCATGCCATGAGAAGAGAGTGTAATGATTGAACGTAGCGTGCCTTTATCCTAGGGTATATGTAGGGATGATCTCTGGGCACCCCGGTGCGTATCCCTAGGTAAGGGGGCCACTACATTTAGGTGGTATCAAAGCATGGTTGGCATCTGCTGGGACATATAGGAGTGCTAAGCATGAAAGATCTTGAGAAATGTAGAAAATGATTAAATTTGCTAGAACCCTATTTACAGTCCGTTAATCATTTTGACGGGGTACAAATGGCTGCTGGGACCTAGAAGAAAGTACACAGACACACTGTTTAATTTTGCATCAACTAGCAGTTCACCTTTCCTGACTTGCATCCATGTCTCTCTTTTATTTCAGAGAATTCAACTATATGATTTGGTGGTCATTTTTATCAGCAGCCCTAGCTTACTGTATCCACTGCAGGTAGCTTATGTAATTTATGCTTTTAATTTTTCTGCAAAGCACCTAGTACAATAGTGAGAGGCTCCATTTAAAATTACCTACATAAATAAACAAATATAACACCATTAGCATATAACAGATCATGCTCAACAAATTATAAACATTGTAAATTCAAAAAGTTTAGTGGCAGTATGACGACCAATGCACAGAAGAAACATGTATTCATTTTCTAATAGTTCTAACACATTGCATAACACAGTAATAACATCCTCATAATTTTCTAGGAAGAATTTAGGATTCTCATTTTGTTTTTTACATTGTATCAGTAGCTTTTCCTCAGCATCACACTTGCTTGTGATAGACCCAAAAACATTGGAGTTACATACAGCCAAAAACCATCTACTACAGCTCCTCCAACACCATTAACAGTGGTAATAATGTGTAAGACCAGTTAAGAACATTATGTCCAAGTGTAAAGCCTTCTGAAAGCTGTTATCTACCAAGTGATTCTGGACTCTTCAGGCCCACATCTATAAATCAGTGTAAGTCTCAAGCAATTTGAGCATCCAGTCAGAGTACTGACAGAAGAGAGGAGTATTTAACATTTTACAGATCCACTTTCAGACATGGGACTCCAGCCTAGCAGGGACTTTAGTCAAGCCACATCCTATAGACATTATTATGATCTGCTGTGAGTCTGGAATCAGTGGGTTTGACCATCTCTGTTTGTCTGCCCTGCTGGCTGCCCCAAACTACCCATCTTTGCCACAGCTGGCACAGAGCATATGTGTGTGTCTCCACTGCTTCAGCACCACATCCAGCATTTGGACTTCAAATGACTGTCAGCAGCTCCAGTACACTGGCTACAGTACCATGGGTGTACATCTGGAAAAGGTATGGAAGGAGGCCATTGGAGATGATATCAGCACACAACCAAAGTGGGTAGAGAATTATTTGTCACAACTCATCCCATGGCTCTCTTGAAAGCTGTCTTCAACTCCCCCCATCAGGTGTCTGCTACCTCTGTTGATTAAACAGCATTTTGCTGGTTTTCTTTTTCCTTGTAGAAAGCGGCATTAATCTGTATGCTACACAGAATAAATCACCAGGGTGATTCTTTCACTATGGTTGTAAAAACAAGTTTAGCAACATTTATATTTTGCTGTGATTGAACCTTCCCACAGAGCTGCCATTCACAAATTTTAAATGACTTGCAATATGCTTTGCACCTCAGTAATTATATTCTGAGTCATCAAGTTCACACACACTCCCCTTTTGTAGCAACTCATGTGTTCTTGAGAGAAATTACTTCTGAACATGCTTAATTTTAAAGTCTTCATTTTACACACTCTATGTAATCAAACTTTTTATTAAACATTGGCAAGCAATCTGTCTCATTTAAAATGAGCTGCCAGAAGAGGTAAAAGTCCATTAAGCTGTTAATTTCACACTGTAACACTGAATTCTTGAAAAGTTATGTTGAATATTGTTTTACAAAATGCTTAATTACATATTTACCTAATTCTACTGCCATAGTTACTATATTGATCAGGTATATGATAAGAAACCAATATAGCCACATCAGCAAGGTTCTCCCAGGTAGAAAGAGGGAACAAAAAGAGAGGATTTAATTTCCATTTCTCTTGTTTGAGTTTGATACAGGGAATTTCACTATACAGGTACAAACCACAAATCTGCTAATGTAGAAATACAAGTATACCCTAAAGGCAGAGTGCTTCCACTGCAGTAATGGTTTAAGTGATTTGATAGCTCAAATTCATTGCAAGTAAACCTCAATTAGACTTGAAAATGAAAGTCAAGAAAGTGACATAGAAACTATTATATGTCACTATTTTTAAATTACTTATAATGGAGGTGAAAAAATATTTTAGGCTGTGAAAATAAAATTGAGATGACTCCAAAACACATGAACCACATATAAACATATACAAAAAGATCGCTACCTCTTATATATTATTCTGAAATGGTTTGATTGCAGGTCTTTGTGTGCAAAAACCTCTCCATTAAAACATTTAAATTTGACTATTCCGAGCTCAAGAAACAGCAAGTCTTTTACACATACCAGCTAATTAACTAGACCTTATTTCATATCATGTAGCCTTGTCAAATAAAATTGCATTGCTCATCCTTTAAAGACTTCATATCCACCTTTATTTAGGTTTGTAGTAACTTGAATCCTATGATAATGAAAGTAGAGAAAAAGGATGAAGCACATATCAATTTCTCTAAAACACTTGTAACTCAAAGCACAGTATTACTTGAATATTGACGGTTGGTTTTAGTCCTCCCGCCCCACTCTTACTTCAATTAGCTGTGAAGACCTTCTTACAACTGTCAGAATGAAGTCATTAGCACTGCAAAATTATTACATCTTGTAGAAGACTTTGTCAGGGCGGATCTCACTCCTCCAAGCCTTGTGACCTGTCTCCAGGAACATCAGCACACTGGCTTTCCAGCCTCTTATCAAAGCCATGCAGTTTAAAAACATCAGGGATCCTTCCCAGCAAGAATTTGCAGTCACACCCTTCCACTTCAGAAGGCCTGTGACAAGTCTGAATTGCCAGGCATGACTTCTTCATGAGCAGCAACGTACTTCACTGCACTGTCCACAGGGGACAACCACAATCACCAACTCCTCAGTAGAAAAACCCGAATCCAGGTGCTTTAGCCCTTTCACTAATACTTGTGTCCTTACAGCTCTGATGTTCATGGGCCACAACTAGGAAGAGCTCTTTGTCACACAATTAAAAAAAAATAACCAAGGAAATAAAAAGGGCCCCAAATTTACAAAAGAAAACAGCATGAGTATTTTGTTAAGCACAAACAGCCCCAAAATATATCAGCACAATCTTTCAAATTACAATAGCTGTTCAAGGCGCGAGACTGCAGATGAAGAGAATTAAATTTTCAAAATTCAGTGGAGTGTGCTCTTATTTAATTAAAAGCAGGCAGAATTTCATTTGCACTTCACTGTTAAGAATGCCACCTATAATATCACATTTTGGCAGTACAGCTTAACTCCAATTTATACTAAGAGCATAATTCATCAAACTCATTCTGAAGTTCATTACGAACGCTAAATGCCAGTACTATTTGCTATAGTGATCCCATCCCATTTAGATGTTTAAATAGGCAAACACAGTCAGATAAACTCGCAGCAGCTTGTGAATGTCCTCTGTTTTTTCAGATGAAGCCTTTTGTATCTGAACTGCTACTGTAAGCTACAAGATGTATCCTCCATGTTAAAGTTTTACAGATATGCCTTAAGGCATTGAAATACTATCTTGCTTGTACCTATGCTTATAAAGTAACTTAATTTATTTTATTTTTCCCTCACAAATGAAGCCACACATTATACTCATCACTGGGCTACATCCAACACACCAAGGCTTTCTCACTGACTGACAGAAGGTTACCCTTGTACACCACGTTCAGACAATGCCTATGTCCCAGACCATGCCCTATAAGGCTGGCACATGGTAAAACTTTCTCCCACCCAAAAGAGAGGGGTGACTTGAAGACATGCAACAGCTTTCCATTGGACATGCAACATTTCCAGTGATACTGGAATGTTAAAGGCCTCCCTCTTTCCTCTAAGCAGCTATGTGAGCCAAACAGGAGGGAGGAGAGACACTGCTCCTGTCTATTTTTGCTTAAGCAAGTTTGGTTAATTGAACTATACAATGGTTTGTGTTTCTTCCCTGGCTGAGGTTACCTGTTGCTGACAGATTTGCAAACTCCTCTCAATCTACTACTGCACACATTTAAATCATCACAAACAAACACAAGTAGTTTGTCCTGGAGTCATGCACAATAATGCAGAAATCACCTGTGTGCAGCACACTATTTACATAGGAGGAACATGACAAAGAAGAGTTAGAAGGTCTGTTTTAATCCAGGCTCAGTCACTGCCTTCATACGCTGTCTCAGTCACAACAGTTCAGAGGTCTATACAGTTTCTCACTCCAGTTTCAAAGCATGGCAACACACAAATTGCTAAAAATGCAGACTGTAATAACAGGTATTGTAAATACATGATTGGAGATAAAAATCAAGTGATCAAAATCATTCATAAATATCTTTTGCAGGGAAGGAAACATTTCCCAAGTATGTTACTGAAATCCCCTATCACACTGTACAGGCTGTTGATGGAGTCCACATTAAGCATTTTGGTATAATTAAAGTTCTATATATGTGGCAGGCTGTTTATTCCTTGAAAGGCCAAACAGGTACTTTCCAAGTAAGCTTGTACAAGGAGACTTTAGGGCTTGGAGTTTATTGGTGTGGGAGTAAAGGCTTTCCAGTCCTGAGAGGTGGGCATTTTCACCTTCCACAGGAAGACAGATCTGTGTGAAATAAAACTATTTTCAGCTTTTATGAATTTACAAGAGTGTAAGGATCTTGAGACAAGATCTTACTGGCAGGCAGCTCACTTTCTCCTGTTGCAAGATAGCAGAGACAGACATTGAACTGGAAGTTTCACAGCCAGCTCACCAGAGAACCAGGCTCCTAAAGGAAGACTGAATCGGACACCACACAGGATTTTGGCACCAGGATTTTGAAACCGACAGGTCAAGGAAATTTTTCTTAGCAGGGCAAAAGTAACTAGGATTGTGCCTCACACTTCTGCTGAAGAGTGCTTCCCTTAGCAAAAAAGCTTCGGTGTTGTATTCCAAAGGCCAGTTTTAGTACTGTTCATCATCTTTGGTATTTTTGGGAGGGGGGTTCTATCGTGGATATTTTGTTGTTGGTAGTGGTTTGGTTTTGTTTTGTTTTTTTATTCCTGCAAGACAACACTGTTTTCATATATAGTTTACCCCAAATTAAGAAATATCGTATGAGTGAACATTGACAGATTTTCCAAATAAGTGATTTATGTCTCTAAAACCTCCTTAACCACATGACAGGTACTTGCAAAAAAAAAAAAAATCTAGTGAAATATTAAACACCTTTAAAAAGGTAAAGACAGACAAACTAGAAGAAATAGTAAGAGGATGGCTGAGAAAAACCTGAGTGTTGAAAAGATCTTATGAGCACCATTGCCTGTGATCACTGGATTCATTACAAGCCTAGGGATTCTCCATAAAATCCAAAGCATATACATCATACTCCCCTAAACAGTCTCACCATCCAAAAACTTGCAATAAATTCTAAATTATTAGCAACATGTTATTGAGCTGGCACTCAGTTATAACAATGATGCAATTTTCTTCTGCCTTGACACATACCAAATATACTAATAAAATCTAGCAAATTACACCTGGATTCACTAGATGTTGTTAACTTTAATATAAAGAAGACAGTTCTATTCAAAGTCTTGCCTCATTTATCTCTCATATTCCTCTATCTTACCATGACTTGTGCTGCTTCTTAAAGGCACCCTTTAATTTCAAGGACACCATCTTTTCTTATAACCTTCAAACTAGAAATAAAGTTTAAAACAAGTAAGAAACTTGAATCAAGGAAATAAGCAGAGAAACAAAAGAAAAATGCATATGCTACAAAAGACTATCTGAGTTTCAGGTACTTACCTGCTATTATTTCAAACTACCAATGAAAGCTAGTGCATTCATCTTCAAAGAACTACATGTTTAAAGTGATCAAGCCAATCAAATAATCATCTCTCCTTTAAGTCAATGGGGTCCCCTAAACAGTAACCCTCTGCACAAAATCTCACAATCTGCTTTCATTTTTGTTCCATTCATATGAGTATCAACCGGTTTATGGACCACACTATCACTTCCGGCCTAGCATGAAATTTCATAACAAAAAAAAAAAAAAAAAGAAAACCATGTTCCAACAAATTTATTACATTCTAGAATAATCCTCAGAAAGATGTGCTTTCCTCCTGGAAAGCCATTGTACTTACAGATTTCCTCTATTTCCTGGAAATACTCATGCCATTCCCTTAGCTTTATAGTATTTTTGCCTTCTCATAGCACCCAGAACATCTGGTGAGGTCACACTACGATTTCAAGCATCTTTGATTCTGTCTCAGTTACCATACCCTCAATTGCCACACTGTAGGACTTATTTCAGCAACCCCATTCTATTTTGTCTACACATTTCAGAAAGACGAAGGTAATCCAGATCAAGCCCAGAGAAAGTGTCAATGAGATTGGGGCAGGGATGAAGAATGCCCCTTGCAAGTAGAATCTAGAGGAGCTTATCTTGTTCAACCTGTGAAAACAGAATGGAATGGGTTTCCTCTGCATAAATATGTTTAATGGTAAAAACACCACAGAAGTCTATAGGCAAATTTTGGTGTAGGAATAAAATGATACTAGCTTCTCAAGAGCCAGTGGAAGAGAGAGTTTTCCAGTCTCCTCAGTGGGAAAGATTATCAACAGTAGATGAAAAGTACTCTGTAATAGCAGGAAATGAGACACAAAACCCCTGAAGGTCACGTGCATTCCCATACTCTTGAACCATGGCAGCTGGGATATGTTTCTACCCTGGCTGTCCTGAAACCGGGCCCCCTAAAACCCTTACTGGGTCCACACTCATTTCATCCCTGCTGGGGTTAAGGTGGCTGGTTTACACCACACCATCACACCTTACCAGTCACCTCCCATACTTCTGCACTCCCCATTCTCAGTTTCTTCTGCTTAACTCTGCTGCAGCAATGTTCCCGCTGGCTCTGCTGCCTGTGGTGTTTAACGCGATCCCTGGGCAGCCTGAAAGCCAGGCAGCTGTCTGCTTTTTGCCATAGGAAAGCTTTCAGCGGGTCATCAATGACCTCAGTAACAGGCCATTATATATTTAATGAACACAGTTGCCTGCGGCCAAGTGCAGTCTCAGTGCTGGGGGAACTAAAAAAGAAAACAACTGCAAACAGACATGGGATATTAACAGAATCTGAGCAAGATAGCAGGTTGCAGAGGGCAGAAAAAAAATGTTGTACGACTACAGCATCTATCATAGCTGCTGTAAATAACCTGCTTATTAGAGAAAAAAACCCTAATGGCATGTGCCACCATATGACAAAGCAAATATGTTTGCTCTGTCTGGAACAATGCATAGAGTAAATGGCATTATCAGAGATGAGAGGCAGCCACAGTCACAATGATATAACAGGGCCAGAAGATAATTCTAAGGCTACATCACAATTGTGAGGTTATAATTTTACTACAAACAGCACAGGTTAAACTTTCATCAATCATGCACTTCTTGGTAGAGGATCGTTGAGTCAGTTTCAGATGGAGCAACACAGAAAGTGTCCACAGTCTTCAAAAAAACTAGGAAAAAATACCAGCTGTACTTTTGAAAAATACACAACTGAAGGTGGCATTCAAAATTTCTTGACTTCTATCAGATGGAGCACCTCTACAATGCTACATAACTTGTGCTGAGAAACAGAAGTGTGCTGGTCAGAATAAAGTTGTCAAGCACAACAGGTGCACACAGGGGATGGCAGAAATTATACTTGTGCTAAATATCTGGTCTTACAAAAAGCCTTACTTAAGATACAAATAATCATGCAGGCCAGTAATGAAGTTGTCAGGTTCCCCTGGATCTGGCAAAGGAACTGCCAGTGTTCCCAAGAAGCAGTCAGGGCTGTGTTACTGCTCACTGAACAGCAGGGCAACACGTGTTACCAGAAATGCCACAGACTGGTGTCTCCCCATACTGCTTCTTACAAAGCAGCTGCAAATCCAGAAGAGGGAAGAACACTACATTTCTTCTACAGTTTTTGTACAGCCTAGGGAGGGGAAAAAATCTTCCATATAAACCTGAAAAAGACAAAGAGATGAAGAGAAGGGAAAAAAGGAATTTTCATTGGGGAAATTTCACTATTGTTATCAATGTATTTTGTTCCAATTAGACTATTACATTCATAGCACATGTGCCCTTTCACAGACTTCCCCATGGACACAGAGGCCATCGGGTCCCTGCCAAAAAGCAGCTGAGAAGGCAGGAAGGCTGTGTGCATTTAAAAAGTGTGAACTAAAATGGTGGCCTGAATTCAAGTACGCCTGTATCACCCTCCCTGCTCTGAATGTTATCTAGAGAGCAACGGTACAGAAAGACCACTTTTAAACTGAGTCTCTATAGTTTCTTTGTCACAGCCATATTATAAAAGCAGATTCCTTGAGGGTTTTTTTCTGAATCAGGAAGAAAAAAAGGTAAAGATTGTGTCCAGCCTTTTTCAGACCTCTTTGCAAAACATTCTAGCCACCCATATAAATTAAACTCAGAATTGCCCAGAAGCTTTTTATCCTTTGTGTTCATAAACTAGAAACCTTGACCTCCAGATTTTAATTTACTTTACTGAAATATTTATTTCCTTCAATAAATGAAGAATTCCAGATTTGACTCTCTTTGCAACAAAGATTAGCCAGAGAGCATGACCATGAATATACCAATTTTATTTACTGCAATCTCTTCATACAAACCATGAAGGTATAAAGCTGGCTATCAGAAGAGTAACAGAAGGTATTAACAAATTCATTTCTAAAGCTTCAGTTTACCAAGTTAATGATTAATTAATTTATTAAAACAGAGATGAAAGTCCAGGAGCAAAGTTCCAAAGTAAAACAGACTGATTTTATTTGTTCTTAAACCAATTCCTTAACTCATTAAAAATAGCAGTACCTATTACCCTGACCAGAAGCTTTTTGTTACCTTACACAGGATTGCGAAGAGTAAACCCACCAAAAGTAATGGATTGACTCCTAAAAACAACTGTGCATAAAATGGAGTCTTTTGCATAAAAGACTCGGTGTGGCCAGGGAGAAAACAAGAAGCATCTGCACCAAAGGTGTTGCTCTGTTGTCATCCAGCATGTCACGGAGCACAGAGTGGAGATATCAGCCAGCTCCTTGTGGGCACACTGTGGTTGTTAGATTGCACGCCTAAATAATTTAATGAACCATGAGGAAAAGATCACTGCTCTTGTCTAAACTCTTCCAGAAAACCTATCCATTATTCATAATTATCTTCCAGTGCTTCTCCCATTTGCCATGTGCAGAGTCACCACAGTGAGTACAGTGTCCTTCTGCTGGACTTCACCTACTGTGGTATTTTAGACTTGTCCTGCTGAGCAGTGGGATCAGGAGAAGCAGAATTTGCAAAGAAGTCACAAAACAAGCATGCAGAAGGGCTGAACCATCCTAATTTTGAAACAAGGTTTTCAAGCTGATAGGTGCCATTAAGCAGGACAGGATGTAGTGCTCAGATGTCACTCATCCATACAGTCTCCTGCCAAAGACCTTTTCAAAGGACAAATCAATACTAAGCAGGTACTGTATCTACTACTTCTTACTGCGTAGGAAAGGTCAACCCATTTTCATGTATGTATCAGTTCCAACATTATAGTTTTCAGACACAGAGTGGCTTAAACCTGGGAATCAAGAAAAAATCCTTATCTTGAGTATAGCAGCATTCACAAATATGTGATAATTTAAAAAAAAAAAAAAGACTTGGAATGAAAACTTGTTTCATAAGCAAGGTGTCATGCTTGTAGAAGGAATGTAAAGCTTTACCTTGCTATCATGAAATGCAAATAAATTATAAACAGCATTTATGAGACTGCTTTCTTAGCAAAATCTGTTTTACCATAGAAACAAATATATTTTTTTTAAATATTAAGACATTTACAATCATTTTATGCATGCCCACTGCACCCTATTTTTTCACATCTGCAGGCCACAGAGATCATTCTACTCTTGTAGTTCACTTAGATGGCATATTTTGAGAGGCCTTTATAAAAATACATGCTTTAGTTCTATATTTAAACTTGATCCTATTTAGCTCAATGCCAAATCCTTTTAGCTTCAGTACCAAAATTCTGTAATATACATATGGCTACAATCTAGATGATGCTTGGGGTGGTCCCATGGTGTAATGGAGAGCACTCCGGACTCCGAATCCCAAGGTCGTGAGTTCGAGTCTCAGTGGAACCGTCCCGGGCAGTTAAATGCCTCCCTGCCATCCGATCCCGTCAGATCTCGGATGCTGAGCAGGGTCAGCCCCGGTTAGTACCGGGTGCTGTGACAGTCCCGAGGACTTCACTGTCACTGTCCAAGCTCACTCGGCCGTGGCAAATGGACCTCGGGACTTAAACGGTGGGGCCAGTTCTGCGCACGCTGAGTCTCACCTAAAAAAATCCACTGCGCAGGCTTGAAGGGCACACCCACGTGGGGGAGAGTCCTTCCCAAATCTTCGTTAGCGATGTTTGGCCATACATACAGTATTAGATTCCTTATTACTCTTGGTCATCATGATTGAACAAATTTTTATAGTAATGAACAACCTCATAACTTTGTCAAAAACTGTGTTTAAGAGAAACAGCTCCTTTGGGTTTTGGTTGGTAATTCTTCAGGTTTACTCTCTTTTCAGCAAACAGAAACTGGTATTTATAATAATTAAATGAACTAATGGGACTCCTACACCAGTTACAAAGAGCATAGGGTGTAGGACACAGGACCTCAAGGCCCTAGCCTCCTGAGGTCAGTAAAGTCTTAGAAAAATATCTTTGGGTGTAAGTATATTTTCTATAGTAAGTACATTTTTGAATGCTGAATATTGAAACAATATCTGCTGGGGTCTGTGTGTGTGTCTATGTGAGCACAAGCACTCACCTGCTGCAAATCAGGATAATTTAACTTCAGCTAACAGAGCTATGCTAACCAGCTGCCACTGGTAACCAAGAACAAATTCCTTTAGTGTTGAAGTTCCTGTTCCAAATGCATTTATCACTGAGGCAAAAAGATTGGACCAAACCCATGACTGTTTTAAATGATGATAGCTGTGTTGATTTCAGTGGAGCTCTGCCAGTGTATACCACCTAAGGATTTGGTACAATAGTTTCAGGCAAAGGAGATACATTCCTTTCAGAAGATTAATTATGTTTTATATGCACTTACTGGGTACTTTTGGGGTAATTTGGCTACATAATGAAAAGCAAGTAATAAAAAGAAAGAAGCAACCTGAACTTGTAGGTGGTCCATTTTATTGGACTAAAAATAAAAGGCAAGCATTTATGAATCACAGTGTCTTCCTTAAGAGGTAGAGAGGAGAGCAAGTTGAGGCAGTAGAGATGAGAGCCTGGTTCTGATTCAGACTTCATAATTATATTAGAGACAGAGATCAAAGCAGGAGCTGAGCAGGAAATGGCAGAGAGAAAGTCAGGTGCAGAGATACACCCTACTCTGTTGCTGTCATGAGCCAAAATTTGGGAGCCAGTCCAGTGTGGTGAATGAATGTGTTTGTTTAAAATAATTGCCTTGATTGAAGCTCATTATTGTTTTCTTCTGACTGCTTTAGGTAGGAGTTACTGCCAGCCTGTTTTCTGAAGGTAGCTGGTTTAATACAGCTGCCATCATTAACACTCGACAAAAAATCCTGGAGTGTTTATTCAGTTTTCACTCAGGTTTTCCTAGGAAAAGGGGGAAAATGCTGAAAAGGGAGGAAATACACCTACAGTCAGTGAAGACTTACTTCCATCTTCCACAGTACCCTAATGGAAAGAGAAAATATCATCCAGCGATTTCAGCAGATTGACTCACAGTGATGCAAGAGTATGTAGTACTTCAATGACTGTGGCGAGGATCTTTTTTCCCCTTCTTCTTTGTTTTCCTACCCTGACTTTGCACAGAACATCAGATGAAGAGACAGTTTTGGAAAGACAATAGGGAAATGAATCAGTCTACATACCGGCAGTTTTCTAATTGATATGAATCTATTGAAAGAAAATTCTGGATATAGGTAGACTCTTGACAAGCATCAGGGCAAAGTTTGCTGATTATCACAGTTTTTATTTTATCTTGTACTGTTTGTTCCATAGGATCTCTACCCTACTAACTGCACCAGGTGGACATGGAATCTATCAAGGAAGATGAAAGTGCAATTTTTGCTCTTGCAGCTATTGGATTTGCAGCAAAAATTGTTGAAACTAGAGAAGTGTCAAATTTGTTTAAAATTTTAAAATCTCCTCTTTGCATATGCAGACATATTAAATATATGTGTATATATATATATATATATATTTCAGACACCTGAATTTGACCTGATTTTATTTTCTTTGCTGTCACATTTATTCACTAAGTTGAGGTTTGAGTTTGGGATACCAACAAGTCATTTGCTGGGAAGGAGTGAATAGCTGGCCCTGGAGATAGTATCCAATCTGCTCTGTTTATCTGCTCTGGGGGAAGCCCCATCTATGTGGAGAGACCTGCTGTACAGACTCAGCTAAGTCTCTGCACAGTTTCTTCCTGTTAAGCTTTCCCTATTGAAGACAGCCAACATGAAACTGTTTGCATGGGTGCGCAAAAGATTTAGAGCAATCCCTGAGATCTATGAGCACACAGCACAATGTACTTATTAAAGAACAAGTGGAGGTAGGAGCTGCTACACAGAAAAGGGTATGATAAAAAGGGGAGGCCCAAGCAAAATGAGAAGTCTGACAGAGAGTACAAGAGAAGAATCTGAGAAGACAGGCAGTATTTCATTTATAGAAGTGGGCAGTTTTACAAATGATCAGAACATTAGGAACCACATTATCTCACATATTTTACTCTTTAGCATACCAGAACATAAAACTTCCAGAGATTTTTGTAATGGCTCTTAGAGTAGGTTTTATTCCCATTCCAATTCTAAAGACAGTCTGTACAAAGCTGTACAGCACAAACTCAGACCTTCAAGGTAATCTAGTTTTGCTTACACACTAACAGAAGTACAGAAGAACCTGATCAAATTTTCTTCTTTTGGTGTTCTGAAATGTTCCTCCTTGCACTGTCTGTTCCTGAGATTCTCTTTCTTCTGCCACTCCAGACAGAGAGTTTACAATCTTTACCTGCAGGACAAAGGAGTCACTTGTTTCATTAGATCAAAAGATGCATTTCTAATCCATCCTTGGGAGCAACATCTACAGTCATTGGAGAGTAATGGCAGATGTGGGACTGCACACAGAGCCAGAACCAAAGCAGTAGCCTCTTGCTCAAAGTAATCTGGCAGTGGCCCCTGTCGGGAATCAAATCTTTGGTATGATCTGGCAAATATTCCTGACAGGAGAGTTACCCAAAAGCTGTATCAGTTTGCCTTGGCTTTCACCTACTCCTGTGCCAGCTGAAGTTATTTTCTTCTGGGGAGTCTCTTGAGAGGAACATGCAGTGTGCCTAGCAATCATCTCCCTCACACTTGTCATTCTCTTTGGTGTGAAGATGTCATGAATTGCAAAAGAAATAGTTACTTGAAGTTATGTCAGAATGTTCCATTACATTTCAACAGCTCACTTTTTTGAAACAGAGATAGCTACCTTACTATTTAGGTACCAATAACTAGAACTTTGGCATTCAAGGGACAGAACAACACATAAAATTCTCTATGTTCATTAACAAAACCAGATTTTAAAAGTATTTGCTGACAAAATGATGAAAATGCTGGGCGCGTGTAAAACTCTTATGGACCGATGTCAAGATATTTCAAAGTCTATAGTCCTTTCAACTGGCAAACCCCAGGCTGCAGTTATCATTGTAAAAAACTCCTTCTGTCCTTATGCTTTAGGAAAAGATTTGACCAGTTCCAGGACACTGATGTGATTCTGCTGGGCTTTTTTCCCACATAAGAAATAGTCTTATATTTTTCAGTTTTCTAGACTCCAAAATCAGGAAATTATCACATACATCAGCTTTACTTCCATCTTTTATATGTGCACGATGAATACAGAAATTTAAAGAATGATAGGGAAATATAGTCTTGTAGCATTCATAATCACAGTTATTGGAAGGCTCATTATTTATAGAAGGGCACAGCTCTCATAAGATAGTGTGCCTTTCTGTGCCTTGTCCTCACTAAACATTATTTCCAAAATAGGCTAAGCAACTTGTGCTATCTAACATTTCATGTGTGAAGGTACCAATATTTATTACTAATATTTTAATGCGATGTTGCTTGCAAATGAATGTATGCACCTCCTTTATTATCCCTCCCAGCTGCATAGATTGTAGCAAGTTCACTGTAGAGGAAGTCTAGGAATTATTCTTGGGACCTGAAGATGTCAGGCAAGCCCAAGATCCAGCTGGTGAAGGTGTCAACTTACTGCTGCCATGGCAATTATGCCAAATATGCATATATTCTAACTGGCAATATTCTCGAGTTTTACTTCAAACATTCAGACCAGCCATTTGGCAAGAACATGCTAGAGTCTTAATTGCACTGCTCAGTAGCAAATGAACGAAATGGTTCTGAATCCTAGAAGCAATTCAGAGACTGAAAATCTACAGGCTTAGCATGAATGCCTTAATCCGTTGTAGAAATTGCTTCAATTTGTGCCTCTAGGATCTCACGATCAAACAACCTTGAATTCAAAGGACCTCAAGTCTATCAAAACCTCACATCCTTGCCAATCAAATCTTGGGAATTACACACAGTTCCAGCTTTTATCCCTGATCTCACTTGGCTTTCACCTGACTCATGCATTTCTGCTCCTCACCTCACTCAAGTGTTTCTCATGGTTTGGGGGATTTTTTGTTCTTTTCTAAATAGATCAGATCTTCTTCTCTGAAAAATGATCCATTTGAATCTCCTAGTCAGGATCATTTCTTTCCTTTTCAAGTTCATTGTGGCAGTGGTAAAGGGGGCAATATGTCTTCTACTTTTGCACATGTTTCTCTTGGCCTCTGCAGTTTTAGTCCTTATTTCTCTCACTAACCAAAATTCCCAAAGAGCCTTTTATTTTTGTCCCAAACACATTGTTTTTCATCAGAGTCTTTCAATCCTTCATCAGTAGTAAATCATTCCAGCCACTGGATTAATTTAACAGTTGTACTAACAGCCAGCTTAAGGCAGGGAACCCCCTTCTTCTGCCACGTGCCTGTTACAGCATTAACAGGGGAAAACAAGCAAACAAACAAACAAACCAAACAAAACCAAAAAACACACAAACAAACAAAAACCGTAAAAAACCCCACTACAAACAAAACCAGTAATCCTACTATAAACCTAAAGCTAAAACAAGAAGCCAGGATTTTAGCTTACAGGTAACTGAGCAGGACTCAGAGTATACTTTTCACATTCTTGTAGCAAATGTCCATCTGTGTGCAGTAGTAATTATTACCCATGATTGTTAACATCTCATTCATTTCAAGTCATGTTTGCCTTGCTGATCCTCAGCGAGAACAATGTGATGGCTGTGGCCACTCTCTCAGTGAAAAAATCAGTAGAAATCTGGCTGTTGCCAGACAACTTGTTTCACCTTCTCACCCCTCCAGCTAAAATCCTTAATATTTCTTTGGCATTGATGTAAGCATCAAATCACTCATTGTTGACACCATTCCCCTCTTTTCTGTCTTTACTTCTCTGGGCAACCAGTAGAGAAATGGGAGAAGCATATATGTGTGAGAGAGGCCTTCAGTGAATATAGTGGCGGAAGCCACACTGATCAACGACACAGAAAGAAACAGATCTTGGACCACAGCTGGATCTCACCCGTGTTTTACCTGCACTTTCTCTGATCCCCAGAGCAATAACAGTCATATTTGTCTGCATCATTCTTACCAGTATTATTCCCCTAATCCACATTATGGTGTAGGCTATGCATGTCACAAGTGAAAAAGATGACTCTTTGCCCCAAAGATTTTGCAACCTGCAGGTCTTACAGCACAGTCATTTAGGACTACATGTATGTAAAGGCCAGTAATTTCCTTCAAATAGTGCTCAGTCTAAGGGCTTTTCTGGGAAATAAGGGCTTTGTACTTGGGAGAAAGGGTGAAGGAAATAAGGGCTCGCAGGTCTTGAAGGATGCTCCTGACTGACCTTGGCCTGCTGCATCCAAACAAGATAAGGTTTGCTCTAAAAGGCCCTCAAAACATCCATTCCCCCATACCAGCAACGAAATACCAAAACACATAACAGCAAAATTCCAAGCTACCAAGAGGACCAAAAGCCATATTGTGCCACAGAAGAAAAATGAAAGGCATCAGAGACACCACAAACTCTTAATAGTAGTGAGCATTTAACAAAACACCCAGTTGCTTTGAGGTTGTGGACTACAATCACCTTCTCCAGAGAAGAGTGGCAAATGAGGGAATAATTGCCTCTCAACTGGATTTAGGAAATAAAAATCTCCTCTGATTGTAAAACTGTAGGAGATAAGCCTGATGAGTCCAGCAATGCACTTTCCTGGGAGAGGGTGATGCCATAGAAGCAGCAGGACAAATCAGAATCAAAAGGAGAAATATTATCTTTTCTTTGTCTCAGTTTTATAGGTTTTTTTTTTACTTTTGATTTTGTTTCATAGAATAACTTCATTCAAACTGTATCAAGGGACGTCATTTCAGTTACTTAATAATTTTAGGATGTGTTAGGAATTTAATGAAAACTCCAAACACACAAATAAATAAATATTACTGCTTAGAAATTCAATCTGATTTCATGGTCATGAAATAAAATACACTTTAAGTGATAATTTTTTTTTATTAAATAGCACTTCATGTATATATGAAGGGACACCTTTCTGCTCTCTCTGTTCACCACTAAAAATGGCAGCCACTGATTGGAATGCAGACCTTCTACATATTGCAGAAGAAGAAGAGAGTTTTAAGCTGCTTATACCCAGTGAGTTATTTCCAAAGCCACCCATACAGAAAACTTACGTATTTGCATGACTTCTCTGCACATACGTTTAAAATAGTACAAAATTGGCCACTGTTCAGATGAGCTGAAATAAATGATAGATCCAGCAATAAAATTATAGTAATATGTCTAAATAGTGATTTTCCCCAAGCTCTGCAACCTGTGAGATCAGGCCAGCAGACCAACACCCATCTCTCTGCTGCATGATATGCTCAGATCAAACTCTTCACTGCAATGCTTGAGAGGTTCTTGATCCCCAAGGAAAATAATAGGTGGTAAGGAAACTGTGTGCTAAGTTCGGAAACTATTTCAGATGTAGTGTACTATGCCTGAAAAGAAAGCAAACCTATTACTCACAGCTGCATTGCAACAAATTCAGAGATGAAGCCATTGAGGCCCCTTTTGTATTTTCTTTGGCCTGCACACAAATTGTTGACATCATTTATTCTTCACCACTCATCTACTGCTGTTCTGAGTTTAGAGCTGTATTTCAAAACGGGGAGAAGGCCAGGTCAATCAATGGGGGGCGATTTCCCTGGGAAGTCCTGCACCTTTCCTGTTGCCTGAAGAATACTAGAATTAAATCCAGTAGTCCTGGATGCCTTTAAAATTTTCACTCAGTGAATTCAGGGCACTAAAACCTGAAATGAATAAATAAACTCCAAAGCAGAAAAAGAACTGCATAATAGCTGCAAAGATACGTATGCTTTTTGTGTTGCCTCATAGAATTGCAACTCACTGAGTGATTGAGGTTGGAAGGGGCTCCAGAGGTCATCTGGTCTAAAAAATCTGCTCTAACAGAGACATCTAGAGCTGGTTGCTGGCTTTTAAGTATATCCAAGGTTGCAGACTCCACAATATCCCTGGGCATCCTGAGCCAGTGCTTAGTCTCACCCAAAGTGAAAAAATAGCTCATGATGTTCACACAGACCCACCTGTTTTTGAATTTGTGCTCACAGACTACTAGGTCTTCTTAAATTTGTGTTCTTGGGCTTTCATGGGTAGTACTCTGGGTGACTTAAATCATAAGTACTCATGCTGACTTTTATAATCACAGAATCACAGAATATGTCAAGTTGGAAGGGACCCTCAAGGATCATCAATTCCACCTCCTGGCCCTGCACAGGACAATCCCCAAGAGTCACACCATGTGCTTGAGAGCATTGCCCAAATGCTTGAACTCAGACAGGCTTGGTGCCATGACAGCTTCCCTGGGGAGCCTGTTCCAGTGCCCAATCACCCTCTAGGTGAAGAACCTTTTCTTAATACCTACCCTAAACCTCCCCTGACACAACTTCAGGCCAGTCCCTCAGGTCCTGTCACAGGTCACCATAGAGAAGAGATCAATGCCTGCCCTTTCTCTTTCCCTCACAAGGAAGTTGTAACTGCAATGTGGTCTCCCCTCAGTATCCTTTTCTCCAGGCTGAACACACCAAGTGTCCTCAGTCACTCCTCATACAGCTTCCCCTCAAGTCCCTTCACCTTCTTTGTTGCCCTTCTTTGGATACTCTCTAAAGGCTTAGTATCTTTCTTAAATTGCAGTGCCCAAAACCACACGCAATCTTCAAGATGAGGCCGCCCCAGTGCAGAGCAGAGCAGGACAAGCCCCTCCCTCAACCAGCTGTCAATGCTGTGCCTGATGCCCCCCAGGACACAGTTGGCCCTCCTGGCTGCCAGGGCACTGCTGACTCATATTCAACTTGACATCGACAGGACCCCCAGGGCCCTTTCCATGGCACTGCTTTCCAGCATCTCATAATGCACCGTGCAGAGATAGTGAGAAGTCAGGGAGGGCAGCAGACAAAGAGACAAAACTTCTGAACTAATGTCTCTAACATTGATTTATACAAATTATTTACAACTGTTATGCAACCACTTTACCAAAAAGTCATGACTCAGATAGAAATGAGTTAAGTCATGGGTTAGCATATACCAGGTCACCTGAGATCATGAATTGAAGATCACTAAATGTCTTGGTTTAGCTGGTTAAATTGCTGTTAAGTAACCACTTCAGCATACTGGTAACTCTATACTCTTCACTAGCTTAGGTAGTTACTGGATCCTTTTTAAGAGTGTGCAATATTTCCCTTACATAGGTGAAGTGGCCTTTTGTCTGAAGAACCAGGACAAAGTTTCTCAACAGAACTGCGCAGTGATTGTGCTGTATCTCAACCTGCCATCAGGTTAACTCGGACCAGGATTGCATGATTTACACAGATACAAACTTCAAGGATGGTGAAAATGAGTCACCAGTCTACACTAACGTAGGTTACAGTCACATTGCAACAAGAGAAGAAATGCAGTTCCTTGATTCTGCATTGTAATTTCAAAAGGTACATGTAAAAATCTTTCTCCTTTTCCCTTTTGGCCAGACAAATTTTCTGAGATGTCACTTTTTGCAAGATCTCTTTTTCATTTAAATGTACCCTTTTTCTAATAGATGTGTTGTATATGTTTTCAGTAATTACAGAAGATGTTGTCCTTTTCATTTATGCCTGTGCAATCCAGTTTGACATCATGTCATAAAAGTTTATGTGTTGTGTTCTCTGAGCTCCTTACTAATATCCCTGGCATTCTCCCTGACTATCCAAAATCAATACCATTGCTCCTCTCTCAATGAAAAATGGAGCATTGAACAGGGTCCAAATGTGCACACTGACAATTTGCAGCAATTAGATGCTGTGCTAACAAATCACTTTCCCGTGGGATGATAAAGTAGGACCAGAAGAATCACCAATGTCTTTCTCAGGGGAGCCTGCATATAACTGGGACCTTTAAGAATTGGATTCAGTTTCTGTCCCTGTTTCTCTCACTGGATATTCACAAAAATAGTGAAATCAAGATGGAAGCATTCATATTAGGAACCATGGCAATCAATTTTTACTTGCAGATGGTAGATTGCAATCAATGTTAATTAACTAGACTCCTCTTCAGAGCAGGTTACACTGAGAGACAAGCCATATACATTTTTGACCAAGACAACTGATTTTGCAGGCCTTCAGAAAAGAATAGTGATGGTTTTGTGAGACACAACCAAATACAAGAGTGGGGAAAACAAATAAAGAAGAGACTTTAAATCCTTTAAGAAAATATGCCTTATATGCCTTCAGAGATAGGGGAAACAGAAGCAAACCACAGAATCACAAAATATAATGAGTTGGGCGGACCCACAAGAATCATCTGGTCCAAGTTCTAAGTTAATGGCCCATATAGGGATCAAGCCGGTGACCTTGGCATTTATGGAGATGGCAGTGAGACAGTGCATGGTTGACCCTGTCTTTCCTAGTGAAAAATTCAATCCTAGCTGTGAAGACCTAAATTTGTTCCTTTTTTCTTTTTTTTTTTCTCTCTAATGAAAGTTGCAAAATAGATTTTTGTACTCAGGTCAAGTTCAGGAGAAAAAACGCTGAATCAGAACTGTCACCCACAATGTTACAGTCTTCACACATTTGTCTTATGCATTTGGTGCTATTCATAAAAGTTTATTTCTTTTAAGGTTCAATTAGGAGAGAGTTTTAAACTCTTGTACTTAAAAATATAATTTTCATTGCTGCAGAAGTTCCATGCATTTTCCAAAAACATGGAAACCTGATTATTACTGTAAGCATATTTCTTGTTTTATTTTTATTAAATGGTGATAGGAGAAGGGCTGTGTCCTGGTTTTTACTCAGGTTTGGCCACAATGAACTTCTGGAAAGACAGCCAAAGCCTGAACATACAGAGTTGTGTCTTTTTCCAAAAATGCTTGCTTCCAGATGTGTGGATGTGGTCAGAGAAAAGTGATTTTGCTTCTTCGTGCTCTATATCTGTTCTTCAGAAAACCAAAGGTGTTAATTTTCGGGTGCTGTCAGATGATTACCTCTTCCTTACACAAGATTCTTTAAAAATTCACAGTGAAGGAGAAGGAAACTATATTGCAATGCAGAACTTATATACTTGCCTATATGCAAATTTTGCTGTATTGATCTGTGAATTTGGTGAACAAAACTGCCTTTGCAGTTATCTTTGACTGGAATGAAAATTTAGGCTTTCAGTGAACTCTGAGTGGCACAAGAATGAACTCCAGATAGCACCAGAAAATATTATTATTCCTCAGGGTCAACAGGGATCTTGATTTCAAACTCACTGCGACAGGGACCTTTTCTGTTCTGTTTTTATACTCCAGAAGCCAGCAGGACACCGTTTCCAATTAGTTCTTCAAAACGCAGCAGTGTTACATTACCATTACTACAAAACTCAAACAAGTAACTTGGTCTAAGAAAAAACAGAAACATCAATACAACATCCGGTGCAACATGAATGGTAGCAGGTCTGATTTTCTTGGCCACAGTCATAACAGTTGTGTAATGACTATTGCTCAGTTCCCTCTATGTGTAGTTGGTTGTTATGGTTTAGCTTGGCAAAATGTCAACTGCCCAATACAGAGTCAAAGGGTCCCCTCCCAGGGAAAGGGAGTGAGGGAGAAAGGCCTTAGAAATGGAACTTTGAAATGGCAAGGGTTTATATTTACACAGAAGAAAAGAAAAAAATTAAAACAGAATATGATACAATGCATATATATACAAATGTGAAAGGAAATAGTAACACCTTCACCGAGTCACCCGAGTTAATAATACAGATTCCAACCATCCAAACCCCAGAAAACCTCCCAGAAACTCTTCCCAAGAAATCTCCCAGCAAGAGAGAAGAGAAATTAACAAGAAAATGTTCACCTCTCTAAACAATAGCGCGGATGTCGGCAAGGCCTAATCTTGGGAATCGGAGCAGCACAGACTGAGACAGAAACTCCTCCTCTCTTTTTATACCCCTTGACACTTCTTGATGATGTCTGATGATATGAAATACCCCTTTGGTTGCTTAAGTCAGGTGATGCTTGTCCCTTCTAATCCATGCCACATCCTTTGAGGCCTGCTAAAACTGAAGCCTAAATAAGGCCTAAACTGAAAATAAAGCCAAAACTACCACATTAGTATAACAATAGTTCCTTCCCTTTGTTCTGTCTTTTATCAATTAAGATGTAGTTTTGCAGAAAAGGATACTTTCTTTTGTGGATTTGCATACCACCTACAACAACCAGGACTGAGAAGGTACAGAGAAGGTGTCTTGACTCGAAAGAAGTTTGCTTGGATTGCTTAGATAGCAGGTAATGTTAGTAACAAGGGGGAAACAAAAATAAACAACACCCCCCCCCATGTTGAATAGTCAATGAAATGGTATAAAACACAGAATTTCTTTCTCATGCTTCAGATATTTTGGGGTAATTATTCCTCAGAGAAATCTAAGGAATATGGAGAGCTTATGCCAGGAATGTAATGGACCCCAGTTTCATTACAAACTTGGCCTACCACCACAAGAAAAAAGAAGTATCTGTCTAATGCCACTAATACAGGTGGCAACTGTATATGCTTTATACAGTATGGCTACTCAAACTCTCAATAGAATGATCCAGTGCAGAATTCAATGCTACAGGAACAGCAGTATCACAGAACACTCTGAGTTGGAAGGGACCCACAAGGAGCCCAGCTCTTAAGTAAATTGCCCATGTGAGGAAACCCGCAACCTTGATGTTATTAACACCATGCTCTACCCAAGTGAGGTAATCTCAGAGCTGTAAATGCAGACTGCCTTCTGGTGCAGAGAGCTGGAAGCCATTCCTACTTCAAAAGAAGGGGTTAAAAAACCCCAAAC
>JAOXXN010000395.1:85707175-85718874 GCA_026770055.1 Myrmophylax atrothorax
TATTTGATAAAATCGTATTTCAGCAGTAGGGGTTTTTTATAGGAGTATCGAAAACCATTCAATGTGTCAGCATTAGTTATGGAAAGTCATTCAGTCAGAGTATTGGTTCATAAGCTGCAATATTCATATGCTAATACCCTTGCAGATTAATTTTACATGGAGGAGTCTTTGGGTACTGACACAGGCCAGTCTGTCCTACTGAGGAAAGTCCCAGACCAGCTCTCTAATCTCCTTATGTGCTACAATTCATCTCTTAACAAAACATTCACCATCTCCAAGTGCCTACCTTGTCTCTTTGTAAAACTTCATGAGTGCACATGTACATACAGCCTTAAAAATGCCAGGGGACCATTCAGTTTAACTAAATATTTCTATCTCTTAAATGAAAAAATAGAATTTAATTTGAAGCTTTTCAAAATTAGAGTTTAAGACCAAATTACAACACTCAACTGCACAAAGTGACAGCCTGAAAACATACGAGGTAAAAAGAAACCATCAGATTAATATTTGGGACCCAAAATATCGGCTTCTGACAAGAGCACATTTTCCTAAAACATGACTTCACCTGACTTAGAAGAAATTTGAAGACATCATTTGATGAACTGAGAGTAGAAAAAGGCAGTTATATTTTCACTAAATCTTTTATTAATTATTAAGCTATGTATATATATATATATAGTTATGTGTATATATATCTATATATAGCTATGTATAAAGAGAGAGAGAGACCATACAGAGGATGGTCTAGAGGGGAAGGAGCACAGAGAGACCATGAAGGCACTTCCTAAAATGGCCTTGTGACTCCGGGAGGCTAAGCTTTCTCCTCCTTCACAACCCTTGTCTAGTCACTCAGTTCATATATGTTGTAAATATTAATGCTTGGTATTATGTAATTTGTTATTTTAATCCTTGAAATTATTCTTGGTGCTATACATTTCTGGAACTTTGACTGAGTATCATTTCCAAAAATAACCAGTTTACCAGTATACCATGGGGCTGCTCTATGTTCACCTCCTTTACCTTTCGTTATCCTGCAATTCCACCATAGTCATCAAAACAAGCCAACCTGTGCTGTGCCTTCACAGATTATTTCTCATAGCCCTGGCACTTCAAAATTCCTGCACTTGAGTTGATTACAGGCTGCCAGTTATATCACCAAAAGTCTCATAATGAAGAATGAAATGTGTAGTTACAAGGCAGCAACTCTACAGAGTCATGAATTTTGATTGGTGGATATAATTGCAATTCAGTAGGACTATATGTACAGTATTACTTGGAAAGTAGATACAGCCAATGCCCTGGGGAAACAGCATATATCTTAAGTATGGCAATATTAACAAACCCAGTACAAAATAGATTATATGAAAACAAGCTGAAGGCAGAATAAAGCATTATCTTGTCAAAAAATAAAGATGAAATTTTCAAACATCAAAACAAAAGGAGAAAAAACAAAAGATAAAACAGGGAGGAGAGGGGTCTACAGAGGTTGTAGACAAGTGTGGTATCACTTGAATACAGTGAGGTTTTAACAGGTAGTTTCACATCAGGTACCTCAGATTCATGGAATCCTAGGGTGGAAGGGACATTAAAGATCATGTTGTTCCAACCTCACTGCCATAGGCAGGGAGGGACACCTTCCACTAGACCAGGTGCCTCAAAGTCCCATCCAATCTGTCCTTAAACACTTCCAGGGATGCATCCACAAATTCTTTGGGCTGCAGTGCCTCACCACCCTCACGCTAAAAAATTTCTTCCTAATATCTAATGTAAACTTATTCTCTTCCAGTTTGAAGCCATTCCCTTTTGTCCTGTCACTACATGCCCTTGTAAAAAGTCCCTCTCCATCTTTTCTGTAGGCTTCCTTCAGGTACTGGAAGGCCAATTTAGTCACCCTGAAGCCTTCTCTTTTCCAGGCTGAACAGACCCCATTCTCTCAGCCTTTTCTCATGGGAAAGGTGCTCCACTCCTCTAATCATCTTGGTGGCCCTCCTCTGGAGTCACTCCAACAGATTGATGTCTTTCCTGTGCTGAGGATGCAGCACTCCAGATGGGGTCTCAGAATGTGGAGCAGAGGGGCATAAGCACCTTCTTTAACCAGCTGGCCACGCTGCTTTTTGATGAAGCCCAGGATACAGTCAGCTTTCTGGGCTGAGAACGCACATTGCTGGCTCATGTTGTGCCTCCATGTTATTAATCCAAGTCAGATACCCTTCAGAGCCAGCTCCCTATTTCCAATGACTGCATAAGAACTTAGCTCCCTCAAGGGATGCTCCTAAATTACATGGCAAAAGTAGATTTAACTATGTAATGTTATGCAGATAGCCTTTGTAAAAGTGTCTGAAATCTCACAATGACACAGGGCACAATATGCCCACACACTGTAAGGACAGATGGACAGATAAAGATCCTTATTAGGTATAAACATTAATGAAGTACACTAAAAGAAAAAAAAAAAGACAAAAAAACCCACCGACATCCCTCCCCTCCCCCCCCACTAATATGCCTTTGCTGAATATTTTCTGGATTAAACATCTAATGAATATTGTTACCTATACCTTCAGCTCCATTTTGGCATTGATTTAGGCAAAAACTATCAAAACCACAGTTATGTTTTCTCAATAAAAACATGCCTCTTACCTAAACAATCCTGCTCTGCTAGACAAGGTAATGTTTTGTTTCCCTTACTTAGGGTCAAGGATCTCTTCAAAAGACCACAAAAGCATAATGCTTGATAGACAAGCCCATAGATAGTCAAAGCCTGAATAGTTACCATGCAGTTAAAGGAAACAGTGTTCCTCAGCATGGTATGACTTAATTGCTGCAGGCCTGGTGAAGTAACACAGCAGTCAGCCCACATCCATGGGCACAATTCTGCTTTCCGCTGCCAGTCCACTGAGTTCATCAATTTCAGTAATCACAGCTTGACCTGACTATGAAATGCTGATCCATACTGGGCTGAGACCAACCTGGATAATGGTACCAATATTCTAAGGGCTGATAACCAGTTACTGAGTTCTGTGGGGAAAAGGTGTTTCATTAATGTATGTTTGGTTTTGACCTTATGGACTCATTACAAAAAGCAAAGCATGAAATGTGCAATTACATTTATCTGTAATAAGTTCCCGCTATTTTTCTCCATGTGCTATTGGCTTGCATCATTTACTCTTGTTGCATTATTACCTACCGCAAAGCAGGCAGAGTATTAAAAGCCTTTACAGTCAATAACATACACCCCCTTCGCTTGCTGTATTCCTCAGCAGGGGCTATACCAACTCCACAAAAGCTGTTTAGGTGGCTAAGATTATTCAGTGTCAGTATGCATGCTATTCTTATGTGCACGAGCCCCTGCTTGCAGCTTTCAGTTTACAGCTCGCTGGTATTGAGGTAGACATGAGCACGAAAGAAAGCGAGGACTTCACATTTATTAAGAAGTCACATCCAAACCTATGAAATGTATCTTTCACAGCTACAGAAAAAATAATATTGCATGCTATCATTTGCCAACTCCTGTGCTAAGTGATGCCACAGTAAAGGGATCAGTCAGCACCCACCTTCATCCATTTGGCCTAACTATAAGGCACAGCTTTATTCAGTGCATCACTGGAGCATGATTAAATATCAACTTCAGTCAGTGATGTTATTTCCACAGACACCTTTAACAGGTTGTGTGAGACCAGTTGAAGTCTTACTTTATGAGTATGAATCAGAGGTACCTCAGCCTCATGTGAATACCATAGTGCAGCCTGCTGTCTTGCCATCTTTGGATAAAATATAAATCACAAGTGATTCATATTTATGCAAGTCTTCAAACAACTGTAACTTGCTCAAACCAAAACCAGCTTTCACACCTCCCTAGTAAAGATATGACTGTCTTTCAGTCTCTTTCTTTTCCCCCTTTCTCTCTGATGCATTGATCAAATGAAAGAAGAGTTGAAAGAGAACATTCTTCTATTACTAGAGAATGCTTTTGTTGGCTTTGCTGAAAATTTCACAAAAACATTCACTTTTGTGTAGGAAAGAGGCAATTTAGAATTTAGAAGAGGCAATTTCCTTCTAGAAATGAAAACATGATGGTAAAAGGCAATGTTTAAGAAATCATAATAATAATTTTCATAATAGGGGTCATTAGCTAAACATTCTAGTAGCATAGTAATGCTCTTTTTAGCTTCCCATTCTTGCCATAAAACAGCCCTAGACTTTCAACAACATGCAACGATAATGTTTGAAACTGTAATTTTTAGTCAGTTCTATTTCTTGCTCTGTGACCTGAAATAATGGGCTTTATATAAAACCTGGGACAAAACAGAGACCCTAAACGTTCTCTCCAAAATACAACAAATTAAATGTGTACAGATATATGGAAAGACTTTTAAATTATTTTATGTGTTTCCAGAAACACTAGAAGACAAAGTTGGAAACAACAGTCACCCCCAAAGTAACCCTTTTCTTCACCCTTTTCCCTTAAAACTCATTTTATTATATAGAAATAATTCACTATGAGCCTCTGGCAGCTAGAGCCTTGGGCTTGAACTTGCAACCAAAAGAATAACTAAACACCCACATGAGAACTGGTACACACAATGAACCCTGAATGACAGTAAAATCAGTTATCCCCACTGTTGAGGCTCTACAGAAACACTTCCCAGCCATCATTCCTTCCCAACGACAAGACCACGTTAATGCCTTGTTTGGTGAATGCAACAGAACTTCTCTCTGCTGCTTTTTCTGGTGAAGAGGTGAGGCTGTTACTGTAAACCAGTAGTAAATTTATTCTCAGATAGAAACTCTTCACACAAGGTTCCCCACAGACGCAGGCCTTGGTTTACTTATACCATCTAGCAAAAAGTCTATTGACAGTAACAATGAAGATCAATTTCAGTGATATAAGTTTCCCTTCAGCATAAATTTCATCTTTCAGGGACAAACATGTAAAACCAAATGACCATGTTACCAAGAGGAACTGTGCATAAATTCAAAGATTGTGAAATGAAGAGTGTGAGGACTGTTGGCCAATACCATATTCTCATAAGATGAGAGATCTGAGAAGATTCTCCTGGCCCAGAGTGGGCAGTTCTTTGCTGCAACACACAATCACATTCATCAACCAAACTACTTCTATATGAAAAACAGTTAGGTTGTTAGTCTACCTTGCTCAAACCAGAACAGTGCTTCAGAATTCCATCTTCCTAGTAAGAAACTACATCTTAACCTCTAGACTATGCTTTTCTATGATCAGCATATTCTCAATTCAGTGTTGTTTTGCTTTAATATCTATCTTCATTCACCCAATAGGCTTCAACAGATATTTCTCCCTTGACAATGCAGTAATACCTTTCCACCTGCTCTGGCTAAAAATGTAATCTTCCTTTATTCTTAATGAATGATAATTCCAATTTTGGAAAGCTAGAGTAAGTTTCCCTAACTTTACAGGGAAAATACCTCCTTAGACCAACACATCCATATCTCTTGGCTTACACTCTTGTTACTCATCACCTGATTTACACTCCTAATTGATTGCAGTGCAGTAACAAAAACCCAGCAATATTAAACCAAGGAGGCATTTAATGCTCGAAATGTCCACACATAATACTTGACCAAGACCACCTGTATCACCTTTGCACCGGTGAGCAGTCCCCAACATAAACTGAAACCATAAACATGGGACAGAAACAATAGTGCACAAAAATGTTAAGCATAGAACTTTCAGTATTATTACTGAGTAGCTACTTACTGTTTATTATGAGGAATTTAATTTTAATAAGACACAGAAATACTGAGATTTTACTAGGGAGACAGTAAGTAGGCATGAAAAACTACGTATAAGCTTTTCTTCTACATATGTAGTGGGTTAGTCTAGACATTTTCCCATCATAAAATCTTTGGGCACCAATTCCCTACAAAGCAAGACAGTTTAACTCTTACTTTATAGTATTTTGATCCAAGTTTCCCCTCAGGTGGAACTATTCAAGTATAAACAGACCAATCTAAATGGTAAGATTATACTCAATTGCTTTACCTTTACTGAAGTTCATTGACCACATTATACAGATGTCAATAACATAACTCATTAAATAAATGTATTTCTTATTTAGGGAGTTTTTAAAATAAGAATTATTTTGTAAATTTTTTAGAACTCACTATAATTTCCTAATACCGCCATAAAATTGTAATACTTCAGTAAAAAAAAATCTCATTAAAAAAATTCCCACTTAAAAAAAATCGTAGCAGTTTGCTGTCAATAATTTAATAGGTATGCAATTGTCTTAAATGTTCTGTTATTAACTTCATATACATGGTCTAAATTAGTTTCCTCAAGTTTATTTTCCATTTTTTAGGGGTCTTCCCTAATTCAAATTCTTCAACAAACATTTTCAGGAATGTACTAGGAATGAAAAAGTACATTTATTAAAAAATACTGTTTGAGGAAACCACAGTTTTTAAGTCCAAAACAGTATGACAACTGCAGAGATTTGTTAACTTATTCTGACAAAAATACAGGCTTCTTAATGAATAAGTCTGAATGCAGCAGTATGTGAGAGAAATCCTATCCAACGTAGGCCTGCTTTAAATAGAAACAACAGCATGCAGCTTACAGATATTCTAATTTTTTAGCTTCACTGATGTCCAGCATGCTAAAGCTTTCTAAAAGAAAACTAAAACCCTCTTGAGCTGCTAGCACAAACACATCATTTAGAACCCTCTTTCTAAAGGATGGTTAAGTGACACAGCTTTTGAAAGCTTGGTCATTACTTTGAACCTGACTTTGGACAGCAACAATTCACTGCTGGACTCTGCCACTAAGCTATTTAGAAGGAGGAGCTTGTAGCTCTTCCAGATATTATAATTTGAGAGGACAGGCTTTCTGAACTTGAAGGGCTGCAACCCAACAAAAAAAGTCTTTTCCGAAGTCCAGTGAGTCAAAAGGAACCCATGTGAAGTCTGACTGTGTTTCCACTGTACTACAATGAATAACCAAAGCAGAACTTTGCCTTCAGGTCACAGGGGCCTCAACTCTGCAAAGCTCCATTGAAACATGAGAACACACATCAAGGTATCCAGAGCCTTTGAAGTAATTATGAGGCTCTGCTGAACTCTTAGTTAAACCATTAACAAGTCCACTATAATCAGTACTTCCTAAACATACTGCACTGATCACCTTTCTGGTTGAAGGCCAAGTTGAAGAGCTGGGTTATGATCTTAATGACCTTTGAAACAAGTGAAGTTTTCCTTCCTTTAACAAATGTGCTGGACTGCTTATATTGCTACATCCTCACCTGGCATCTACAGGACATCACCAGTCTCTTGGGTATGCATACACTTTCTAGAAGTCTAGACACCAATTTTAAAAGTGCAACATTTGTAATAATTAATTGACAAAAGGAGCAGGAGGGCTAAATAACAGGTAACAGAAACAAAATCTCAAAATTACATCAATCAGCTTACTAGTTACATCAAATGAAGAACGGCTCCAGAGGTGTATTCAAGGCATCCAGGTGATTAAGTGTTTCCTCTAAGCACATATTATACACCTTTATTTACAAATATGCACAAATATGCCTGTGTATTGAAGCACTGAGATAGGTATATGAATATATAGAGATAAGTATTCCCTTAAGAGATTAATTAGTATTTTCATGTTGCTTCTTGTAGCAGAACATAAGGAAAAGCAGATGTGAATCTGAAGACTCTCTTCCCTTACAGCTCTTTTCCACCTTCTTTTCTTTAGTGCTTCTTTAACTGTACATTTTCATAATTTTAGCAAAGTGATAACCTAGAAGTTATCACATCTGCTTTCAATCTCAATCAAAATTAACATCTACAAAGAGCATCAACAGTCAAGAAAAACAATATCAGCATTTAGGAACAATAGAATAACAATAGTTACCTGTGGATGTCTTTGAAGAGAGTTAGACACAGTTCTAACTTGAAAAAGATTGCACCCACTAAAGAATTCTAGTACTGGAGACTGAGTTCTAGCTCTGTTCATCTCAATGCAAATTCACTCAGTGAACTACTTCTCCTTTGCATCTTTACTTTGTTTATCAAGATGCTCTATGTTTAAATAAAAGTGTTGGGGGCACCTGTTGAAGTTAGTCCAATTTATGTTAGTACTAAGAGATAAATATCTGAGCATCATAAACCCAGTAACAGTCTGACAATACTGATACAAACATACAGAATTTCATATTTGGATCCAGTGGATACCTTTTGCTACAAAAATGAGTTTCACAGTTGTTCCTTTCTTGGTTTTATAATGGGCCCAGCAATAAAACAATTGCAATGTTATCACAATTTTATAAGCATACATCTGAAAAATATTTTGATATGCTTCACTAAATCATAGTATAATTCCTCTCAATTAAAGGGTTTCTTCCCATATAACAACTTTAGAAATTAAAGAGAATTATAATTTCACCATAAATTGTTCAAAGTACTAAATACAAATGGCCTCACTAACACTAGACTAGCTTTGAAAATGAGTAAAATATTATGCATAGAAAACCAAATATTCCAGTTTCCCTAATCTCTGAACTCTGAACTTAAAATCACAACCCTGCCACAACACCAGCTCTTGCACTTTGCCTATAGGTAGCTGAGAAAACTTTATGTATTTAAAAATCGAGGTCTTCCTCCACAAAGCGTATAATATTTGAAAAAAATGACAAGACCAGACATAATATTCACAGAACATATCTTACTCATCTTCTGACACAAGGTACTTGAAAATAGTATCTGGGTAAAACCACACATAGTATACTCTGCCTCCAGAACTGACCACAGGGACTGGATCCTGAGTATGAGTAGCAATTTCCTACGTGGAGCCTCCATAACTAGCACGGCCATGCTGAAGTGCTGGAGCTGCTGGAGTTCCACAGCCAGGGCAAAGCCTGCTGCCTCTCTTTAGCCCCTTCTACAAATGCTGAACACACCAGACAGCTGCACACACCTGTGCCTTACATTGGCAAAGGCTGTCAAGTGACACGTGGAGAGTTATATAAGCTAAGAAGTTCAGGAACTGATTCTGTAACATCAAGTGAGGGTGCAGAAGCATTTTAAGTGAGGTGAGCATTATTTATAACAATGAATTATCATATTAATAATGGAAAATATTATCATAATTGGAAAATAATAGTAATTTGCTACTATTTCAAAGCCAATTCATGCACTGCTAATTTTAAAATACTTCCTTAGACTTGCTATTACTAGAAGTAACATCTCAGAATAGCAGTGAGATATATAACATATACATATACATATATTTCTGTAATGAGCTCTTATTATATCAAAAAAAAAATCTAGTTTTTGTTGAATTTGTGCTTGTGGACATAATATTACCCTATTTCCTCAAAGCAAATATGTTTAAGTCAACAGTAGCACGTTTGGTTCCTATCACTTGCATTTTAAAGCTACTTATTTGTCATTAGGATGAAAGTAATTTGTAATTCCTATTTAATTTTTTTTAGCAAAAGTGATGAACATTTTTCACCAAAAGAATACCCAGGAGATGTAAAAATGAAAAACCTAAATACATCAAAACAACATTCTGAAATAGTTACAAAAGGTTCCCAGCAGAGCACAGAAGGGACATGGTATGGGTTAGGGCTTTATAAAATGTAAGATAAAGGATTATAACTCCAAGCAAAGCAACAAGAAAATCAAACTCATTAAATAAAAAATTAAATTTTAAAATTACTATGTTATGGTGCCCTCATTTGTATCCTTAGATACAGTTACCTCAAGAAGGACACGATTTTCAAAGAATTGTAAGATCACAAGTATTGTAAATCTGGTTCAGTCAGATGCCTCAATCTGCCACCACATTTCAAATTAGAGTACACAAATTCAAACAACTAAGGGAAAAAAATCTGGGTCAAATACTCTGACACAATGATAACTCGTAGAATGCCTCAGACTCAGTGCATACAACAATTGGTTCTACATGTTTCATTCCAGATTCCTTTACCCCTAAAAACTCTTCTCCAAATTTGTGCCATAAATACAAAAATGAAAATGATACTTATTATGTTATGTAATTCCCACCATAAGGCAATTACTGGCTCCCCGACAGTAAAGCTAGAACGAACTCAGGCAATGAGCGGCACAGAACATAATGCAGGTTCCATGTGTGATTTGTTTCCAGATGAACAGCATGCATTCATCAATATTTCGTACACACACTAGATATCTGGTACTTTGCCTCCACAGAAAGTCAGGGTATAGTGATAAAGTGAACCTCATGACATCAGTTATTGCATGGTATACACAGACTACTTTTTTTTCTACAGAGCAAATTATGGGCTTCTCTTCTCCCATTTCTTTTCACAGAGGGACAGTAAGAAAGGCATTGAGGGCACACTTTTCCTGACTGACTGACTGACCTGTGCTCTTTTCCCCCCATCCCACTTCGAACTTGAAATACTTTTCTTCTTTGTGCTATGAAAGATGACAGTTGGGCAATTTGTGTTCTCACTACAGGGAGAGTAAAATTCCTGGATTTATGAGGAGAGAGATGGGGTTTTTATATTTATTTATGTTTGTATTTGTATATATACCCATAGTAATGATTGCTTGGTGGAAAAACAGTAAGAAACAATCAATTTTGTTAATAATAGACTATTCCTTATATACATTTTTTCTCTAGTGTTTCATTTTTTCTCATATATTCCTGTCTACAAGCCAGGAACCCCAAACAACACATATTCAGAGATTGTATATGTTAGACTAGACTGCTGTTTTCTCCTGTCATTCCACACAGAGTACACAGTGCAGTGAAGTAGATTCTATGCATGCAACACTGCATGCACAGTAAAGTTTCTCCTCTGGATTCAGCTATTTTTCTGTTCTACAATTAAGGGGAAATTCAATCCACAGCTAAAAAAAGAAAAATAAATAAAAGGAGATGTAAAGTGACCAGAAAGTCATGTAGCTAGATTATAAAACAAAAAACCTCAAACAGATCACTTCCACCCCCCAATCTCTTGTCCTAAAGGAAAAAACCCAAGAGGCTCCCTTCCATGCCCCACTCCTCATATCTAGAAATTTTTGTAAGTATCAATTTTACTCATTTGAGATTCTCATGCTGTTTCAATAAATCACATGTAAATCAACCCAGATACATTTTAAAGACACAGTACATTTTCTAAAGACAAAGTTTTAGGAAGCATTTAGAGAAGTGGGAATTCGCCACAGGCAAGTTTTCCCCCAGACTTCCAAATACCAATTCATTGTAAATCATTTTACATGTAAGATTGAGGAGAGATCATTGTAAATTAACTGCTTTTGGATTAATTTAGTACCTAGTCACATTTCTACCACTAGAATGAAAGAAAACAGAAGCAGACATGACTGGTATTGGAGGCTAGATGTACCCACAAAATATCTAGCACTCAGATTTGAAGATCTGATTGAATACTTTTGGAAACATGACAGCTGTCAAGATATTATTTGGTACTGCTCCCCCCTCTTCAGTGGCACTGAAGTTTATCCGGGAAGTGCTGCAGTGTAATCCTCGTGACACTTTACAAGTACACCTATCCTTCCCTGTACTTGCAGAAATGGAAGAAAAACTGCTTAAAGTTCTGATGGTAACAGCTATTTAATCTCTCAGGAGCTGTCATGCTTAGTGATGCAAAGCTTTGAGAATCGACAGAGTGCCCCCAAACAAGCCTTACACACTGTGAACACCACAACAGTCCACA
>JAOXXN010000395.1:85721975-85737754 GCA_026770055.1 Myrmophylax atrothorax
GCTAGTATCACAGTCATTGATACCTCTTCAAGTACAATAAATTATTTTCTTATAAACATCACGATTAGATTTGAAGTAGTATGTGCAAAGACGTTTTATAACGGGGGATGGGAAAGTCTATACAAAACTGCAAAAGTAGTTCACAAAGATCTGTCTAACCACAAACTTTCACTAGACAAGGGCTGTTCTACCATATTATTTCTCCCTCCCCTCCAGCCTCCGTCCTTAATATGTCTCTTTGCGTTTTGTTGCTGTATCAAAATCCTGTTAGTGAACCCATGGCACCTCTGGGGCATTAGGGGAGAGGGAGGAGAGCGTCCTCCTGTCCCCTCCCTGTCGCTGAGAGCACTGCGGCAGGCTGAGCGCTGCACTGCTGCCGGCACGCCCCGCCGCCGCTGCCTCGCGCACCGGAGACTTCCCGGCCGGCGACGAGTCGAGCCGGGACTGGCCCGGGCGTCCCCCGCCCCCGCCCCGCCCCCGGAGCCCTGCCCGCAGTACCTCGGAGCCGGGGGAACTCGCGCTCCCGCAGCGCGCTGAGCCGCTCGCCGTGCCCGTAGCCGTACTCGCAGCCGGCGGGGCGGGCAGCGAGGAAGGCTCGGAAGGACAGGCGCTCCCGGCGCGGCGCCCCGGCCATGCCGCAGGCAGGGACAGCCCGGCAGGAAGAGCAGCGGAGCCTCCCCGCTGGCGGGCACTGTGGCGGGCACTGAGCGCCCTGCCAGCCCGGCCCGGGCTCGCTCCTCCCGCCGCCCGCCCCGCCCTGCGCTGCCCGGAGCGGACAAGGGCTCGGGGTTGGGTCGGGGCCGGTCCGGCCGCAGCGGAGCCGGTGACTGGGCCAGCACAGGGAGGCGTTCCCTGTAATTCCTGAAGCACGGGGACATCGGTTTGGGGATCAGAGTAACAAGTGTGCCTCTGCTCACATCTCCTCCTACTGAGGCACGCTGCTTAATAGACCTCGTGGTAATCTCTCTTCCCTAATGCTTTCAATTTCGATGCTCAAATTTTCCTCGTTGCCTCTGGATGATGCCTCTTCCGCTGCTGATAATAGTGGAGGTCACTTTCTCACACTTCGCGCTCGGTGTGTGCGATCCTCCTGCCCCACGCTGAACCGGCTCTACTGGCCATAGATGTTGTGTGGCCAATGTACAGTACCACAGACAAACGCCAAAGGAGTGATGTGGGCAGGTCACCAGGTGTAGGGAGAACATCATGTTCTGTCTTGTAAAAACCTTTCATGTAAAAGACTTTGCTTTGTGGGATAAGCTATAACCATATGCATACATTTAAGAAAATCATAGCCAAAGGAATATGTTGTGGTGGGTTTTTGGTTGGTTGGTTGGTTGGTTGGTTGGTTGGTTGGTTGGTTGGCTGGTTTGGGGTTCTTTTTGTTGTTTTATTGGTTGTTGTGGGGTGAGGCTTTTTTGGGGGGAGGGCTGTTGTTTTTGTTTTCATATTAATTTTTTCCTGACATACTACTTGCAGTGAATTCTTACTTACAGCTCCACAATCTGCAGAGCATTAAATGACCTCCAGTTTTAGTCCAATAAATAAAACTGCACATTATAAAATAAAACTGCACATGTTAGAATGGACCTATATCCAAATTCTGGTAAAGAAGACTCTTTCATTAGATTGTTTGAAATACTATTACTTGGTCAACAGTGAAATAGGACACTATAAACTTCAGCCCAAACTAAACTGTAAAGATTTTCACTTACAAAGTGGTACTAAAATAAAACCATATAAAAAAATATAAGCCTGTCATGAAATAACATTTTCTATATTAGAATTTTTTTGCCTAATTTAAACACATAGCCCTGGCTTCAAGGCATATATTACTATAGCACTATAAAAGTATGGTTGTCCCTGGCTCTGTATTCATGATTGGTGCAGGTATAAAGTATTACATGTCATTCCCAGATGTAGTAGTACATTTTTTGGCCAGCCAATTTCACCAAAACTAATTACCAAATGAGTTATGCCTTATGCATTTCCTTCAAGATGAGCAAAACACCTCTGACAAAAATAAATCAAGTGGAGGAATGTTTTTAGCTGATCTCCTGAGGTCACTTTTTAAAAAGCAAACAAACAAAACTAAGAACTCTGCACCAAATAACTTATTTTTATTTTAGTAGTTTATGCATCGCAATTTAGAAGGACCTACGCCCTCACTATACCTTCTTTTTTATTGCAAGTATATGTAAAAAATATCTGCTATGGAGTTTCCTTCATATTTCTAGTTTCCTGTTATTAATTTATAGAGAAATTTATTTGTATTGATCACTATTTCCATATCTTGTTGATGTCAAATAGTAGTTTTCACTTCCTTATCGAACTATGAATAGTTTACCCCATGGCCTTTTTCTTGATGACAGAATGCATCTTACAATAAATTCATCCTGAGGACCTAATTTCCATTCACAATTTTTTATAAATATTGTTTCCTCACAATAGATTTCCATCTCTTCTTTTTTTTTTTTTCCTCCTGATTTTTGAAGATTAACCCTTTGGACACAACACATGCATGGAGACAGCACTAACTGGGAGTGTACTCTGCACATTGTATGCAGCTTGGAAATGATCATTGATCCATGGGGTTCTATGAGTTTGCAATAAAGAGATTAATTAATCCATCATAAAGGCTGGACAGAATATTTAAATAACAAGAGTCATGAAGGTCATTCTGTGTCAGTATGGAGGGGTTTGTGCTTGAAAATTAGTATGACTTGTAAAAACTAACTAGGCTTTACTACTAACTCTATTTCTGAGGTAAAAGCTGGAGATTTTATGGAATCTCTACATAAAACTATAGTTTCCTTCTCTGTACCTCACAGATTTGTAGTTATAGAGTAACTTTTCCTCTTCTCTGGTTTATAAAGTGAAGCCATGGAATCAGTCCATGTAAGAACATTAATTAAATCATGTGCATTGCTAGACAGCTGTGACTGGAGAGTTATGTTCACAAAACTGTGAAGTGATAAAATGCTGTTATGGAAGGGATCACTGTGCACATGTACTGGGCACACAAGTTGCTTGATTAACATGCATGCATACACCCATACAGTTTTGCAGGTTATTCCCTTAATGGAGGCTCAGTAGCAGAAGCAGAATGATTTAACTTGCTCTTTCCAAGTTTTAGCAGATTGGAATAATGCCTCCAGGTAATCTAGTCAGTAGATTTCTTGATTCATAAATGTTAATGTGTAACACTGCTGTTCCTTGGAAGATGTTAGAAAACAGGAAAAGATTTGTGTTTTTTTTTTCTTAAGTTCCTTCATTGTCCTGTGACAATGCTTCTTTTTTCTAACAACTCTTTAAAATCACTATATGAAACAAGAAGAAACAGCCTCTGCACAAATGCTTTGCAAACACATAAAAACCATATGCCTCTCTTTAAAGAGATTTCACTGTCCTCTTGCAGCTCTATGGAAGAGCTGGGACTGCAATATGGCTTCTTTAGGGTCTATTTCAGTGCAAATAAGAAACCATCATCACAATACAACCACATGATGGTAGGGTATAGAGAAAATGGTGCTTGGTGGAAAGACAAAATACAGTGGCCACAAGCTGGAACAAGGGAAATTCTGACTTGATATGTTAAAAAAAACCCTCAAAATTCTCATGAGAATGGCCAAACACTGGAGAACATTCCTCAGAGAGTCTGTGGAATCTCCATCCTTACCGAGATTCATAACCCACCATGATATGGCCCTCAGCAATCTCCTCCAGCTGAATGTGCCTTGAGAAGGTTGTTGGACAGACCTTCAGGGGTCCTTTCCAACATCTGTGGTTCTCTCATAGAATCACAGAATGGTTTGTATTGGAATGAATCTTAAAGATCATCTAGTTCCAACCCCCCTGCCATGTGACACCTTCTACTAGATCAGGTTGCTCAGAGCCCCATCCAAGCTGGCCTTCAACAATTTCAGGTGTGAGGCACCCCCAACTTGTCTGGGCAACCTGTTCCCTTCTCTCACCACCATCACAACAAAGAATTTCTTCCTAATCTCTAAACCTCCTCTCTATAATAATTAATTCTGATTGTCATCAAAACCATCAAATACTTGATATTTGACTCAAATAGCTCTCAAATAGCTTGGCAAACAAGAAAGTGTTTTGGAGCAGGAGCACAGATTGCCTCTCAAGCACATTTTGTGACTGTATTTCTCATACACACTACCTGTATGCAAACCAACTTAACAGCACTGAATATGGGCCACATCTCTACCAGTTGCAAATATGCAGTAAAGGCAGTTCTGCTCAAAGGGAAAAAATAATACCCTGCCTGTTTGGCTTATTAGAACAAGCAATGGATTATTCACATTGCCCAAATTATTTAAGAAACAGAGTTACAGAATAGTTAAGGTTGAAAGGAAGCTCTGGAGCTCTCCAATTCCAGCCCCTTCAGTTCATTTATTTGTGGTTACTCACCATGAAGCCACTGATCTCCAGTAATCATCCTGTCTCTTATAATTATGATAGCAATTGACAGCTACTGCACTAAAACATTGTACATCACATTAAGTCCAGCCATCAGCTTCCAGTTCTGAACTCTGTCACACTGAGCTTGCTTTACATTGTGTGACTATCCCAAGGCACATCGTACAGTCTCCTACTTTGGAAAAGCTTTACTGACAGGGCTATATAAAATACACAGACTAATGACATAGCCATAAGCTTGGCTTTTGTCTCTGCCATTGGTCTACTGTACAAGCAGAAGAAGTTATCCCTTCCTTGTAGTAGCCTTAGGTATAAATTAATGAAAAATATGAATCAGAGCTTATGGAGATGATTGGCTATTGTATTAAAGGGTTAAGTAGTGTGAAATATTGTAACAGGAAGTATGTAGAATATTAAGAACCAACATAATGCAGTATATGTGAAAAACTAGAATAGAGAGGTATTGCTCTCAGGCGGAATTTTTGCCAGCAGAAAGCCAGATTCTGCTTCGATCCTCCACTGACACTGAAAGCAGTAGTGAAAATGAATGCTACAGCCATTAAATGATTGCACAGAGGTCAGCACAGGCACAGCCTTGCCTTTGTGGTTATATGTTGGGAAAGGCATTACTAACTCATTGCAGCCCAGATTACACTTACTACATGTTTAGGAGTACACAACCCTTCTTATTTGTTAGTTATATACAAAATATAATTCACCTTGCTATATTCTTTTCCATGTTGTGTCATGGAACAATAAAATAAAGACTATTTTGCTCATTGTAGAGCATGCATCCCAATGTGTATACACAGTGTTCTAGTTTCTGATTAACTGGTTGATCTGAAAAGATGTGCAGGATCAGACACTAATGCAATTGCTTACTAACTGTAAACAGTTATTTATTGACTATAAGGAAAGCTTTATCTAATTCATCACATGCTTACAATTAGTAAGAATTTCACTTCTTATATGGCTCTTTGAGACCACCAGCTATAAAAAGCTGCTAGGTAAAAGTGAAGCTTACAATTTCTAGTTTATCCCTGTGCAAAAAAACCCCACCCCACCCCAAAACACGAACCAACCAAACAACCAAAAAACCCACAAAACCCAAACTACACACATGAGAAAAAAAAAAGGTTATTTTTTTTTTCACTGACATCTGGTATTCTGTTTTGCACATGGATGGTTATATTTAGTAATAAAAATGGCCATATTTCTCCTAGAGTTACAGATGATCATTGTGAACTGTTTAGGCTTTTGGTCTGTAGCAGTCTCTCACTCAGGGGCAAAAAAAAAAGTGTTTTACATACACAAACCCCTAGCAACTGTACTCTAGTTGTAGCAGAAGCAAAGAAGCAAGCATGAAAATACAGTTTTGGTGGCTTCAGTTGAAGGAGACTATTGATTCATATCACAGAATATGCTTCAGCTCTCAAAGGACTAAATCCAGCTCTGAAGCAGGTTCGCAAAAGCATTGCCATGGGACTTGGGATTTGTTCCCCAATAACTTATTAGGAGAAGAATCACTGAGAAAGAAAGCTGTCCCTGCTTGATGGTTTGCTGAACATCCCTCAGCACTGTGACTGTGACTACTAACACCCATGGGTGCTTAGTGCCACCTTGATAGCTGAGGAAAGCATTTTAGCAAGGGAACGTGGGAGCAAACAGGGAAGCAACCCCTCAATCACAGCAGAGTGCAGTGGGAAAGACACAGCCCTGCCAGAGTCAAAACCCTGTAAGCCTCTGCACCCTCCAGCCCTTTGTGGTCATCCACTTCCAAGGCAGCACAGCCCTATGGCTTAATACTTCCCCCATGAGGGCCAACATTTCTAAACAAATCCAGATTAGCAGGTTGAGAAGACTCCTGAGCCAGCAGGGCAGGTCACACAAGAAGCCTGAGTAGAAACACAGGTGCTGTGGTGGTTTGGTGAGACTAGCCATGCAGCTGGCTAAACCAGTTGCCTCTCAGTTCCATGCCCTTTTTGCTCTCCCATTCCACTAAAGCTCACTGTTTCTTTCTAGCTTGGTCTGTGTGCTACCCAGTTCTTCCTCCATTTTATTTGCAGTACACTTTCTCTCTGAGTTCTCTATATATCTGGCTAATTCTTGCCCACTGATGGTGACTCCTGAGACAGATCCCCATTGCTTAAAAAATAGCAGCTATCAAGAGATGGGAAAGAAACCCTTGATGACACAGCTGGCACATTCTGCCCCTTTTCCACACTCCTCTTCAGGTCTGAGTTTTTCAGCTGTGAACTGTGGAACAGAACCCCTTTTTTTTTTGCTGTTACTGACTGTATTTGTTCAATGTTCATTGCAGTCAACCCCCGTTTCAGCAGGTGGTGAGCATCTAATGGGTTTAGACCATAAGCACCAACACTCAATGAAAATATTTAATTCCTGCAAGTGTTATTATTCAACTTTATGTTCAAAGGTTTTAACAGTTATTAAAATATGATTTATTGCAAAAGCATGACGAAGCTTTGTGATTCTAACAAGAATCCAGAAGTTCAAAGGAAGATTTGATCACATAAGCCTCTGCTTTTGAAAAGATGACTGTGTTGCAAATATGACACAAGTTTGACAAGCAGTAGCTAGGCCATCTTTCATTAAGTCATTCTGACTAAAGCAGGTTTCAGTGGCAAGGCATGTGCATGCACCCCTTGTCACCCTGAGTCCAACAGGGGGCACTGGATGGAGATGTGAGAAAAACTGAAGGACTGAATAAAACACAAACCCAAAAGTTATTTTAACAAGAGGGACCAAACCCAATGTTTGAAGAACTTCATATCCCATATGGAAACCATTACATGGTTTGGGATTCAGGTTTTACCACTTGCCCTTACCCATATCGCCTGCCCAGACAAGGCAGTTTTATCATGAGTCACCTGTTACAAATCAGTATTGCGTACAGAAATTAATGTGAGTGGTATCATAGTACATCCACAATGACTAGATTTGCAAATGCATGTGGCATACTAATACTTTTTGCTTTGAATGTAATGTATCCAGAAAATATAAACACTTCCTATCTCTGACAGGCCTATGAGTGTTAGAAAGATATTTTACACTGACTTATTAATGTGGATTGGAGAGTCATGATCTTGCTGGTTGAGGCTTAGTGATACTGACTTTGAATGGCAAAACAGCTTTTTACAGTTAGAAAATCCCAAACATTTCATATATCAACATGCAGAAGTGCAGAGAAGATTTCTGTACTGCACAGTAAATGCAACACAGCCATGTAAGTGTTGTTTATAACCATGAAGCTTACAATTTATACCTGTTGTCACAAGGTACCAAAAAACTTTCCCAGCAGTTTAACACACTGGCAACTTTGTAAAAAGTTTAATTCTCTTTCTTTGAAATAACTTTTCAGACTTAAAAATGTACCTAAATATGCAATAATGTTTCTCATCCAACTTCCCCATTCTTAAAGACGTTTCATTATCATTCGATTATTCAGTTTGAAACAATCCAGCCTCTTTTGTGAAGACTAAAAACCAATATGAAACAAATATATGATGAGCTACTGTTACCAGTTGAAGTTCATTACTTTCAATATGTTACTTTAGTTTTGGGGTACTCCCTGAGTGTGTAGCTGCAACGGTTGAGTGGGGCTCTAGGTCCAGGATCTAGCCCGTTACCCAGAGAGGTGTGCTCCCTCTGCTGTCCCCCCCTCCACCCCTCGCCATGTGCTCCTCAGGGAGCCCGCAAGGACCCATACAGAGACCAAAGGAGAGGGTTGAGAGAGAGAGAGTTTATTGCTCAAGAGTGAGGGTTTATATAGGTTTAGGGGGATCCTAAAGCTACCAATAGTAAGCAAAGAGGGATTTGACTCTGTACCAATAGGAATAAAGGGTTAACAACCAGTAGAAAGGGGTGGATAAAATCCAATCAGGACACTTTTCGTAACTTTCTTCCAGACCTTCCTCAGGGGTGAGATTATTGTCTCAGAGGCTTTTGGGAAGGAGAAGCAGTGACTTCGCAAAAAGACAATAGAAAGCATTTTGTACATTTAAACAACATTAAAACCCTCAGTTTTTAAGGCATTAGAGTTAGCTTCTTCATTTTCTTCACAAGTCCACTTCTGACAGGATTTTTTCCATTCCAGATATTGTAAGTCAAATGCTACATGTAGGTAATATTTTTGATGTCTCTTTTCAGATACAAAGTTCAAGTGTATTTGACGCTGTTAATCAGCTGTCACAGTTTAACCCCAGCTGGCAACTAAACTCCAAACAGCCGCTTGTTCATTCCCTCCAGTGGGATGGGAGAGAGAATCAGAAGAGTAAAACCAAGAAAAATTATGGGTCAAGATAAAAATCGTTTAAAGTAAAAGCCACACATGCAAACAAAACAAAATAAGGAATGCATTTACTACTTCCTGCAGGCAGATGTTCAGCCATCTCCAGGAAATCAAGCTTCCATCATGCATCACAGTAACTCAGGAAAACTAATTCCATCACACTGAACATTCCCCACTTCCTCTTTCTTCTCCCGACTTTATATGCTGAGCATATCAGCACAAGTCCATGGGGGCAGATGGGATGCACCCAAGGATACTGAGGGAGCTGGCAAGAAGAGCTCACCAAGTGACTTTCCATCATTTACCAGCAGTCTGGTCTTTCCAGGGAGGTCCTAGGTGACAGTAAGTTAGCAAATGCAACACTCATATGCAAGAAGGGTTGTAAGGAGGATGCAGGGAACTACCGGCCTGTCAGCCTGACTGGGTTCTGAGGAAGGTCCTGGAGCAGATCATCTTGAACACTATCACACAACATGTATAGGACAACCAGGGAATCAGGCTCAGCAAGCATGGGTTTTTAAAGGACAGGTTGGCATGACCAACTAGATCTTCTATGACAGGGTGATCTGTCTAGTGAAGGAGGAAAAGGCTGCTGTGGATGTTTTCTACCTAGACATTAATAAAGACTTTGACATCATTTCCCACAGCATTCTCCTGGAGCAACTGGCTACTTGTGGCTTAGACAGATAGACTCTTCACTTGGTAAACAAACCATCTGGATGTCCAGACCCAGAAAGCAGTGGTGAGTGGAGTTACATCCACCTGGCACTGGTCATCAGGGTGTTCCACAGCACTCAGTGCTGAAGCCAGTTCTCTTTAATACTTCTATTCATGATCTGTGCAAGGGGTTTGCAGATGACACCAGGGTGGGCAGGAGTGTCCTGCTGAAGAGTCAGAAGGCTCTGCCAAGGGATCTGAACAGGCTGGATCAATGGCCCAAGGCAAATAGTATGAGGTTCAACAAAGCCAGGTGCCAAGTCCTGCATTTGGGTTACAACAGCCCCACACAGTGCTATAGGCTGGGGCAGAGTAGCTGGAGAGCCGCCCAGTGAAAAAGGTCCTGTGGGTTCTGGTCGACAGCAGGCTGAACAAGAGTCAGCATTGTGCCCAGGTGGCCAAGAAGGCCAATGGCATCCTGGCCTGTGTGAGAAGTAGTGTGGCCAGGAGGACTAGGGCCATGACATCCTGCTGTATTCAGCCCTGGTGATGCTGCACCTCAAATCCTTTGTGCAGTTTTTGGACCCCCACTTCAAGAAGGACATGGAGGTGGTGGAGCACCAGAGAAAGGCAACAAAGCTGGTGAAGGGGTTGGAGCACAAGTCTTAGGGGAGCAGCTGAGGGAGCTGAGGTTGCTTAGTGTGGAAAAAGGGAGGCTCAGGAAGAACGTTATTGCTTTCTACAACTACCTGAAAGGCGGTGTTAACAGGTGGGGTTTGTCTCTTTTCCAAGATAAGAAGTGACAAGACAAGCAGAAATCACCAGGGTAGTTTCAGATAGGATATTAGGAAAAAAATTTTCCCCAAAGAGGTTATCAAGCATTGGAACAGGCTGCCCAGAGAAGTAGCTGCATCACCATCCCTGGAGGCATTTAGAAGATGTGGATGTTACACTGATGGACATGGTTCAGTGACGGACTTGGCAGTACTGGGTTTACAATTCAATTAACAATCTTAAAGGTCTTTTCCAAACTAAACGATTCTATGAGACTGTGTCAGCACTGCTCAGCAGTAACAAAAGCATCTGCTATCAATACTGTTTCCAGAACAAATCCAAAACATAGTTCCATACTTGCTACTATGACAATTAATTTTATCCCAGACAAAACCCATTTTGAAACCTCTGGTAGCACACTGAGGTATTTTGAATAGTGATTTTCATAACAAATTTTTGCTATACAAAATCTTCCATATAAAAATCTTCATTTCCAGAGAGAAGAGCTTTCACTTTGAAGACACTTTTGCTCTTAGTTTCTGAAGTGCAAATAGGTGGTGGGGAAAGTAAAGATCACCTTTGATTATTTAAAATAATCTTGTTTTTAATGAGTTTTGACAGTCTTTTCTGTGCTTGCAGATGGTTTCCAAGCTATAGCAGACAGTTCACTAAGTAAAAATATTTAATTTGTTCTACACAGAAAATTTGTCATAAAATCTAGTGTTAATTTTTTTTCTTGAAAATGTTAGAAACATTGTAAGAATAGATTATCTCTGGTTTGGGACTAGAAGCTTTAATGAACTAATTATTGTTGGTCTTCTTTAATTTGGGCCTTTTCCAAAGTGATTTCCACTAGTCTGCTACTAAAAAATTAATAATAACACTTAAAAAACCCCCAAATCTATCAGTCTTGTATTTGATGGAGTCTCAACTACCCAAAGTTCTTCTATACTAAATTCTCAAAAGCACTGTAGACATCATTCATCACTTCAGAAATATTGCTTAGGAGTCTTATTTTATTTATGACACTAGCGTATGCCATCAGCAATGATCAGTAACTTAGATGTGATACACTGACCGGCAGCCAGGGTTTCACCTATGAGGAATCTATTCACTAAAACTGAACTGGGACGAGGAAAACCTAGAATATTAGTATGACCCTGTAGTTCTGCAACACAGTGAAATACATCACACTAGAAAAGGGAGCGGCACTTGAACTTTGCAAAGTATTTACAAGACCTGAAAAAGGAAGGTCCTAGGTTCCTGTTGTGGCTTAACAAAGAAGGCAGCTAAGAACCACCCAGAGGTTTGTTCACTCCCTGCCATGTGGGTTGGAAGACAGAATCTGGGAAAAAATTAAAATTTGCAGGTTGAGATAAAAACAGTTTAATAGGACAAAAAAGGACAGGAAAATAATAATAGTTATAAAAGAGTATACAAAACAAGTGATGCACAAACCAATTGCTTACCACTCACTGACCACTGCACATCCAGTCCCTGAGCAGTGGGCTGTTACTCTCAAGTCAACCTTCCCCAGTTTTATTGCTGTCCACAACACATACAGTATGGAATATCCCTTGGCAGGGCAGTATGAGAAGCTGAAAAGTCCTTGACTCTGTGTAACCACTGCTCAGATACAACTGAAACATCAATGTATCATCAAAGTTATTCTCATCCTAAATCTAAAACATGACACTATACTAGCTACTAGGTGGAAAATTAATTCTATTCCAACTGAAACCAGGACAATTCCAAACATTTGAACACCCATATTTCCCATGGATTTCATATTTAACTCTTGAGCATCTCTGGAAATGGAAACCTCCATGACTCATGTTCTGTAAATGTGTTTAGAAAAGCTCATGGGAGTTTTAAGTTTCTAAATACATGGTAAGTCTTCAGCATGTTTTCACTCAACTAGAGAAGTATTTCAGAGTAGGCTTTGTTAGAAAAATCCTCTTGGTTACCGTGCTGCATTGTGCAGAGGAGGTGTTTGAAAGCTGGTGAAGAGCAGTTGTGTAAGTGCTGATCTCCACTCAGATTTTGCACTGACCATGACACTTAACCTCAGTTAACTATATCTGCACAACAGTTTATAAAATTGCTAAAGAGAAGTGGTGGTCTGACTCACTGGTGAAGGTTCAGACAACTCATTTACTGCTTGCACAAAGCTTTGGCTCCCACAGGCATTTCAATATAAAGCAGTGCAGTATCTCAGGCTTCTGCCACTTAGAAGCAGTCATCTCCAAATATCCCCACAGGCTTTTTCCTGTAACCTGTGGGCAGAATTAAGGAAGGAGCAAGAGAAATCACCTTGTCAGGAAGCAATGTAAACTAATAGAAATCAACCACAGACAAATAAGCTTATAAGGAACTAAGTTCTGTCCAGATCATGTGTTTGCCTCAAGTCTGGCTGGAAATAAACTGCTTCTTCCAGCTGGTGTTGTGAACAAGTGCACTGACAAGTGATAAACTCTGAAAGTTAATGCTTATAGTTACATAACTGTGTCTAAATCCCTAATTCAAAAGAGGTACTTAAAATCTGTTGCATAGGGCTGCTATTAACACTGAGTTCATTAACACTGAGTTCACTGAGTCTTCTACAGTAGAGGTTACCTTGGTACTTACAGTCTGTTGCCAGATTAGATGTCACATAAATATATTTAATCTCAATGGACTGCATTAAACCTGATCCTTTTGAGTCCAAAGTATTGTGTGCCCTGAACCTTCTTCCCGCTCTGCATTCACGGTCAAACACATTTTAACTTTGCACATTGCCTATTTCTGGATAGAAAAAGACTGTACTATTTCATTGAACCGTAGAATTGTTTTTGTTGGAAAGAATATTTAAAGCTCATCTAGTCTTTATCTTCAACTAGACTTAATCTATCAACTAGATCAGGGTGGCTTAGAGCTCCATCCCGCCTGGCCTTGAATATTTCCAGGGATGAGACATTTACCACCTCTCTGGGCAACCTGTTCCAGTGTCTTACCACTCTCATTTATAACAAAGGAGCTGAGTCCCAACACTACTGATACCAGTGAAAGACAGTAGAAGCACTTGGACTCTAATGACTTCAGAGTTTGATTCAACTCTGTAGTTTGCAATAGTCAAGAGCTACATTGCATAGCCAAAGAGAGGATTAATCACCCTATGTCGAGTCTAAGAAAAAGATAGTGAAATTGAAATTAAATGACTGCACAGTGAAACTTGTGCCACTTTACAGGTTAGAGTTTGGAGTTAGATGAGCTGAAGCAACACTATAAACCTTAAATGTCAAGCTATACCCTTTAAAAGTTTTCACTTAAATTTTTTATGCTTTGCTTTATTAAAAATTAAAAGAGAGTTTTCCTGCAATCAAGAAGTATTCCACATACTTTTAGAAGGGACTGCATTTTTTAAAATGTTAGGAGGTAACTTTCTGTAATTGGAGTTGACCCTTGGCAAAGTGAACATGTGCACTTGAACCTGCCACAATGTCCCACATCTTGCACATGGAGACATCCTTTAACAGAATCTGACTGGCAGGCAGCAGACCTCAGTCAGCTCTTAAGCTTGCTGAAATACCTGGGTAGAGCACTAGAAACAGTCAGAACTTAGTTTACAACAAAGAATCAGAGGATTTGTGAAAAGGAAGGGAAAAGTTACTAATTTCTGCATTCCTTCAACTTCATAAAAAATATTAATAGTATAAGAAGATAAGAGAATTTTGTATAAAAGTGAAAGGGCAGGGAGAGGCATCAAGCAAGTACCCTTTCAAACAACAGACACCTACCTGCCAACTGCCATTCAAGGAAAAGGAGTTAATGTCAGACCTTGACAGGCAGATCTGAGAAATCTGTTACACTGAGAGTGCTCAGGTATTTTTTGGTCTTTACAAGGCCTATTAGCAATGAAGAAATAGAAATAAAGGGAAGCTGTGTAAATAAGACAGAGGGGAAATCAAGTCAAACTCATAAAGGTTATGACATGAATATAATGAATATAAATATAAACCCACTACCCACAGCAACAAGAAGCTGCTTCTGGGATTTCTCTTTGAATAACATACCAGAGACTATCTCAGCTTTCCCATGTCTAGCCAAAACTGTGGATAGATAAATCTCTCTGTTCTGGCAATCTCAGTATGTTTGCTGTGTGGGTCTGGCAGCAGTGCTCACAGCCTTGTGCTGACAACACTAAAACCTCAACATTTCTAAGAATCATAGCTTCTTGAATTTATAATGAGATGTTACTGTCACTTTGGAAAAATGTTGCCATACAGCTTCAAATTTTTCAGCAGCCAAGTCATCCGAAGTCACCCTGTGTACATCATGTGAGTTCTTGAGTCAGAAGTCTGTGGCTAGGTACTGACTGAAAAAATAATCTACTTTGCTTAATGAGATGCAACCAAGGCTTTTTGTGTTAATTTGTACTCTATGAATTTCTTGGTAGCAGCAACTGTGCAGTAGTTAAAGTTAATAAAAGTATTGATACACCACCCCTGCACCTAAGCAGAACTAACACCATGAAAATCCCATAAATTATGACAAGTTACATTTTTGTTCATTAAAACTGTATAAATACAGAAAATGTCACTTGTCGACATTCCAATTTTTAGTACTGTTTTAGTTTGAAATCTTGGCAAAATGCCAAGTGTTCAACCACACAGTGAAAGATCCCTCTCCCTGTTGAGAAAAGGGAGAAAAAACCCCTAAAACTAAAACTTAACCCCTAAAACTAAAACTTAACTGGTTTATGTATTTACACAGACAATAAATCCCCACCCTCCATCTAACACAAATCCTACCATTCTAGCTACAAGTCACCCAAGAGAACTCAACCTCTCGAGGGACAGACTCAAACAGAGAGAAAACCAAGAATAAACTTTCCTAAGTTACTTTCCTAAGATAACTGTCCTATTTCAGCAGCCAGGACCAGTTTATCACTGTGTGGGTGTGATCAAAGCTATGTATTCTACATTATCTATTCATTTCCCAAGAAGTGTGTTGGGTTCATTTCTCCTGACGGTTTACCTTTAAACCAGCACAATAACATAAAGGCAAGCAGCAGTGCTGGGGCATAACTCAGCAGAACAGCAGCAGAGTCCTCTCTCTACCACAGCCATGATCAGAAGAGAGAAAAGCACCTACTCTCCATTCTTTTATACTTGAAATGATGTCAGAATATGGTACGGAATACCTTTGGCCAGCAGAGTCAGCTGTCAGTGGCCTGACCCAGCTCGAGTCAGCTGATAATCCAAGGCCTGCTCTAAAAACTAAAGCTGAAATTTAGGCCTAACTAAACCCAAGACAAGTATGGTTAATAAAAAGAAATACTAGTTTGCAGCATAAGAGATAGCACCATGCCACCATTTGCAAAACTGTTACTGGCAAAGGAAATCATTTATTTGCAATAACACATGCTCAACATTTTTGTGTCCAAATACATATCCAAAAAGTGAAGAAAGGGATGTGTAAAGTAATTTTATTTATCAAATATGTATGATTAGAAGCTTGATTCTAATCAGATCATAAAATTACAAGCCTCTTTGAATAAAGACCTTGCTTTTGATAGTAACAAATAAACTTTCAAGCATAAAGCACAAAGAAAAAAAAAAGC
>JAOXXN010000395.1:85737860-85755783 GCA_026770055.1 Myrmophylax atrothorax
GCAGTAAAAATTTTCCCCTTTTCAGTTCCATACTTTGACCAGTAGATCACACTTGTGGTCCCTGAAGCCCAATGTCATTCAGCAGTTTCGCAGCTGTGATGTAAAATATTGTAACCAAGGCTCTTTGTAGCATAGAAAGAACTGAAGTATTACTACATACATACCCCAAAGATGTGTACATTATTCTCTTTTATGATAACCTTTCATAACATAACTTGTTGCTTTTTTGTATTGTGTACTGAAAGAGGTTCCATTCTTAAAGTAGAAAAGCAATATAAAGAAAAAAAGTTGGGGTATATTTCAAATGACACTTTCTGAAAACAAAAAAATACTGATTTTTTTAAACTACTGATGTTCACTGTTTCATTACAAAAAAGTGAAAGATTAAGGATATTTTTCACCTTCTGCTAAGAACTGAATCTGTTAAAATAACAAGAGGCTTAGTTGTCACAGTGTTTGTCATAAGTATCACACTACATCCTAACAGAATAATGAAGAACAATCATCTTCGGCTTGCACACATGCAACAGTCATCCCTGAAAGCTCTCCAAATCCCAATGCAGGTGATGTTAAGAGAAAGGATCAGAAAGGGATGAGTGATGCAAGAGGATACAGAGGAGCTGTACTGCCAGATGGAGTCAGAGGATTTTGAGCAGAGCTTTACCCCCATAAGGCACAGCTCTGTCCTAGGTTTCCAAACTACATACTGCAGCCAGGATAAAGCCACTAATTTAGGAAATGTTGCAGAAAACTTGAACATTGTGAACAAAGTCCTTTCATAGATTCACTGGCCCTAGAATCCCAACCAAGACTTCAAATCTTGTGCAAATCTTGGCATTCATGAGCCAACAATATTAATACACTTATGCTATAACCTATGACTACTGTAAGAAATACAATAATTTTAATTTAGCAAAAGTGACTCCATTCCTCATTCTTAATTTAACAGCAAATCTATATCTGAGAGGCATATGTAGCAAAACTGTACATGCTAACTTCATAATTCCAATTGTTAAGCAAGCTGATTAAGTTAGGTTTTTATAGACGTTGGTGGAGCAACTCCGTGGTATAATCTGTTTTTCTCTTTTTAATGTTATTCCTCCATTTTCATTTTAAAGCACAACCCCAACTACTCTTAACCAATTTTATTCCTCATGCACAGCTCCCCTTACCTATAAACCTTTGCCCTTCCTTTAGCAGGTGCTTCACTGCACTCACAAAATCTTACAACTGATTTGGAGTTCCTTTTGTTTAACTAAGGACAAGGACACTAAAATCACTTCCAATAACACGTACTGTAATGCAGAAGGCTTACTCCTTACTCATCACGGCCCCCATGGTCTGAAGCAGAAAGCAAAAATCAGGCCTGGAAGTGCAAGATTCAAAACTGAAAAGCCTCAATAACATATGTTTCATTAGAGACTAAATATTTATAAGATTGACAAAGTCAGCATTGTACAGCATACTGCCTTGGAATGGGAAAATTATTCAATAATACTGGAAGACAGAGAAAATAGCCAAATGACAAAGGCTGTACCTGTAGCACAGCCTCTGTGCCAGGCTGCTGGCCAAGCTGCCAAAGCTATCATCCCAGAGAGTGTTGCCCAGTGCAAACTCTAACCCACATCCCCTCCCATCTGAAGAGCTGGGTGACCTGGTGTCAGAAAGCAGCAATTGCTCAGCCTCTCCAAGTCATGTGTGCCTAAAACCTAGAAGAAAGCTTTTACTTTTTTGGTAGTGTGAGTTTCTCATGCACAGCCTGAAGATATCATTATCAGTTCCTCTGAACTCATCTATACTGAATTGAAGAAAATGGTTTGACATTTTTGCATTTCTGGCTGACGTTAATTGGGGTTAATTGACGATAATGGTAAGGGTAATTAGCTTTAACAGGCACTAAGTCCCATAACTCAAGCCTCTTATGACTGAAATAGAACAGCAGTCAAAATGTGGCATGAGGAATAACATGGCAATATCCACTTATTGGCAAATGTAGGGGGGGTGGAGGTTACATATGCATTTGTATGCACTTGCTTATGTTTACATGCATTAAAATACTTTAGAAACAGTGAAGTCTTGTCCAGTGTGCAATTCATTGCATTTTTGCTATTGGCATTGGCTGAAATGCAGCGAGCTGAGGTTTGCCACCACACACTCCAGCATCAGGTTGAGAAGTTGCACTACTTTCTCCTGGAAGAAACAATTCCTTGACTTGTATTTAAACCTAGATTAAGGGGTCAGTGCCAAGTTTATTGAAAGTTAGATAAATCTTGTATGTTTTTGGAGGAATTTCCCCACACCACCATTCCCCTCCCCCAAGTTTTATGAAGCATCCCATATGACAACAGAGGAGAAGGCAAAGTTAAAAGCAGAAGTTACAGTTCTTCAGACTAGTGCAATGGCCTGACATCTCAGGCAGGAGCTGTCACACTGAGAACTGAGAAGACAACATGCAAAAATTAAAATGCCTTGCCTCACTTGGTCTTCCCACATGCCACTCCCATTGCCTTGGATTCTGTCAAATGTTTCCTCATTGTAAGACAGTCACCCCTTGGGTTGGCATCAGGTATTCTAGGGTTTGTCTCCCTAACAGTGTATTCAGATGACTCATGACAGCTATACCAACCAGCCATCACCCATGTTGCTGCTGAGTGGCTGAGACTGGCCTACACATTGTGTTCTGGGACCCAAGTTTTCACATATTATTCAAATTATTTTATTGCAATATCAGGGAGGAAAAAATCACCAAAAATCAGTGTTAGTTCAGTTTTTACTGCAAGTACAGTAAAGCATAAAATATGGGTGAAACTATTAGTCTGTGAAAGTCAGCAGAATGTGGAGAAAACCACATATCCTGTTTGGGCCTTAAAGAGCAGCTTTAATTGTAAAGGCAGCACAGAGTAATTGTGTCACATTGAGGTTAATGAAATCCCCATTTATAAAATCAACTTGTTCAAGAAAGCCTGACAAATATTTGAGACTGAGACACAAATATTTGAGAAGAAATAGGACTGTCTTCTCCAGTTGAAGGGAAGATGACCGTTCTCAGGACTACAGCATAACAGTAACTTTTGAGACTTCGTGGCTAGGTTGATGGGAGATGACTGGGAGTGTAATTGCAGTGTGACAAGAACAGCTTACAGTTGGATGGCATAAAAGCCTGATCTTAAATTTTCCTAAAGTATTTAAAACAGATATTAAAATAATAATGCAGGCAGCAAGCACTTGTAATCCCATTGAGCTCAAGTACTTCTGAATATGCTCAGCACTTTTGAACACTAAGCCATTTATTTACTTGTCTATGTATATGTATAGGCACACATTTTGGTACCTTGTTTTAGACAAGCAAACTTGACAGTGCAGGGTATAATCATGCCAATTTCTTACTCTGAAATGCTACTATAAATCCTTAAAAAGGAATAGTCTTCCTTCATTTCTGTTTTCATAGGAATAAGATTATTCATCTCAAACACCAATAGAAAGGCAAACCAGAGATGACATTTTACAATTTCAGTATCACTTGCTTGAGCCTGGAGGATGAAAGCTGGATAGTCCCTTCACTCATACCTGGGTTACAGAGCTGGCATGAAGGAAAGGTGATGATAAGTCCAGTTTAGCCTTGAAACTGAGAAATGAGGTGACTGTTGCAAGATGTCCTATCTCTCACCCATTTTCTGTGCATGGTATTCCAAGCAGCTTTCAATCTACTGATAACTGCACATAACTAAGTTGCATTACTCACAGTTATGCTATACCCTTGCCCTACATACAGGAACACAGAATCCAGTCCAAGGATTTTTAAGTGTTGTGTGAATGCTGGCACTGTGAACACCATCCCAATTGCCCTGTAAAAGGAATTGGATTTTATTATTGTACAACACGTTTCAAAGTCGCCGGGGAAATTTTTGGGAGGTCTGCATGTACTGCCAATTGTACAGGTTCATCTAACATACTGTAAATTAATAGGTCATAAGACCAAAAGCAACTGGCTACGATGCTGTAAACACACTCTGCAATGCTGGTCAGAGGAATCCCCTGATTTATTTTCTGTCTAAATAACATTTTTTGGGGGGGAAACACCACACAATCTTGATACACCAACTTCCAATTACAGGCAGTCCAAAAAAAATCTTTAGCAAGTTGCTTCAATTTCAAATGACCTCATGGCTAAAAATTAAAGAACAGATCAGCTCTATCATAATAGAATATAAGCAAGTATTATTGCTATTTTCAAAAATACACACTGTAATATTAAGATCCTAATTTTATAAACAAAATTTCTATATTTGAAGAAATATCTGTATCTGTAAATCATAATTTTCTAATGAAAAAAAATCATAAAAAGCTCTTTAAAATACCATGAGACACTATTTGGGTAAACTCTCTACATAGCTTAGTGTCATTTACTCTGCAGGCAAGACCTTTAGCATTACAGCTTCTGAAAAAACAGACATTACCAATAAGAATTCTCAGAAAATATCATCTTGATGCTGCCTCTGTTATCATTCCATCTTGCACAACTCACTTTAAAGGCTGCTTCATAAGAAATATTTTACAGAAATTTTGTGGATAGAAGATAATATACCATGGTGACTCTATTAATATTTATGATTCCAGGAAACAAGTGGCGGAAACGGTTTCTAAATTAAGCCAAATGTCTCCTTGAACCAGGCATCAGAAACATCAGCAGAAATGCTAATATGAGCCCATTCCCAGTGGCACAGTCATGAACCTCCAGGACTGGTTTGAAGAGAATGAGCCCTTTTAAAACATCTAGGACCATAAAGTATTGTGGTAAGTCTAACCCCAAAAGTCCTTTATACTTGCTATAAGAATAAAGTCTTTCTTTTTGCTAGTTATTTCTGTTTTTCAATCCTGAGAAGAACATCCCTGTAGTCTCCTATTCCAGTGTTTTTCCAAGCCTTCAGGAACTGGAGGATTTAATTTTTATCACCAGCTTCAAACAGCACATGGCAGGATCACAGAACATGCTGACTTGGAAGGGACACACAAGGATCATTGAGTCCAGCTCCTGGCCCTGCACAGGGCCATCCCCAAGAGTTATACTACGTGCTGCCTGAGAGTATCATCCAAGTACTTCTTGAACTCTGTTAGTATTGGTGCTGTGACCACTTCCCTGGGGAGCCTGTTCCAGTACCCAACCACCCTCTAGCTGAAAAATCTCTTTCTAGTATCTAACCTGAACCTCCCCTGATGTAACTTCAGGCCATTCCCTTGGGTCCTATCCCTGGTCACCACAGAGAAGAGATCAGTGTCTGTCCCTCCTCTTCCCCTCACAAGGAAGTTGCAACTGCAATGAGGTGTCCCCTCAGTCTCTTCTCCAGGCTGAACAGACCAGCCACTTCTCATACAGCTTCCCCTCAAGGCCCTTTACCATTTTTTTGCCCTCCATTGGACACTCTCTAAGAGCTTAATTACTTACTTATTTTGCAGTGATCAAAACTGCACAGAATATTCAAGGTGAAGGCCACACCAGTGCAGAGCAGAGCTGGACAATCCCCTCCCCTGACTGGCTGGCGATGCTTTGCCTGATGCCCCCCCGGACACGGTTGGCCCTCCTGGCTGCCACGGCACTGCTGACTCATATTCAACTTGCCATCCACCAGGACCCCCAGGTTCCTTTCCATGGCACTGCTTTCCAGCCTCCTGTTCTCCAGTCTGTACAAACATCCAGGTTTGCCCCACCTCAGGTGCAGAATCTGGCAATTTCCCTTGTTGAACTTCATATGCTTGGTGATTGCCCATTCTCTTAATTTGTTGATATCTCTCTGCAGGGCCTCCCCGCCTTTGAGGGAGTTGACAGCTCCTCCCAATTTTGTGTCATCTATAAACTTGCTTAGTATCCCTTCCAGTCCTGACTCCAAGTCATTTTTGAAGATGTTGAAGAGCACAGGGCCCAAGATGGAGCCCTGTGGAACCCCACTAGTGACAGGTCACCAGTCTGATGTCACCTCATTCACTATTACCCTCTGTGTTCAACCCATGAGTCAATTGTTCACCAACCCCATAATGTGCCTATCCAGCTGTGCTGGACATTTTGTCCATAAGGATCCTGTGAGAGGCAGTATTGAAAGCTTTACTGAGATCCAAAATGATTATGTCCACTGGCTTCCCTTGACCAGCTAGGTGGGTTACCTTGTCATTAAAGGAAATCAGGTTGGATAAGCAGGACTTTCCTCCCATGAAGCCATGCTGGTTGTGACCAATAACAGCACTGTCTTTCAGGTGATTTTTAATACTTTCCAGAATAATCTTCTTCATAACTGTACCAGGCACTGAAGTGAGACTGACAAGCCTGTAGTTTCTGGGGTTCTCCTTCTTGCCCCTCTCAAAAACCAGGACAACGTCCACCAGCTTCCACTCAGCTGGGACCTCTCTGGATTCCAAGGACCACTCAAAAATCAAGAGGGGTTGTTCAATGACATCAGCCAGCTCTTTGAGGATTCTCAGATGAACCCCATCAGGCCTCACAGATTTGTAGGGGTCTAGCTGGAGCAGAGCAGATGTGCATCCTGCACATCTTCAGGGTCGACTGGGAAATGATGTGGTCCTCCAGCTCAGAGCTTTGAGACCCACTTGGTCCATCATCCATGTTGAAGACAGAGGCAAAGAAAGTGTCAAACACCTCTACCTTGTCTCTGTCACTGTTTGTGAGCTGACCATCCTCATCCTGTAATGGGCCAATGATATTTCTATACTGCCTATTGCCATTAATATATTTGAAAAAACTCTTTATTGTCCCCCACATTTCTGGCCAGCTTCAACTCCAGTTGTGCTTTGGCTGCATGAATTTTCTCCTTACAGCGACAGGCACAATCTCCATTCTTCCCACATCACTTGACCTTGCTTCTACAAGGCATACACCTTCCTTTTTTGCCTTATTTCCAAGAGAACATCCCTGCTCAGCCAAGCTGGTCTTCTGCCTCAATTTGACTTCCAACGATTGCGGATTTCCCACTCCTGTGCCCTTAGGAGGTGATGTTTAAAAAGTGATAGCACTGATGAACCCCAGCACTTGCAAAAACATCTGCAGTGACAAGCTCTTAAGCAGAATAAACCTACAGAGCCCAAGTTGTTCTTTGCATCTTCACTTTTGAGGGCCAGCTTTATGTTAATAGTGTCACTTAAAAATGAATTTGAGGAAGCTTACTTCTGCTGGGAATAGTTCAGGTTTATGAGTGCCTTTAAAAGGAGTTCTTGATGCATTTTTTCTAAATGTCTTCTCTTAAAAAGCTTTACTCCAGAAACCTAGTGTTTTTTCATCTGCTTTGACTGATTTGTGAGGGCAAGGCTGGCTGCTAAGGTGGGCTGTGTCAGGAAAGGCAATGAGAGCACTAGTACCAATGAGTTCAAGTTCCCTGGTTTTGATGGGAAAAGCACTCACTGTACAGAAAAGGATGTAAAGAAACTGAAAGTATTTATAGTGCACTATTTTATCTTTGAGTTGATTAAACAATCTCCAGGAATGTAGTTTTCTCCTGAAAGATGCCAAGTCAATGAAATTTAAATGTGTGTCATGTAGTTTATTATAAGATGCAGACAAAAAGTTAACACAGTATCTTGATACAGTTGTAACTGTCTTTAAACACACACAAAGTCAGATGTGCATTTACTCACAAGATGATGTTTTCACTATGAATCACATTGTTTACATTTCTCATCCTAATCTAGGAAGACATTGAATTTTGATAAATCCTGTCATTGCCTAAATAAAAAATAAATATAAAAATATGGTCATTCTGTTCTTTGACTAGCTTTGTATCTCCATAAGTTCATCGCAGTGTTCTTTGGTTTGAAACTAATCTCTCCTTGAACCTTATCTCATTAAATTCTTCATCATCCTGATGGGGTTCTTTTTCAAGAATACACATTAGTCAAATGTTTTTTGCTAAATCTCATCCTGAGGTATTCCCCCTGGCCTAAATGTTTGTGATTGTGCTCTCTGTGACAGTTATCCTCTCATTTGTCTTTGGTATGTTCCATGACTGGTTCTTAAACAATTCTGTTGATAAAGTAGAATAATAAGAAATCAAAGCATCTCAGCAATAGTACCTCTCCAGGGCAAACAGGACTAAGCACAATGAAAGTGTATTTGTGTCACTCAGATTAGCAGATGAGAATCTGAAAGTGCTCTACAAGAAATATAGTGAGAGAAGCCACCACTTTAATGTAGGTTCATTTCAGAAAAACACTGTACTTTAGGAAAAATAACTCTATCACACTACAAGTGGGTTTTGAGATCTAAATCACTACCTTCTGGCTCATGAAAGTTACACTAATAGATTGCAATTTTTTAAGAATGGGTAGAAGTACAGAAAAAATTAGAAACATGGATAAACAATTTCTCTGAACAGTTTGTGTTGACACTAATACTGCAAAGACAAGTATTTCTGGAGTTCATAGTTGCGTTTTGAAAAGCTAGTCAACATGAGGAAATATTTAGGGCCATTAGCTTCAAGACCTCTGTGTGTTACTGGCAAAAGAAATTATGTTAAAGATGGTATCAGCATGTCTGGAATAAAACACTGTCCCAACAGCATTAGATTAAAAAGGAATAAATACCCCAGTTCATCATCCTTGAAGAAGCTAAACAGAGGCCAATCTGAGTTTTTTTAGCAAGAAACTCACCTCACTGTGTTATTTAAAATCAGTAAGGAATGCTTCATTTCATAGCCAGTCTTGTCACAGCGATCCTGGGACATCTGGACAGGTTTCTGGTAAAAAGCACACTGAAAAAACATAACTAGAGCAATTTTAATCAATATTATTTCAGATATAGTCTATCTTTATACAGCATTTAAAAAAACTAGGAAAATAATGAAAATTATTTATATTCATCTGCACTCTGAACCACTCTGGTTAGTCTTCAGATTTTAAATAGTGTGATTTAACACATTGCATACCACTGACATATCACTGTTGTGCTACAGAGAAAAACAATACCCTGGTAATATTTTAACTGACTCTGATATCAACCCTAGATTTTAAATTGTCTGTACCACAACAAGTTCAATGGAGGAAAAAAAACAAAACAACAAAACCAATAGTTTGATGTTGAGCTGATAGTAAGGAAGCAGAGTATGCCACAGGTAAGTAGTAGGGCCGATTTTGTTCGGTATCTTTATCAGCAGAGTTAATAGCAGTGGCACACCCTCAGCACATGTCTAAGAAGGTTCAGTCCAGAAGAACCTTGAGAAACTTGGAGACTGAGCCAATACCTGACTCAAGAAACTCAGCAAAAAGCCCAAAGTAATACATTGTGTATGAAGTGATCCAACCTGTCAGCACAGCTGGAAGAGAACTGGCTGAGGAGCAGCCCTGCTAAAATGCAGGCTACATTGCATGTAGCTTTCTTCTCATTGTTACTGAGACTGCAGTTGGACTATTGTGTCCTGTTTCCATCCTCCCCATTGCAAATGGATGCTGAGGAAGAAGAGAGGGTCCAGTAGGTTGCTGTCAGGACAGATGGGGCCAAGAGCTGCTCCTCAGAAGCTGTGTGCTAAGACAGCTGGACTTAGTCTGATGAAGAGAAGACTGAGAGATGGTTTGCTAATAGCCTACAAACCACATGAAACACCGAAAGAAAGACAATGAAAAGAACCTCTTCTCAGCAATGGCAGACAGTATAAAATAAGGGGCAATGGCCAAGACCTTCAGCTTGAGAGGTTCAAATGGCCCAACAGGAATAATTTCTTCATAAGGAGAATAGCACAGCATTGGAATAAGTTAGTTTTGGAGATGCTGATGACTTTTGGAGGATTTTCTTACTTGGCTACAGAAAATCATTGTTAAAATATGTGGAGACACATGCTTTTAAGTGGTTGAAGTAGATGGTGCTTTGGCAGAGGTTGAAGTAGACAACCTTCAGAGGTCCCTAATAATCAACACATCTATGGCTGTGTCATCATTTGCTGATGATCTGTCTGCAGATCTTAGCAAGGACACAGAGCTGGCTTAACCCAGTTCTCCTCCCTCTTTTCCAGCTGCAAGAACTGTTATAACAGACAATTCTTCTTTCATCTCAATACTGATCTAATTCTTCCAACACCAATGTCAACCTACTTTGGAAGCATGTGATGCAACACTTATGGAGTGCCTCAAAGCAATCCTTGAAAAGCTCACAGTCAGCAAAACAACTGCACATCTATTTCTACCACCTTCATTAATATGCTCTAGATTTAGTGACTTCTTGCTGATTTTAACCAGAGTGTTCATCATAGATCTAGGGTAGTAAGTAGGCCTTAATATAAATGGCCTCTATTTCCACCTCCAGCAGTAGTGCATGAAGGTTTTCACATATACAATATTTAAATGTCATAATAGAGACTGCTTTAGAAACACTCATGTTAGAAAAGAATTTGAAAGCATCTTCATTTCTGTGCAGATTTAATTTTCGCATTTCCCTGGGGGATTCTTAATGGTCATAAAAAATGAGAAAAACATTGTTTCTTTTAAAGTTTCAGACTTCTCAAGTGTGCTTTTTGGACACTTGCCTAGGAAACAAGTTTCCATGATAGGAAAGCAAAGAGGGATTAAGACACACTAAAGAGAAATTTTCAATCCAAACTATAATATAATTTCTATTTTAGAAGTTTTCCTTTATTTCTTTTAGGACTGACATAAAAATAAAGGTTTTAACCTAACACAGAAGTTTCAGTTGATCCATCCTGGAGTATTCTTTGTGGATGGAAGTTGTAGACATTGACTCTTTTTACCAACATAGATGTCATTCAATTTGAAAGTTATCTTCACATGAGAAAATCCATCTTCGTTCCACTTCAAAACTTCAAGCTCATGCTATACATGCCCTAATGAAGAAAGCAACATTTATATACAGCAATATATAACTGCTAGTTATAAGGAAATATAAAGGCTCTACTATAAGTTCTTTTTTTCCCTGTAGTAATTTGTGTTTTCAATTCCATAGGTCCTTTTCATGTATGTGTGCTCAGGAGTGGTAATACACAGTGTAAGCAATGTAATGCTCCTTTTTCTTCCTGTGTTGAGAGTGACCCAGCTCCTTTGAGGTTAGAGAAACTGACAGCCTCATGTCCTATCAGCCACCAGTGTGGTACAAAGCAGTCTGCCACCTGCAAGTTTATACCATACAAGGCTCCAGGAAAAACAAACAAAGAAACAAACAACAAAGCAAAAAAAAAAAAACAACAGTTAGTTACTGTGCTTAAGCCAAGAAACTCATCTCTGTTGTGATTTAACCCCAGTCAGAAACCAAGGCCCACACAGCTGCTCACTCACTCCTCCCACCAGGAGGATCAGGGAGAGAAAACTCATGTGCTGAGATAATGACGGTTTCATAGGGAAAGCAAAATCCATGTACACAAGTAAAGAAAAACAAGGAATTCATTCGCTGTTTCCTGCAGGCAGGGAAGGTGTTCAGCCATCTCCAGGAGAGCAAGGCTCCATCACATGTAATGGTTACTTGGGAAGACAAATGCCATCACTCCCAGCATTGCCCTCCCTTCCTCCTTCCTCCTTCTTCCCCTCACTGAACATATCATATGGTCTGGAATATCCCTTTGTCAGCTGGGGTCAGCTGTCCTGGCTGTGTCTCCTCCCACTCTCCCCCAATACACCCCCAACTTCCTCACCACTGTGGCAGTACAAAAAGCAGAAAATACCTTGGCTGCATGAAAAGACTGCTCAGAAATAACAAAAACTTCTCTGTATTATCAACTCTGTGTTCAGCAGAAGTCCATAAATTCAAACCATTAGATACATTTAAAATTTAAATCAGATAACTTTAGTTTCATGATAAATTTAGGGGATTCTTCCACAAAAAATAATTTTTTATGAACTAGTCATCAGCTCAGCTGGTACATGTCTTCAATTATTGAAAGTTTGAACACTTACTGTGTTCTATTTTTTCCTATTACACTTAAAATAATTATGATTGGGAAAACCCATGCTTTTTCACTAAATATATCTTGAGAAAGGAAAGCAGGACCTCAGAATGTGCCACTACATTAATTTGCCTTTTTTTTTCCAATTCCACTTACTCACATGCAATTAGAATTAAATTTTTCTTAAACAAACAAACAAAACAAACCAAAACCCTAAAGCATGCCTTGCTCTGTTTTCAACGGATAAAGCAAAGTCAATGAATTACAACCATGAAGCATTCCTTTGCCCTCCTTAACATCTCTTATTCTGCTACAGCACTTGTCAAGTGGACCCATAGCATCTGCTGATGTTCAACATCTGCTCCGGGCAGGGGAATGCAGAACTTGGAAGGTCTTATTGCCATGCAGAAGCAGAGGGGAACATTTAAACCAATGTTATTCCACACCTACCTTCTGCTAAGCCTCATATCATGTATGATAGAAGTATTTTAATCTGTTATTTATTTATTTGTTTCTTTTTTTTTATTTTTAGCTATATAAGAGAAAACTTTGAAGTAATAAAGGCCAGCTGCTGTAGTACTACTGTTGTACTCTACTTGTGAGGACAGTATTTCAAATGCCTGTTGTATTCCTTTATCTGTGATTACAATACTTTGTGGAGTCTCAGTTGCTGCAGCACTAGCCTATAATTATGAGTTTTAAACCTATAATATTGATTGAACAAAGAAGTAACTTTTCTTCTGTTCCTTATCTTGTAATCAGAGTAATGCTCAATTTGTATATACAGACATGCTCTTGGCTTCTGTGAGGCTTTTCTTCCTCCTTTCAATACTGCATGCCAGCTCATCACAGGATCATTCCAGTTTCATTCAAGATGAAAAATGCCTACCTCATTAGGAAAAAAAAATCCCCCCTCTCACTCCCCACCAAAAAAAAAAAACCAAACCCAAACCAAAAAACAAAAACCAAACCCACAAAACCCAAAACAATTAATTGAGTCAAAAGAATAAACAGTATATATCAAATCTCAGCTGGGAACAGCACAAAACTTTCAGCCCCCATGATACTGTGGGACCAGGTGTCTCGAGCAGTGCATACTTTAGGTAGCAAAGGGTGAAATGCATACCTGCTCTTTGCTGTATTTGTCTCACTAAGAGAGTATATCTTGTTCTGGAGCAGATTTGTGTCTCCCCATGGGCAAAGCAGAGCCTCATTACACCTCAGAAAGCTCTGGTCCTCCTCTCCTGTCACTCACAGGACCCTCAGCTCACATTGCTCCTATTGTAAGAGTCCTGTACCAGGCAGTGAAGGTGTTGTCCAGTTTCTGAGATTGTTTCCTTCAGTGTATTTAACTAGAAGTTGTATTTGCTGTGTATATCCAGCTGAACATGAGAGCTGGCTGTGCCTGATTTGAAGGGCCATCACTTTAATCAGTAAGGGAAGGCAGAAGCTCCTACCTTCACTTGAGTAGGAAACAAAATAATTCAACGGGCAATGAAGATGGACAGAGCCTCCTTCCCTTATGCTCAGCTGAGTGACGGATTCCTTTTGTGTCCACAGTGAATTCATGCTGTAAACTATCCACTGTGAGATGCTACTTGAGATTCTAGTATCATAGCTCCTTTTCTGTCACTGATTCATAGTCAGCACATCATAGTTAGGAAAATCAGGAAAGAGAGGTAATTCAAGAAGGAAGCAGCACAGGACAAGGATCAGGAGTTGTGCACCAAAGACCAGATTCAGCTGAGAGTTTGGTTCAGTCTGACTGAAGATCAAGAGAAATATGGCTTTGTATAAATATTCTTCTGTCATACAGATGCCTGTTGGCAGTTATTTCTTTATCCTTGTTATCATCTGAATGCTCATAAACACAGAATGGTACCACAAAGGAAGGATTTTAATACTGGTGCAAACACAGTTGGATATCATAAATATGTAGCAAAGTTCCCATGGATTACATTGTCTCTTTGAACAGAATGTAGCTACTTTGAAACTCTGAAATGAGTAGGCACAACCTAGTGTAGCTTGAAGTTTTGAAGTAATGGGAGAAGTCTGCAATACTAACTAGAAACCCTATCTAAAGGGTAATATGGAACTCTTCACATAAATGGGACTTTATGACAACAAAATGGTTGTCATAAATAGATAACCAAATGGCTAAAATATTTAGGGGTTGGAATAAAAAGAAACCTGAATAAGAGAGCCAAATTTATTTTAGAAACAGCACTAAGTATGGTAAAAATGGATCTAGGCAGATGGAACACAACAGAAAATCTCTCCAGAAAAAGAGTAATATTGTTAAGATAAATATTCTAAACTACTCTGTATTTTTAGCTCTTTTGCAGTATATGCATCATAGTTTCCAGTAACACGGTGCTGTTGCTTTACTCTCAAAGTTAAGTCCTTTGTAAAGGGTTTTTGAGATCTAACATTATAAAAGGTGTGTTCGATTTCAGAAAGTGAATAAGGATTGCTTTATTTGTATCCAAACGATTACTTACAATGTTTGCAATCCAGGGAGTAAGACACCATAGCAGAAGGAACATTATAGGTAAAATAACAGGAAAACTAAGTTAAGAAAAATAAGTGAATTTTTTTTCTATTCTCTTTACTGTGTGAGTCATCTAGCCATTAAAAATAATTAGAAAGTAGAAAAGGTAATCAGTAGGAATGATGCAAGGCAGTATTAAAATTTGCAGATGTTGTTTTGAGTAAGTTTTAGTAACACTGGTAAGAATTTCTCCATTTCATATTTAACTACTCTAGGCATTGTCTGTGACACAGAGGAAAAGCCTTTTAAAACAGCAGACTGAGATTCCTAACTGTCTGGGAGGTCATGAGAAGTGCAGCTCCTAACTGAAATCTGCAAGAAAACAGGTCTGCAGAAATGCCAGAAAGCTAGTACTTGACAAAAGTCTAGTCTTTGTTTTTCAAAGGCACCAAATTCTTCCCCTACCCCATCCCACTCGGTGTTTCTCCATTGGAGCTTTTAACAAGTTCTCCAAATGTTGTATCTGGCCCTGCTGGGAATAAGTAATGTAGGCAGAGCCTCTGGCATGACCTTCCGAGCATAATTTGTATTCTGGGTAAGCAGGTTTTCCTTGTTTTCCTGATTCTTTGTGGTGGATTAGACAAGGAATTTATTCTTTAACTCAAGAAGCCTAAAAAGAATTTGATGGGAGGCAAACAACTAATATCCCTCACATTCCAAACATGGCCTTGCTCAAACCAGAGTTTCTGGATTCTGCTCTGAAATTCCACAAATCTTTGGCTTTTCCTACCATCAGTCCTTTGATCAGGGCTTCTTCAAAGCCATTCCAAATATAGAGGTGTACCTAAAGGTAAATTTGGCCTTAAATGTCTTCTTGATTGGGGAAGACAAATAGAAGCAGCATGGAAATGCAAAGGCTTCTCTGATGAAGTGGAAGCATACAGAAAATTTTTATCTCTAAGACTAGAATCCATGTATCCATACAGCTGTGTTTCTTAGGAATTGCTCATGATTTACACCCATTCATAATCTTAAAACACATTCCAAACCAAATATAGAAAATGTGGACCCAGTTCACCCCTGTATTACACTATTTTTGTATCTGTATCTACCTTCACCAAGAGACTAAGGAGGGCACACTGAGCAAACATTAATTAAGCTCTTGGATGCTGACTTTTCTTCCCTCCTCCTCATTTATGGTTTTCCTGGAGAAAAAAAGACTGATGAAGTCTGAGATCACTCAGCTTCTTGAAATCTGAAGGGGTTCAGAAGAGAAGATTCTGGTTTGGTCTGCCTATTTTTTAAATTTGTTTGTTTAGTTCATAGTGTATGAAAATAAGGTTTAGAACAGACAAGTAGAGATTTTTTCCACTATTTCCAATGTTGTCCATATCCTTCACTCTCTACTCACCTTTCCCAGTCAAAGATAACCTGCTATAATTGATCTTTTATTTTAAAATCAGGTTGTAGTTCATAGTCTTGATTTATATAACACTACTTTGTACATCTTTGGTAATGCAATTCTTTCCGCCTTTTCAATAACTCCAGAGCTGAGTGAACCAAACAGCAAATATAATTGTGATCACCCAAATATGTTACTGCCTGTCTGGAGAAATAGTTGTCATAAGCACCTGCTGAAAAATCACACTTCATTAAGTACATGTATAATGCCTTAAAGAAGATTATATAAACCTGCACATTTACTAAAGGACTTCCAAATACTCAGAGAAAATGCCTACAGAGACAGCCAAAATCATCATCTGCTTGCAATAAATGTGCTTAAACCTGGCAGCAATATGTCAATCAAAAGTCACCTGCTGCAGAGAGTGAGAAGTGCATGAAGTCTGTATTATCCAAATCACTACAGGATAAAATGCAGTTAATTGTCTTGTCTGCCCTGTGCTAATCAAATTTCTCTCACCCTCCATGGTGGAACTTGTCCCATCAGTTAGAATTTTACCAGACCATAATTCTCATGCCTTAGATTTCAGCAAGACAAGCTCAGAATGAATCTTCTGAACACACGTTTATGCCTAAGGTAAAGAAAGGCAAACAGAAGTCATATTCACAAAGTCACTGTCCAAAGGTGACTCTCAATTTCCTGCTGAAGAAAAGCAGTAATTTCATTGAAGGCTTAGGAAAACAAAAAGTGTATTTTTTTTCAGATATTACTGGGATAAATATGATTAAGTTATTTACTCAGCCACCTGAATTCAAGACATAAATCATAACGTAGCTTGGTTGGCTTGCATTAATAATGTATTAAAAATATATTTATTTATACATATTTATGTCACTAAGAAAGTGCATGCCTTTGAGAGAAAAATCATCCTTGAGTTTAGTTACTAATACTTGAGTGTGTACTAATATCTGCAGATTTAAAGAGTTTATATGGAATGTATAGATAAATTGCATCAGGTTCTCCAGATGCTGGAAATAGTTTACTTGACCTGTCCTGCAGCATTACTATTTGTTTATCATTTCAAAGTTCACAAGGTAATTGCCTCATTAGCTGTTCATCTAATTCCACAGAGAAATGGCAATTCCTGACTGCTGAGGTCATGGCCCATCAAAAATCATACTGTCTCTAATTTTATATCCGATCTCTGGTAGGTCTTAATTTGCTTAACTCAGTTCTCATATATCGACTAAATTGCCGAATTCTATTAAAATCTCTACCAACTAAGATTTAAGACTGAACTACTGAATTGAAACTTACTGAATTATTAAGACATTATTGCCAATGTGAGCCAGTAAAACAATAATTAAAATATATGAGATTAATATGCCTTTTCATTTCCTGTATACCATATGAATTCAGTCTGAATGGGGCTTTGTACACCATACATATGATATCCTATCACTTCAGTTAGCATGACAAAACCATTCTTTTTCCCTTACATAATTACTGACCTTAGCTGCAAGAGCTTTGAGAAATAAATGTAATATTAAAATCATTGAGCAAATTCTCTTTGGTAGACAGTGCAGTATTTTTCACGTTAGATTTTCCTGTATAGTGCTTGAAATTGAACCCTCTGAAATGTTATTCTGCAGTACATACTGACGACCACTTCCTCTAAAGAGTTAAACTTTACACTGTAGTTAACTTCCTACTCTAATCTCCCTGTACAAAAAGAAAGGCAGATACTCTTGTGATTGGTCAATTTTGGATTCACATTTTCCATTTTGGCACTGCTGTCTTATTTCTGTTGCTGGAGGAGGAAAGGAGCTTGCACAAGCAACAAATGCAGTATTTAATAAAACTCTTTTGACAGTTCATTGCTTGGATCTGGCAAGTCATGGAGAATTTTGACATCTCCACATCCCTCTTCATCCTTGCTGAGTGAGACTGTGGACCCCTCGGAGATGCCACTTGAATAGTAACTCCTCAGAAGTATTATCTTACTCTGTTATCTTATTTGAGAAGGAACAAGGGACAATACCCAAACCCACTCCCCAAGTTTTAGGCCTGTTTGCTCTGTCTTTATCACTAAGCATGTTCTGTTCTGTTTACCAGGACTTGTTTATCACTGAGTTTGTTCTACCTTAG
>JAOXXN010000395.1:85759516-85770367 GCA_026770055.1 Myrmophylax atrothorax
AAGTACTAACCAGGGCTGACCCTGCTTAGCTTCCGAGATCTGATGGGATCAGGTGTCAGGGAGGCATTTAACTGCCTGATATATCCATATATACATATAAAAAACCCCAATATCAGTTCAAAATGCATGTTATCAACGAGATCCTTGTCATCTCCCTATTATCCAAGGGCAAAGAGACAGTACAAGAATAGGCTGAGAAGAGGTGATAGCAGGGTTACAGTGGAGATCCTGCTTATGGCCAGACAGCCTCCATAACATCGTTGCTCCTCTCAAAGCATACAAAATTCTAAAACTTATTAGAATAGCTCCATTCATTTATCTGCCCAGGAGGAGGCCAGGCTATCTCAGGTCCTCTCAGGATGAATCTGAATGCCTGGCAGACCAAAGAGCTCTGCAGAATCACAGTATGTTCCTTGCAAAGGAGGCAGAGCAGAGACACCCGAGCCCCTTACGTGCGGGCACAGATCCATCTGTCAAGCCCTCTAGGCAACAAAACTGATGAAGACCAGATCCTGCACTGCCACTACAAGCTAAAGCATCAGCTATGAAGTAGTCCAGATCCTGAAAAGACTTTCCTAGGACCATTCAACTGGTGAAGCCCTATGCACAGGGCTCTCATCTATCAGGACCTGAATATGTGCAAAATCTTCAGGTCTGGGTCAGCATACCCCTCTCCCATGTCTGAAGACTCCCAGTCAAGTCCTCTGACAATATAAAGTATTAACTAAGGTTATTCAACTTCGGATTTGATAAAAAAATTTCCAAGGGTAAGTTTCTCAGAATCTTCAAGGTGACATTTTTTGAATTGAAATAACTCACAGAAACAGAGCTGGCTGCAGTACATTCAGGATGCTGCCAATGGTCAAAGCAAAATAGGTAGAGCAAAGGACTCCAATATAGAAGAGACAGTAATCTTATGATCCAGCTGCAGGGAAAGCCTAGGTATTTGCCACAATTCTGAATTTGGGAGGAGATTTTAACCAGTATTTCCTTATCAGCCAGCATATTGCCTGCTCTGTGAACTGAAGCTCTGTTGCTCAAAATTGCTTTTCATGAGATGTTGAGATTTCATTCAAAAGACAGCAAATGGGCCAAGACTGAATGAGAAAACCAGGTAACTTGCACATGTATAAAGTCACTTCATAATTTCCTCGATCTTGGGGGTGGTGGGGGGAGAGAGGGGATGCTACTACATTTCTGTGTGTAGGTTTCAACAAGCTAGTTGCAAATCATCAAAAGAAGGAACTGCTAAATAAACATGACTCATGCCAGACAATATTGTATATTAAATAAAGCAGTTCCCAGTAAGCATACATAGCATAATATTGCTGAAAAAGTGTCAAGGGATGGAAATGCTACCAAGCATCATTATCTCTCCTTGATGAGGAGTCTCCAATTCCTCTAGGATCCTGCTGCTGGAAATGTTATTGCTCTGATTAGTCCTGTTTACATGTTAGCCATTTTCTGCAGATCCAAAGAGGAAAATGTTTTGAAAGTCTATGATTAAAGCTATTTGCTTTAACTTAGATGTTGATTCTAGTTGTGATGTATAGCCTGCCATAGTTCTAAGGTATTTCCTGCAGAGATAAATCTGGAGGAAGTATTTTGTCAAGAGTTTGCCATGGAAGGTTACAAATGCATGAAAAGCATTCTTTGTAGCTTAAACTATAGGAACAGTGTGGCATCCTAATTCTGTGCAGTCACATGGAATTTGTTTTTATGTAGAATTCACTTCATCTTGTTAATTATCATCATATAAACAACATCATTAGTATTCTGAAAGATTTTCTTAATAGAACAAGTGTATCATTTTGTTGCTTTTTCTGTGCTCAGAAATTATCACCATTTTAATTTGGTATGGGAGTGCAAAGGTTGCTGCCATATTACTACACTTGAACCAAGTTCTGCTGCTGCCTTGCCCTTGCAAACAATCCCACTAGCCTGGCTGGAAATGGCAAAGAAAGGATTTTGCAGTTGGACAAATATCACTTTCATCAGAAGGAAAGAATAACTAAATTTTTTACTACCGTCTCTGAAGCAAAAAGGCACTTTAGTGCTCAGGCAAGTGATTCTGCTCTTTGGGGAAGATGGAATCAGATAAATCAATTGCATAAATTCAGAAGCTCTTCTCAGTCAATTCACATGAGCTAAGCCCATCCCACTAACTGGAAGCCAGAAAACTCTGCTCTAGGTCTGAATGTAACTAATTGGTTTGAAGCAAGTTTCATGCATTTTTCATTTTGAACAAATCTCTGAAGTCTCATAAATCTAGGTTTACCGTGTTTATAAACCTACAGACCTCCCAATTTGTACTCTAATTATGTTTTGTTATTGTTATTATCAGCTTATTCTTGCTATGAATGTTTTTGTATCACTTGAAATTGATGCTAATACTCCCTGACATGCAGCCTGACATGTATTAAGAATGCAGAAAATGAAATGACAGAACTAATTAAAAAACCATCTGTTGGGTTAATTTAGAGGTGTGCCAAACAGTTAAAATGAGACTTGGTCAGCAGCAAATCACATCCACCTGTACCATTTGCTTAGCAGTTACTGTCCCAAGTAGTGTTATTTCCTTAGAAACACTTCTACTATTCAGTCCAGAGACTGCACACTGAGTGGTGAGAGCATGAAATCACAGCTATTATTCTTAAACAGAAATACTACATGTAAAAATGTAGTATGAGCCTACTAAATGAAAAGAAGACATACAACAAAATGCTGTCTATCATGCTGACTCACTCCATTAATTGTAGTAACTGTGCCTCCAAGACATGGAACGATCACAACAGTATTACCTATAGAGATATTGCAGCTCTCTATCCAGGAAAATTTTCCCCCTTTATGTCAACAATCTGTGCTTTTCTCTCCTGTAAGCCCATCAAAGTTAATAGAGTTTTACCAAGAATACATTTGGTCCCCTCTGATTATGGTACACTGAACATGTTATCTTATAGTCTGGCTGCTGTATTACTGCTTTACATGCAAAAACCCAATAATTCAAAAAGCATTCAACTGGCAAGCTAGATCTTTTTTCTTTTAAAAAAAGAAAGAAAAATAAGCATGTCTCAGTCTGGTGAGCAGCAGTCTATCATGTGACAGAACTATATCATCAAAGATTGAGTATATTTCCTTTGTACAAAAACCCCCCAAACTGCTAGAATAAGAAAAGCATCTATATGTAAAATCAGCTACTTGGCATTTTATTCCTGCTCGTGCTGCAGTCAGCTCCCTTTCAACATGTACCACTTGGATTTACATTCCAGACTCCGGAGAAGGCAGTGTGTGCACACTCCCACACACAGACTTCCTTAGCTGGTCACTTTGAGTTTTGAAAGCTGCAACCAGTGGACCACTTAAAATTGTTTAAAGCAGACAGCTTCAACTGGAGGCAAAGCAGACAGCAGCCACCTGCCTTTCTCATGAAGCTAATAAAACAGCCATTAAGGAACAACAAAACAGCAGTTTCAATTACATGAACTATTTCTCACCAGAAAAGCTTTTGCCATTTCCTGTGCTCAGCATGGTTTCAGGTCAGTATTCTTATTATTACTGTTCTCCAATGTCTAATTTTTGTTTACACAAAGTGTCATTCTGGTAGGCTTAGGAATACAAGGAAATGGGTGGGCAAGTGCAGAAACACTGCAAGCTGCAGAGAACCAGGGACAGGAAGCTAACCAGAAGCAGGTTATCAGTGTACCAGCTTCCATGGACGGGCAACTTGAACTTTACCTCCTTAAACGTGGGCATTAGGAGGCACCTAAGGATGGATGCACACCCTTTTATGACATGATTTTCTGCATTGCTACAATCAGGAGAATGAGGGCCACAGTATCAGTGTGGGCAGACAGAATCTAGAAACCATGTATGGAAGGATGGGAGAATTTTTTACTGAGGGAAATCTAGGGCCTCTAAAACTCATGACTTAGCCAGTGAATACACTGAGGGAAAAGTGAACAAGATGAGCAAAAAAGGTTGGACAAATAAAACAGAGGGATGGGAAGCAGGACACTAGCAAAATCTCCAAGTGAGTGACAACTCACCTGCTGTCAATCATTCAGCTACACTGAGAATATTTCTCTCCTGTTTATTCAAAAATCACTAAGGGGAATTATATGTCTCTAGCTCTACAAAGCCTTCAAAAGTGCAATGTCCAAATCCATAAAGTCAGACCTATGGTAACAAGATCCAAAGTTACAGCTTTACCTTTGGTGTTTCTGATCCAAGCCATAGCTCCCACTATATAGTCATCCTTAGGATGTCTTCTTCAGTGAAGAAGATAAGATTGGACCCTGAATAATCTTTTCTGGGCTTACTCTGCACAGTTTTGGGGCAGAGCTCACCCCAACCTGTTCCTAAACACTCACACCAAGACCTAGCTCTGAGGGCATATGGTTGGGCTGTGGGAGACCATTTTGGAACAGGCTTCACTCTAAGCACTGAAATTCACAGAGGAGTTCTTTAATCATGAAGAAAGAGGGAGAGCACAGAGTTTGAATCTCAGTCCCCTGCACAGAAGACATCCATACTCATACATGGACTGACGTGTCCATGTTAATGAGCTTGAGTGAAAAAACTCAGACTGGTTCTGTTTTGGCTAGTTGGGTAGATCCAGGCTCTTATCATCTTACAAGTGAGTATTCTGCCCAAAATGAGAGCTTCAACAGGAGAGACCAAGTCACTGAAGTCTTGTTGGGGCACTGTAGACAGATGATTGGGGTGTAAATATATGGTTGTCTTAGATTCTCATTGCAAATGGAGATTAAAAAGCAGAGCAGCACAGGAGGTTGCTGTCTTGTGGATGAACACTTCTCCTGGGAGTCCTTGCTGGTCTCTGTGCAAGGCTCATGTCAGCAGCTGTGCTCCTACTCAGACCTCTCAGATGACACCAGCATAGCATTTTCTGGTTTAAGAATCTCCATATGGATTTAACTGCTGAGGTATTTGGTGCCAGTTTGGTGTTTGACTATGTCCATCAGCAAATGAGGAGAAATAAATGTATTTCAGGGATTAGGCTGACTCCAGGCTTTGAAGCTGAAACTCATGGTAGCTACTGGCCTACCTGATTCTAAAGCTATGTTCAGGCACAGGTAGGATGGGGGAAAATATTTAGGAAATATTTAGAAAGCAAACTAATTAGTAGAGGTGTAAGGGCAAAGTGAAAATTCCATTTAAAGAAGAGAGGATGGGACAGTTCAGTTGAGAGTTAGGTGAAGATCACCAAGTTTTATTAAGAAAAGATCACTAAGCTTTATTAAGAAGTGTTCAGTTACATTTCTGTGGCACCATCTTCTAAGAAAAATTCTCACTCCCTACACAAATGGAATCATTAAGCAATATATATTCTACTTTCCCATAATTTCTTATGAACTCTAGGAAAAGATTTGCACTACAACAAACCTGCAGTGTCCATATTCCCAGGAGGAAATTAGCATGCCATTACAATTTGTGTTAGTATTTGTTTTAAATCCAAAACACTGGCTGGTTTGTTGGTTGGGTTTTTTTTTTTTCCTTTTCTTTAAAAATCTGGGATAAATTAACTCTGATCAAATCAGTAGCATGGGTGCTGTATTGTTTTGCTATTTTCGGTTAACTTCCATGATAACTTTTGTCATTTAGAAATCCTCTGAAATAACTATTACAAAGTTGTGAAGCTGAAGGGCTGCACTCATACCAGCCCCAGTTTCTAGACTCCTTGAGCTCATAGCATCGTGCAGGGAGTAAACGTCTGATGAAACCTGAGTGTTTCCCTGATACAAAACCAACATCCATATTGACTCCTAGGAAACGACTCCATTCAGTAAGCCAGTGCTCCAGGAAAAAGTTATCATATATTTGGGTCTATCTTAGAACGTCTTCTGAGCTTATTTCCTGCACAGTTAGTTCAGTGCAGTTAGGTCAAGCCTATCCACACCCATTGCATCATCTGATCTCAAATGCCATGTGCAAGGCTTTCCAGATTTTCATGCCAACCATTGGATTCTGAGACTGTTTGAAACCCGCTTAGAGAAGCCCCAAGACTACAGAAATTAGAACCATCACTATTTTAGCCCAAACAACCTTGATAAATTTATAGTGGTTGTAAACCCATGACGCATTCTGAAAAGATAGATTAAAGCCAGTTGAGTGAACAATTGAGCTTGAGGTTCTTTTAGCATATTATTCCCTGAAAAGTCTTTCAAAATATTTTAAATATCCAGGAAAAGTTATGTCCCCAAATTGCTGGAAAGTACCTTGCATTTCGGAAGCATAGCCAAATGGTATACATTTCTTTACCCTTTATATATATTTTATATATTGTTGACATTGCTTTACATTTCTACACCTCACAATGGACTGAAATACAAGTTCTTCATTTTGTCTCTCAATATGTTTATACCACACAGTCTAAAAACATTTGATGTTACTGTTATTAAATGCTAGATGCAATTTAACATTTACTCCCCAGAACACACTTATAGCAGCAAATAGGTTATTTTCTCTTCATTTATGAAACATTTTGTGTAATGAGCTAAAACTTACTGATTCATTTTATTTTACTGAATGGAGCCACTCATATGCAATGAAGCTCATTTTGTTAAAAGAGTAAGCCTGGTAACAGAGATTCACTGAGCCAAGAGCTCAAGGCTACGTGCATAGCAGTGTAATTTGGCATTTGGTCAGTGGATATATGATCAAAGCAAGTTACCTATCATGAAGACAGCAAAGAGTAGTGAGGTAGGAAAGCAGTGTTGCATATTTTAACTTACACCATCTTATGTTTCTTCCCTAGCAGCTACATTCCTGACTGTAGCACATATCATATATTGAATTGTAAGCAAAAAGTTTGATTTCCTGTTTTAAAACTCTCTCTCCAACTCTAGTGTCCACTTGTTAAAAAGCATAAAGAAAAATTTAGGACAAATTAAAAAAAATACCAAAAGACCAGAGAAAATGCCCCTCAATGAAGACCTCCATTGGTTTATACTATCAGAAAGAAACATAAGACAGCTTCACAATCTTATCTCCTTTATAGGGAAAGAAAAAGGGTTTAGATTGTGTTTCTGCCTATACGTGGAAGATGACACTCAACAGATTTGTATTTAAACCAAGAAAATTGATCAACTATTGGACAAGTTTCAAAGAGACATGACTTCACTCTCTCTTGTTTTCACTGTAAAGCAAAATATCATTGCTTAAAGAAAAGGCCTGGAGGCACTCTGCAGTGCCCACCACCCTCCACAGAGCACACAGGCCACCTCCACACTATGTGCTGCTGCCCTAGAGGCTCACCTCAGATTCCTGCTCCTGTGAGGCAGACTCGCCTACAACAATTTCAAAGCACAGGTAGAGCAAGTGCCAGCCTGCTGCTCAACAAAGCAACACATCTTTCATCAAACACAAGTCATTCAGCTCAGCACAGGAAAAGGAAACTAGACAAGATAATACTCTGATATTCAGAGGTTATGGAGCCAGGCTTCCCATCAACCTCAGTGCACAGCTAATACCTACCATATCCTTCTCAGAAGTGTGCCCTCTGTTGCAGCAAAACGTTATGTCACTCACTACTCCCATACAGGCTGCAAAATGGTTGAGTAGTTTACCCAAATAAATAGATGTCTGAACAAAGTATATACAAGAAAGCATCCTAATCCCAATGTGGAGAAGTAAACCCTAAAAGTGCCATGTCCTGATTATTATACAGAAACACTAAACATGCAGAGAGGATGAACAAGCCAATTTCCTTGGGACTCATCTGCTGAGCCTTTCCCTCTGGGTAAGTTCGTGCCCAATTCTTTCTGCTGCATAGACTATTTAAGTTGAAACTGGCATATTGCCAGGAGAACCGGACTGCAAATATGAATTGTTAATTTTTTTTTTTTAAGATGGTGGAAGACTATGAATTTGAGAACATTGTGCCAGATCCACAATGGATGGAAGTTTCTATAATTGCTGACTTGAAGAGCTAAAATGAAGACATATTGAAGTCAAATTGGAGGCTTTTTCAATTGACTACAACGTGAAAAAGGCTGTTCATCCACTGTGCTAAGGATAGATTCAACTGTCTCTGCTGTAGTTTGTTTCTTTGCAAAAAGTCCAGAATAAAAACCTCACTAACCACAGAAAGATACTATTTTGCATTACCTCATAACACTTGGGCTCCAGGACTCGGCACGATGGAAGGGGGAAACTAAGAAATCTTAAATCTTGAATTAAGAAATCTTGAATCCGCCTGAGACAACTTTGCGTTTGTGTTTGGGCAAGACATCTGAAACAAAAACATTGGCCCTTAGTAGCTAAGCTAGGCTTCTAGGCAGTTTCCTGTGCTTTCAAGGTAACACCTAAATCCCAGTTTTTTCCAAGTGACACATTATAAAGCTCAAAGAGTTTATGAGCTGAAGTTTCAGATGAAGTTTGCTTAAATAATTATGGGATCCTCAGTAAACTGACACCAGGGAAGCATACCCCATCACTCTTTACTCCCATTTTAGTAATTTTTAACATTGCATTCATTTTACACTACTTAAAAATATATATCCCTGATGCTCTTATTGTTAAATATTCAGCCCAGCTGAATATTCCTCAGATAGATAATTGATCATTTTACAGTACTGTAAGAGAAATGAACAACATCAAATTATAGCCCAGAGTGATTTATGTATTTGAATTCCTGACCATATTCAAGCTTATTACAGGAACAGATTTGTTCATGGTTTTGTTCCACTTTTGTAAAAATATGCATTTCATTTTTGTGTTACTGGCTCTTTTCACAAAGGGACAACTCTTTTATCAGAAATTTCCAAACATGAGCCCAATGGACTCCTGCATACACTCAAATATCCCATGGACCAAAATACTGCCTCATCATCTAAATTATAATGCAAAAGATTATTTTTTCTGTTCTGTACCATTTTATAAGCCATGCTACCACTGCCAGCTGGATCTGTTAGGGAGACAGTTTTATGAGTAAGATCAACAGCATTACTATTTTTGACAGCTTTCAGGTTTTTGTTCCACAAAGAGGGGGAACAAAGGTTTTCCCAAGACAGGCTGGTTATCCGTGTTTTGATGTTTCATCCTCATGTCGCTCCTTGTGCTCCTTTCCTTGTTGCTCTCTTCCCCATTTCTTCCTAACCAATGATAATACAGAAAAAAAGCTATGCAGCAATGATTCCCTGCTAAAAAGGCTGTCCATGCAAAATCCTTGAGGTACTCTTCAGATACATCCTCCACTCCTTTTTCTTGCCAATTATGATGTACTTAAGATTAAAGTGTGATTTTTTTTCTTTGAAGAAGAGATGAATGTGTTTTCCCACTTTACTAATTACAACATGATATATGTGGCAGAAAGCCTTGCAAGAGGCAGCACAGCATGCAAGCACAGATGAATAATAATTAGGCTCACATGTTTTAGAAATTAAGATTTTATTAGAAGGCTGTTATTTGAAAGTTTTAGTGCTGTGTGTAAGTGCAGTTAATATAAGTGGGCTTTTTTTTAAAATCCAATCAACCAAGTCTTGCTTATAATGTAGGGGCCTCTACTAACTCTCAGTAAATTCAAAGACTTCCACTGACTTCAAAGGGAATTGACTCAAGCCCTAGAAAAAGGATTTGTAAAAGTGATTAGTGTCAGGGCTTTGTTTTAGAGCTAAATTGTAACTAACCAGAAAAAATGTTATTATTATAAAGATTTAATATGCATCTGGGAATAAGAATTTCTCTTCCAGTTACTGTAAGACACCCAACACTGAGGGAGAAACAAGTCCTACAGCTTTGTTACTCCCCATGATGTCTTCATTGTTGATAAGCTTGTGCTGATACAACAGTATAACAGAACAGTATTTGTGTTACCAAAGCGTACATCTCCAGGAACATACTGTGAGAGAAGCTCTAGAAAGATGACTGACTGAATTATGCAAACCCATGTTTTCCAGCAGAGCATAGGACATGTATCCTTAGCTTCACTCATCTAACATTAAAAAAAATAACTCAAAAAACATTGCTGTTCCCAAGTGAAGTCTCTATAATAAATCATCTTTGTTCTTACAGCTACGTATTTTATTTAATTTGCCATTATGGACATACTCAGTTTGTGACTCCTGTAAGCATTTTATACCAACCCTAAACTAAGGAGGTCAGGCACCAGTTCTGGTGTAGCAGTGGTAACACAGAGTTTGGAGCATTCTTTGCAGACCACAGGGAAGCCTGGTTTGCAATATGCAGCATTGCAGGCATCCACCCTAGCTTAAACAGCACCTTTTACAACCGCCCAGGTACAGCAGCTGTCAATATATGAAAAAGTGCAACTCTAACAGTGCTTTATTTATACTGTGAGCATTTCCAAGTATATTTAGGGTTTTAAAAATAAAAGAGGTCTGGAAATAAATAAAAAGAACCCAACACAGAAGATAGATATGTGCTTAAGTTAACTATGTTCAAATCCAAGTTCAAACCTCAAGTGCTGGTTTTATGTCAGTTTGGGATATGAGTTCAGCTTAAAGATCCAGAAATAGGAGTGTGAGGAGCTGACAAGAGGGCTGCAACCAGAGTGTGAGAGGCACCATACATGGAACACCAAGTGGCAGGCAGGTTGAATAGCTGCGCTTGAACCTGAAAATGCTGGAGTTGCCCACATCTTTGTACACACTTCTGTTTGTAAAGCCAGATTAGCATAGTAGTTCTCAAATGCATTTCTTCCTAATAAGATCTCTAGGAACAGCATGACACTGATAAGTATACTGACATAAAAGAGCTTTCTATCCACTGCCTCTTCAAAGGAGATGTTTAACTCTAATGTGAACCAAGGGCCTCCCTATCTATTTGCAGTAGATTATCTATTGATTTTGACTGCTTAAAGTTTAACAGAGC
>JAOXXN010000395.1:85789596-85809508 GCA_026770055.1 Myrmophylax atrothorax
CCCCTGGCAGAGCTTGAGCCCGTGCCCCCTTGTCCTATTGCTGAGTGCCTGGGAGAAGAGACCAACCCCCACTTGGCCAGAACTTCCCTTCAGGTAGTTCCAGACAGTTATAGTTATGCCACGTCTCTTTCAACTTTAATTATCAGACAGTATCATCTATGAAGGACAAAGCTCCAGTAAATACTACGAGCAGTGACATGATATGGCCAAAAGATTGCTGAATAGCAGGGGTTTGTCTGTCTTCAGAAAACTGTAATATTATCTCTTAAGTTTGGACATAAATAGCTCAGCTGGGGTTTATTCGGTTTTACAAAAGTAAAGAATAACCACATGACTAACAATTTAACCAGAATTACACAGAATCAAGATGGAATTGTGGGGAATGGAGGGAAAAAAGGACAAAAGAAACCTGAAAATCATATCAGCTTTGTTTTTCAGATCTAACAAGTTTGGGGTTCTTCAGGGCATTTGGGGAGAAAATTGCTGTCCATAGATCTGAGTTAACTATGATAAGGTTATTTTGAAATCAGTTTCACTTTTTTAATGATATTATACAAATTAGAGAACAATGATGCAAACAATCCAGCCTTTAATATTTCTTTTAGATGCGTACTACTTCTCAAAAATGATAGAAGGAATCGATCGGGTTTGGCTCAAAGCTGCAAGTTAGAATGTTGAAATTAATGTAATTCTTCCTTTAAAGATCAGATTATCGAGCAATCTTTGGCAGTTTCTATTCCAATCTCTATTCTCTATCCATCTACCCACAACTGCTAGATATTAAAAAAGAAAAAAAAAAGAGAAAAGAAAAAAGAAACCCACCACAAAAACAACCCAAAAACCCATCAAACCCCAAAGGTGGTTGTCAATGTATCAATGTCATATTTTACATGAGTAATGCTATGGTGCTTCCACTAATTTCTATGATACTTAGAAGTCTATAAACATCATCATAAAACTCATTCCAAATAAATAAACAGTTGACAGAATGATTCATTACCCAAGTTCTTTAACATCACTGCTGAGACAAGCAGTTCATACTCTGGATCTCTGGGAAAATAACTTAGCACACCATGTTGAACTGCACAGGCAGCAACCTGACCTCCTTACGAACACTGTCACTCAGTATCGAGCACAGAGGGCTGATTAAAACACGCACAGTTCTGTTTAGACTGCAGCCTGCCAAGACAAAAATACCTATTTCTTTCTCCAGTGCAGGAGGCTGGTGTCTGCTTCCTACCAATAGACAGGGATTCCTGGCACACAGTTATTCAGGATTCCCCCAGTATGGAGTATCCAGAAGGGCTGCTGTTAACAGGTTGTTTAATCAATGTCACTGTTTCAATTTTAATACCAATCAAACCCTTGGGAAGAAGTTCCTCATTTAGTCTGAAAGTTCTGATCATGAGATGGTAGATTTAGACACTGCTGGGCCAGCCACTTCCACAGTTAGATAACACTCAACATGACTAATCTTACAGACCAAATTTTGCACTTTTTTATTAAAAAAAAGGGCATGCTTTGTGATCCTCTTTCCAGACACAAGTGGAAACTCCTTCAGATGCTTCACTCACATACTGCTTTTCGTAGCAAACTTTCTGCACACACACCTGCTTTCAAAACCATGGATCTAAGGAACAAAGTGTATTGCTCTGCACCCCAGTATCTGCTGCTTCAGGCATATAATGCTACGCACACTTCAGGAAAGCAAGAAGTTTGAGAAGAGACGTAAAAACCAATTGGAGACTTGCCTTTATGACAAAGCCATATCTACAACTCAGTTAAGTCCCCTCTAACTATGGCAATGTAAAAGGGCTTTTTTGGTTGATTCTCTGTTGAGACCAGTACTAGGTCCCTAATGGGCACTGTCAGCACCCACCTATGTGGACATGTAAATAATGAGACAAAGAGATGCTGGGGAAAAAAAATCACCACCAAAAATCCCACCAAAAATACCAGCCTGAAGCCAAATATGTACTAATCTTTTGACTACAAAGTTGAAAATGGAGTTACAAAGGAGGAAAATGAAAATACATGCAATCTTAAATTGCTATATGACACATTGAGCTTTAAAGTGGCATTTATCCAAAATACCTTTTACACAATCTTCTTTCTGTTTTGGGAAGGGGAGGATCAAACAGCACCTGCATGTCTAGTAAATTACATACACCCCCTCAGAGGATATAACAATAAGTGGATCCAATAAACCCATCACCTCAGATGTCTTGATTTGGCAGCTAAGTGACTGACTCCGCTTTTTCCACCTAGAATCTCATGTGAAAGATTCTATTTCTCTGGGCCAATTCTACAACTTCATGTGTAGTTAACTTACTTGACCTCTTTAAAAACTATGTAAAAGAAAAGACTACATTGTCTATTTCTTGAACAGTAACTTAATTTAGTATGAAATATTGATACTGTGAGGGTTTCTATGTACACTATCCCTTTTGAAATCTCTAGAGAAACACAACCAATTTAGGCTAGATACAAGTATCAAGAGGAGGTGGGGATGGAAGGGAGGATTAAAAATGCCAAATTACGTTTTTCATCCTTCTTAGAGTCTTCCTTTGAGCTGAATGAAGCGTAGGATCAAAAGGGAAAAAAACCCCAACACAGTAAGCAGCCATGTTATTTTTATATGACTGTAGACAAGGAAAGGCTTAGGATATCAGCACAGGACGAGACTGCAAATAACAATGCAATCATATGTAGAACAATAATCTTGACTTCATTTTGGCAGAAACTGTGGCATTCGATTTACAGTCTCTAGAGTGGGAAAAGTCCTGTCAGAAGCAGACTAGTGAAGAAAATGAAGAAGCTAACCCTAATACCTTAAAAACTGAGGGGTTTAATGTTGTTTAAATGTACAAAATGGAGTCAATTGTTCTTTTTTGCCAAGTCACCCTTCTTCTTCCCAAAATCCCCTGAGCTACCCTTATCTCCCACTTTGGAATGTCTGCAGTGTCCTTGATGAAGGCTCAGAAAATTTTCCTATTGTTCTATATCTAACCCTTTCTATAGGTTCTTAACCCTTGAATTCTATTGGTGAAAAGTCCAAAGTCCCTTGGGATTCCGATTGGTCATATCCTGATCCTCCTTGAACCCATAACTACCCTCTTCTGTTACCAATAAAGCTCTCTCTCATCCCTCTACTGTGATCCCTGTGTGATCCTTGCGGGCTCACTGGGGGCTATGTGGTCGGGGGCAGTGGGGGCAGCACACCCCTCTAGGTAAGGGGCTAAGCCCTGGACCTAGAGACCCAACCCACCATTGTAAAATACATTGCAGGAAATGGTTTTCAAATGTTCTTCAATTCAAGAAACAGAATTTGTTCTTCAAAAATTTTACAAACTTACTAAGGTTGAATTTTGACCCTCCTACTAAATTTTGCTCTATTTTATTCACCTGAGTATACATTGGATGAAGCACAGTAGTCTAATTTTTTTCTATTCTTGACAGCAGGAAACAAAAGAGCAGAGAGAACAGAAAACCAAAACAACAAAATAAAACCAAACCCTGAGCTGTTAAGAAAATCAAGAAATTTCTTCTAAATGAGTCAGCAAGGTCTACATCGCTGCTCTTCACATAGTCATGTGCAGAAGTGACTCTGTGACAAGAAATCCTTTTAAAGAATTACGTTTTTAGGTAGAAGCATGAAAATCAAATATAGGGTTTTAAAGCCATTTGATCTCTTCTCCAAAATACTCTAATGGTTTGCTAGAAAGCACTGACATGCTGAGATGCCATCCCCTTTGGTTATAAAGTAAATAGGAAATGAGAAAAATAGCAGAAAGCATCCCTAACCTCTAATTGCAAAATCCACTTTTCCTTTTGTTCAGTTATTTAACAAAAAATTAAAAATCAGAGTGAAATTCTGAAACATTAAATGTTTTAATTAAAGTAGGCTAAGGAGGTATCTGTCCTCAGAAGACCATATGGCTTAAAAGTAAGTAATTCCACATCACTGGTTTGCTGGCAATAATGGAGTGAGGCGAAAGAATGAATTAATTTTAAATCACATCCATAAGGGAATGGATTGTTCAGAAAGTTCTTTATGCCACACAATGACTGTAATTTTAAACTGCTAATACCTTACAATAAGACCCATAAATGGGTTATTTCTTGCCTTTCATGGGGCCAAATTCTTCTCTTTTGATGTTCTCGTATAGCTGTTATTAAGATCGGTGGAAGTTGAGCCAACTTTTGCAAGTGTAGAATTTGTTTGAAGTCTATTTGGACACAGATGAAGGCAGGCTGCACAGCTCAGCTGTTCCTCCCCATGTGCCACAAAGCACCTGCAGCATTGTGATGTGCAGATATGGGGGGTTTGCCTTACTATCCTCTCTTCCCACCTATAAACAGTCTTTGGGGTCAGAGGTTTGCCTTCAATTTATTTTTTTTTGCAGTCCTGGTTAGCTCGATGGGCCTCTTTTTCTCTATCACAGGTTGCCAGTGCTGGGGCCAACATGCCTGATGAGCAACTTTCCTGGAAAACATAAAACGTGGCGATGTGTCTTTGAAGCATAGAATGCATCAGACAAAGCTGAAAATACAGTTATTGATTTAAATAGTTCAAGGATCCTTGTATTTATTACCTGGAGAAGAAAGCTGCTTTTGTTGCGGTTGTTGCATGTTATGCATGGTACAGTCAAGCTGTAGACCTTGATCTGCAGGATCAATAGGAGCATAAAATCCCCACTGTGCCTGGAGTGACATTGTTCACCAGCAGCATCTACCACACTGGGTGATATTGGCTGACATATATGAGAGTGTGGATTGAGGTACTTAAGTAAATATTACTGAATTACAATGATCATAGCTTTGAAGGACTGAAACATAAGTGAATGGCTTTGGAATTTATTTTCTAGTTTCAAGCCTGCCTGTAACAGAGAGGTACCATGTTGCAGCCCCAAGGGCAGCTGGGCAGAGGGTATGAGCTGTGAGGGACACAGGGGAAAACTATCCTGACGTGATGACTGCCCACAATCTCAGCATGACACAGCCCGCCCCTGGGGCTACAGCCTGAATGTGCAAACAGGTCCCAAATCTCACTGGTGTCACCAACGGGCAAGCCTCTCAAGGTCTAGATGCTGTTTAATCTACAAAAGTGTCCCCCAAGAACCTACAGCCATGATTGAAGCTCCACATATCCTTCTTAAGCTGCCGAATCATTCTGAAGACATTTGAAGCCCAGAGGTGCTCGGCTTCTCATTGGCAAGATCCACAAACCCACTGATGATGCCATAAGCAGCTGCAGTCTGCAAACCAGGAGCTGCCTTGCTGATGTTGCCTGATTGGCTGAGCTCCGTACAAAGTAAGAGAGAATGTGAGGCAGCTCTGTTTTTGGAAAATAGCTCTACAGCTAGGAAATTTGGATATAGGAGACTTCAGTTAAATTCAGTCCTCTTTCTGAAGGCATCTGAGTCCACCTCTAGGAATTGACAAGCCATTATACCATATAACAGCCAATCAGAGAGCGTTAATCATCTTCCCTGGCAGGACTGCTCCCTGGCATGTGACCTATGTAAAATACCAAGAACACAATGAATGCGATTTTAACTCTGAAAGCTACACTGTTTCACTCAGTATTAAACTAAATAAAGCTTTTACTGGTGTGGGCTGTGGCCCTCAGGTTTCCCTGATTCATGTTACTAAACAACATGACCAGGCCTGAACTTGAATATTTAATTTTTTGAATATTTAAATATTTAAATTTATGAATATTTAAAATTTTTGTGTCAGGCAGAGGAGCTCAAATGAGAAGAACTCTGAGGAAATCACCTACTGCCAGATAACAGAGCCATTTCTTTTGTACCTCTTTAGGAAACATTTTCAGGGGGAGGTTCTCTGGTGAAACCCTGCTAATGAATCAGCTGTGCCTCTGTGCATGTATGGCCTTGAGATCTCTACTCTCGTCTATAAAAGATGAATATGAGATTGGGATTATTAACTGTCTTAATGTAGAGAAGCAGACAGAGAAAGATGATATGACCTAAAGGGGGGCCATAGGAATCTGAAATCATACTGGTGCTTTCCTACATCATTAATATTTGTGTTCAGGTGTATTCTGCTCTCAAAGCATTCACCAGTAATCGTACACCATGCAAATGTACTTTTTTCCTCATATGGAATCAGAGAACATTCACCTACACATTTCTTTTTCCTGTATTGTTTTCCATGGAGTACATTTGTAAAACAGAAGAATCGACTAGAAGAGCTCTGCAATGCTGTTATTTCAGAGATAAGAATCCTACTCACTTCCTTTCATGTCAAAATGATGGAAAGAGGCAGAAAAACAGTGGCAGAAATAGAAGTTTGATGCAGTAAAGTAACAGAATAGAAAAATTGGAAGAGACTAAAAAAACCTTCAGTGATCTTTGCATATATATAGGCAGTTTAGAAAACATTGTCCTATTTGGAATATACCCATTGAAGTCTAATCAGCCTCTGAAATTCTATTAAGAACAGCCCAGAGCTACAGCTAGGTCATAAGAAAGGAGATAAGCTCAATTTTTTTGAGTCCTTATGGAGACTGAAATTTCAGCTCATTCTACAGACTGGAGAACCTAAGGAACAACAGGGAGCTGCTCAAAAATGAGCAATACTTTTCTTCTCACAAGCAGTAAGCTCTGCCAAGAATTTCAAACAAGCAGCTCTTCAGAAAGGAATCCCAAACACGCTTAGTCCAGTGACCGGAGGAACGGATGCCAGTGTGGGTGAATGAGAGCCTGGTGTGCTGTGTGCAAGTATCTGAGACAAGGGCAAGCTCAGCTCACAGAACAGCACTTGCCTCCTGTTAGAACTGACTGATCTCAATTCCACTGCTGCTGTGGGGTACCCTCCTTTCTCTGCTTTCTGCCTCTGCAGCTCCCACGTGAGAGACATCAAGGTCTGAAGCAGCTACTGTTTGAGTGAGTTGGTGTAAATTGCCAAAGGAGGGGCCAACTTTGGGATCCTCTGTTTCTCCCTCGTCTATCTCTGCTTCACTCACCTTTCAGTTTTCCTTGTGATTGTAATAAAGATTCACCTTAGGGATTGGCTCTAGGCCCAGTTCCAGCAACAGAGAACCCTTCAGTTGCCAGTCACCTTTGCAAAAAATTACTTCAGCCATACCAAAATATGTGAGCAAAACAAGAATGGCGTGGTCTTAACCAGTGAGATGACTATAGAACCTTCTTTCCTTGGCAGGCCATCCACCCATTTTTTTTTCTGGAATCATTGAGGTACATGAAGGCTCTCCATGAAGAAGTGAAAGTCACAAAGGTACTATCAGGGACAGAAAGAATGACCCTCATTCTCCTTTGCTCTGAGGCTGATTTATGTTCTGCCACATGTGTGATGGACCTTAGAGTGTACCTGAAAAAAAAAAATCCATCCATACCTCCCTAGCACTTCTAGGATGCTACGATGGGTCATTGCGTGAGTTGAAACAGACTGTGTGTCAGCTGGGACTCACACTGTTTTGCTTTTACTGGGTACAGGCAGTGTCCTAATGGAAGAAAATTTTAATATTACTGAACTGAGCATCTCATGAAGTAATACAGACCCTTGCTGGAAATGGAACAAAATGTCTCAAGTCTGGCTCTTGGACATGCACCCTGTTATATTCTCTGCCAGTGCTTACCTGTCAGGAAAACTGCCAACCATAGCGGTCAAATCTGCAGTACTCTTTCTCAAAGAAGCTGTTGCTGCCACACTCTGCAAATATACTCTCCCCAGGCAGCAATTGCAGTAGGTATTGTACCAATGTAGCAGCCAGCTCTAACAAACTTTGTTCTGTTCCCAGATACCTAAATCAGCTATCTTTGCTTTGCTTTCCTGTCATTTCACGTAAGAAACCACAGAGTTCAAATCCTCTGAAACCAGCCAGTGGTAGAGTAGTATGATGCTAAATAAAAGTGATGGCTGTTGGATAACCTTGATTCGGTCCCTCACCTTGACTTATTTTGAGACTCTATGTGAGTCATTTTCTCACTTTTTGCATTTTCTGCCTGCAAACACTGTCTTTGCTTTTGCTGCTTGAATGTTCCTCTTCCAAATGAGTCTGTTCATTTGGTTTATTGTTAAAGGTATGCAACAGATAAAAGAACAACAGTAATAAATGACATTTCTTGGACACTGTCTTAGCAACACAGGTGCAGATCAGATAAATTGAGGGTCTCCTGTGCACTTTTTTCAGGGGGGCAGTACATACGAGCTAAGACAGATGTTGACCTCCTCCTTGGTGAATCAAGATGTCTGCATCACCTGAGAAAAGACTAGCAACCTCTGCAAACCTGTGACTGTGCTGCAACACAAACCACCCCTGGAGATCTTGGGGAGACTATTTAATAGCACTGAGCTTCAATTTGCTGAGAGAGGTAAACACTTTTGAGGCAGAGTGTGGCTGCTACCTAGATGATGAGAGCTGAAGAGCTGGTCTTCACTGCTCCTCTGGGTAACATGGCTGCTCTGAATCATTACTAACCCTCACATGGTACCAGGACTTCTGAAAAAAATTCAAAAGAGATTTTTTAAAGACAACCAGAAGGATATATCAGAAGAAAAAGATAAGGGCTAGGAGCTAAGTCAGAAGCAATCAGGCCTCCAACTTCATTGCTTACTGTATGGACTGTCACTGGAAAAGTTTTAAGCTGTATCTCGTTAATCTGTGCAACTGATAAACACAAATTAGCTTTGGTTCTTACAATTTCAGGGTCATTAATGGTAGTTTTAATGCATTGCACAGGCAGAATAAGAAGAAAAATGATGGCTAGAGCATTAGGTATTTTTTTCTTAATCAACTCACAGGAGCTTTTATTTGGGGGAAAATATAATGATGGAATGTTTTCTCATATTTCAGGTTTACATTTTCTCAAAGAGTAGACTCTAACTTCCCATTGTTAGATATCTGAAAGGTTCTTATTTCATAGTTAAGTTAAATATTTTATTTACAGGTCTCTTGCAATTTTGTCTTTATGCATGTATACACTTAATTTGGGAATAAAGGTCATAAGCGTTAGTCATTTATGGAGAACGAGTAACCATTATTCCTGTAAATTTATTGATTTTTTGGTAAATTTAAGAAGCATCTACATTGTGTTACCTTTTTTTGGTTTTTTAGATAAATGCTCTATAAACAGCCAAGACTATAAAGCTGACTGAAGTCTACACTGTTTGGTCTCAAAAATTCAATACACTGCAGTAAGCAGAAAAGATTAAATGACTTGAGTTCAGTAGTTTAAAAATATTTTTCAATTCTCCTCTGTGAGAGGTTCGAGATTGTTCACATGACTTTCTTGCACTGAATTAGGATCACAGAAAAAGCAATTACCCTTTCATACTTAGTCCAGAAAAGAAAACTTGCATTGAAAGAAAACTGCTGAAGTTTTACAGTTTAGCACTCCAGCAATAAGAGATGGATACCACATTTGCCACGCATTAGCATCGCCATATCAGTATCACCGTTTTACAGATGGGAAATCCTAACACAGAGAGATTAAGGTAAAGAATACCCACTAATTCTGGTTGCTCTCTTTGAAATACCTTGGACCTACTTTTTGAAAGGATTTACTGTATACAGCAACTGTATCAAAAGACAGTTTCCATGGATTTCAACAGTATTTGAAACTTATCACTGTTTCTGCAAATGAGACCCTGAGGTATCAAATCAGATATCCAGAAAATTAAGAAAACACAGTAAAAAGACCACCTGTGAAATACCTACTTTATTTGATTTTCAATGCCTTTTCCTGCATTTTCTTTCTGCAGTGCCTTTTTTCATTAACTATACCTCTTCCAAATCCTGCATGTCTCCCAAGTTCTGTGACTGGTATCCTACAGAAAAGGAAGCTTCATTCCTAGAAAAATTGCACACCACCAGCACACTGAAAATTGAACCTAAAACTAATTGATGCTTTCCTATATGACAATTTTTTTCTTGTAAATCAGTGATGTATTCAAAGGAAATAATTTGGAGGAATGTGCTGGCTTGAGTGCTTTGAATTTTTTTTTCTTAACTACAAAATGTTAGATTATCATAGCTTCAGAAAAATACAGTTATACCTGCAATTCAAAATCACTTATTGTGGATGTATTTCATGTTATGGTGTAAGAATGTGTAAAGGGATAAAAGTCAAAACTTATATCCAACCTCTTGAATATTATGATAAACGTGAGACCCGACTTCCCTCCCCCCCCCCCAATCTAGTGTGAAAAAATGTTTGGGTTCTTTAATTCTTTGGTTTCTTTTGCCTTTTCAGAACATACCCTCTAGTCCCAATCATGGAACTTCAGAATTTCATGCAAACTGGAAAAACTAGATCTTACAAATGTCATATGACATTTTAACATACATATATGGTCTGCTTTTCAAGTTGGGCAGTGGGCTCTTTTTTCCTGCTTCTTTGTTCATCAGTTACCATTTCTGCACTACATATATTTTCCATCCTTCTTCATCCACCTTTGTTGGTCCTTATTCCCAGGCTTTGTTTGCATCCCACTCATCACATCTTTTTCTCCTATTGCTTACCAACCTCCCGCCCTATTTCTCTTTCTTAAGGAGCTCCTTGACAAACTCCCCTTTTTTCCCTACACTTGCTTTCCTCTTCTGTTTCTCTGAGATGAAGCAGATTCGTTTTCTGAACTCCAATTCAACAGCGTGGAAACAACCTCATTACTCATAGTCCAGCTGGCCAAATGAAGCCAAGGATGGTGCTACTTTTACAGATATACTTGCCAGATGTTGTACAGCATCACACTGAATTATGCTTGCCAGAGATGGGAAGTTCGGGGAATTTTACCCATTAGCAATGACCATACTTTAAGAGTCTTTTTTAAACAGCTTACTCCTTGTACAAATACAAGATGTACCTCCCTGTCATAACAGTCTCTTCTTACCAAATTTGACCTTACTTCAGGTAATGAGGAATAAAAAATAAAAATTACTGGTGCTTAAAGAAAAAGGCTGTCAGGTACCATTTTGGTTTTCAACTTATGTGAAATAACTGAAGTTTCTCAGGCATTATTCATTAAAACAGCTGGAATGTTCTGAAAATAAATACCTAAATAAACCCTACAAAAGCAGACTAAGACAGACAGCTTATCAGCATGAAGTTTTAAATATCAGTAGTTAAAACCCTGACAAAATTATAAGAAACTGAGGGGAGTTTCAAGGTCAACATCCACCAATTTTAATAGTAGGCAGTGCTATCAGCTCCACTGATAATAAAATATGAAGTGAAACAACCCATGAGTAAAGTGATATATTAGCAACAGTGTTAGCAGATATTAGTCACCCTCTAGTCAAATCCATCTGGCCCAACATTAAACCTACAGGGTGGTAGAAAAAATTTGACAACACGCTTTGGGATTGAATTAGAGGCTTCTAGGTACTAAAGTTACCTTGCCCTTTTTAGCTCAAATTTCATAAGTGTATGTCTGAGTTTCCACTGCTAATATGAACCCTGCTTGAATCTGAGCTGACCTGTAAAGAGCCAGCTAAAATGCTTAGGTGTTGATGTTACATTATATAAAGAATATCTGGATAAAACATCACCCACAGAGATGAAGGAACCAGCTGTAGTGACACTGGCAGTGAGCAGGATTCACTACAAAGTAGTTTGTGTTACATGAAGGATACTGTTAAAGGTGCCAACACTGAATGAACAATTATTAAAAATAATAATAATAAAAAATTAAAAAAAGAAAGGTAGGTTGTGGCTTAGGTACAGTTTTCATGAGGTGTGCTGAGAATGTTCCCTTTCAGCAGAATCACAGTAACTGATAAGGACTGAAATCTTATTTCTCTTGTAGCATCATTTGGCTTTATTGCATCAGTCATGAGTTTGACTTCATTCAGTATTTTTTATTAGGTTGGGATGTAATGAATACAAAGTGGCTGGCAGTTAACTTGGTCTGCTCCAGAGGAACAAACTGTGTGGGCTGTGTCTCATCAGAGCCATTGTGCTGATCATGGTTATTCAGACAACGGTTAACAGCTGTACAGAAAAAAAGAATTTTTTATTCCTTTCTGTTTTGTTTTTTATTTTTAAAGAGGAGTGAATGTATTCTGACTTGCCTAATCCTATATTCACTTGTTGAAAAAAAAAAGTTTCTTTTTAAAATTTGGCTGAAAGAGGTATTATAAAAGGGCTCTACGCATAAGATGAGGTTCTCAGTGCCCACTCCTCACAGTGAGCTAATTACAGATCTTGAACAGCTCTTAACACAGAATTTGGCAATGGAATAATACAGTCATTAGTGCCTGTGCCCTTGAGACCACTGTGATGTGTGTTTTGGTATGTGAGTGAATTTTGACAAGGTGGTCCATCCTTTCTGAAGCTCATTTGTGAGTTGCACACAAATCCACACACAAAGCAGCTGCCAGTCCAGGGTCCAGCCCCAGATTCAGCTAATACTAGTTGCATAGTCTGACACTGACTGTTTCTAAATTAGGACCATATTTATTACCTAGCATGCTCATCAGAGGAGGAAAAGCATCATGAAACAAGCCAAAAGGTGTCAAATGACAAAATGCAACAGTGTATTAACGTGCTAATGCATCTAGAATTTTCCACAGATACAAAAGACTCTTGGAATTCATTCACGCAAGAGTTTTCTTCTAAAAGGAGATGAAACTATGAAAATGCATAATGAGATAAAGGTCTATATGTATATTAATATATTGGGGTCAAACAAATTATATTTGCAGGATCCAGGGCATGTGTTTCACCCACCAGTCTAAAACCTGGTGAAAGAGAACAAGCCATGACACAGATATAGAAGATACTCCAGTCCCAGAAAGAATGCCTTGTTTGCAAGATAATTGGCTTCATATGTGAAATCAAAAAGGGAGATATTATTGAAGCATTTATAGCAGACTTCAGTTTGGCAAGTCTGATATGCTATTTGTAGGGTTTGTACAATCTCCAGGGTAAGATCAGATTGTAATGGGCCTCAGAGACATGGAACAGAGATAAAAAAATACTTCTGAAAACAGGCTTAAAGATATCAGAATGAGAAACTGAAATTTGCCAGCCTGCAAAATGTACTCAGATCAGATTACAAGTTTTGATTTCTCTTTTTTTGGCTGCTCGGTGCCACAGTGGACTAGGTTTAAAAGCAAAGTAAAATAAAACTCAGGAATATTCAGAATCAAAATAAAAGTGAACCTGCAAGAGGAAACTGTTTTCCTGATTGAAACAAAGAATGCCAAGAGGACAGTGATAAGCAGAAAACTAAGCCCTAAACTGCATTTGGCAAAGTTGCTTTCTCTGCAAAGAAATAAAGCCATTACCCCACAGTCTCACTGACAGTACCTACAGAGAAAAAAAAAAAGATATACATATATAAGAAATACATTAGGAAGTAGTAGAAATTGTTCAAAATAGAATCACATCCACGGTCTGGAATACTAGCTAAAACTTTGACACTCAGGAGCTCTCATAAGTGAGTGTGATGTCTGAAGTCAGAGTGAAAAATTTGGAGAGAAAACATAGGAATAAGGAAAGAAATAACAATGATGCATTGCAGAAATTATTCTGAGAGGGGGTGCATGTGAATGGGTCATATAGGTAAGACACATTCTTCAAAACAAAATGTTTTAAATTATTTCAAAAATTCTCAGACTGAATACATGCAATACATTGAATACCAATTGCCATTTATTTTATAGACCAGCAGGCAGCCAAGAAAGTGGCAACCATAGATATCAAAAAAAAAAAAAAGGAAAAAGTAGGCAGGGTTTCAGCAAGTAGCCATATGAAGAAAGAAAGTTTTCTCAACTTTTAGAATATATAGAAATGTATGAAAAACAAAAGTTATAAAAAATACTGGTTGGTATCTGGTTTGGAACTGTTAGTGCTGGAATATTTGTGAACCACTTCTTAATTTATATTTCCATTAAACAGAAACAGCAGTGGGTCTTTATGTATTTCCCCATCTATACAACCAAGTCTCACATTAGGGTATTTTAGCTGCAGAATTTTTCAGGAATCTTTTATTGACCATTACATCTTTTGCGAAGTTTCTGCTTCTAAGTTCTCATACATTTTGGCTGGCCTTTCACCTTCTTCTAGATTAAATGTGGGAACTGCATTTGTGAGACAAGCTATTTTGAAAACAACCTGGTGTACTGAACAGTAAACTTTTCTTTTGGGTTTGCACCATCCATTCATTACTTCTCACTTCAAATATTTGTGCCACCTCAAAATGTCATTGGTGACATTTATATTAATTGGTAGGTGGCAGATGAGAAGGATCATTTTGGCTCTAGACACGAAATGCCTGCTGGCCCCTATAAATCATGCAAATGTTACATTATTTTATGAAATTAAAGGGGGAGACAAAGAAGCCAGAAAAAAACCCAACACTTCTAATCTTTAATTGGGCACTCAGATTCATTGATGGAGACACTCAAATGCAAAGAATTTATGCTTAATATCAAGAGGGAGCATACTCTGCACAAAAAAAAGCCTTTGGAAATATCCTAGCAGTCACAGAGAATGGATCGCTGTCCTTTTTTAAACGCTTACAATAATATAAGGATATTTCCACAGAGCTGATATAGGAAAAAGCTGCAAGCAACAGATGTTAGTATTCTCTTCATAGGAAACATGGGGTAATTTTCAATAAAGCAGGATATAATGCAACTAAAAACATTATTGAGGAAATAGATATTGACCACAGCTTTGAGGTAAATCTGTCCAGGATTACATCTTGACTGAACTCTCCACCCACGACAAAAGCCTATAAAGTCAGACAAGTCAGGTATTATTGTAGTATTAACTAAGATCTTTAACTTGTCTGAAGAGAGAAAATCTGAAATGACTATGCCAGATGGAGTCTAAATATCAACAATTAAATTAAAATGTTCATAAATAACTCCTCCTTCCCACTGTGTCCTTGCAGGTAAGTCATTTCCTCAAACCTACTTTCAATGACAATTAAGAGGCTCTGAATTGCAGCAAAATCCACCTAGCAACTCCTGATCCCTGAGATGTTTTTCAGGAGAACTGGTCTGCTGCCTGAGCAACATGCAGGGTCCCAGCTCTGTATTTGACCTCTCTTTGCTGCCACACACAGTGGGCCTGAATATTTTGGCTGTGGCTCAATTCTCCACCACACTGTATCAAACTTTCCTCCTTGCTTGGAATTTCAGTCAATTCAAGCTTTTTATAGAAACATAAAACTATTTTAAAAAATAATTAAAAAATGCACAATAATTGTGCATCGCTGATGTATCTGGTGTCATGAAAGCTTGATGCACACAAACCAAAGGAGGAGGCTCTTTACACAGAATGCAGCAGAGTACTCATACTCCTTCCAAAAAGACCAATCCATTTTGGATGCTTATTAAATTTTACATTGGTACAAGCAGAAGCTAAACAATTATTTGGAATAAAATTCCACTGAAGTCTACAAAGCTCAAGAAATCTTCAGAGCTGCAGGTAGTTGGATGCAGGGAATGTATGAGAGTAAATATCACATGCTTTGCCCTAGGAATCAACTTATGACAACTCCTGGGACAGAGTACTAGACTAGCACTCTAGTTTGAATCAGTACAGCTTTTCATAAAGTTCTGCATAACAAGGAAGACCTTACAAAGTATTGATACTCCAAACCAAAGTAATATGGATGCTTACAAGCTCGGCACACAGGGCATCTTGTTCTTCTCAGCACTCATATGTATCTCAGTAGGACTTTATCGATACAGTACAGACCACTGACACATCACTACAACAGCTTCTTATTGAGAAATCTAGCTAGATGTATCTGTATATACATATGCATCTGCATGTATATATGTATGCACTTATGTATATATGTATTTATGTATATAAGTAAGTATGAATGTGTCTATAGCTCTCCCCATCTCTTTCTCTACCTACCTACCTACTTACCATTTTTTAGCACATCCTCTTTTGTTCTGACAAATCTATTCCTTTCTCTGTTTATCACAACCAACATCAATCTCAGAGTGCAGAATGCATTAAACACCAGTTACAGCTCTTTATTCTGCAGGTGAGCTCATTTGTTTAGTTTTGTTTTCTTTCCCATTATGGCCCATTTGGTGATTTTATTCCTCAGAATACCTAGCTTGGATTATTTTACCTTCAATTAAGGTTTGCTTCACATAAAAGCAGACTACAAACATATCATTTTTAGATGAGCCACCTGGATATTTTCTTTGTTATCATTTCCCATTTTTGTATCATTGCATTTCTTTCTTTACCAAATGTTTACAGAGTCTCTCCGGACCACTTTTCTTACCATTTGCTCAAAGATTGAGCACCAAACTATGGTTTAATTATTTCAGGGTTGATCACTTTTTTCCCTAGCACTTTAGAAGATAGTCAACAGGTATAGGAGAGCTTCTCAATTTGAAAATTTCTCAATATGAGATTTTTCTCTCAGTGAATCAGAAACTCCACATTAGGGTCAGGCCCCAAAAAGTGAAGGAAACCTTGTGCATAAGGAAATGAGTGTTATTTATGAAAATGTTCTTTATATGTTTCATAAATATCATAATGATGGACCAGATGGAGAAGTTTCACTGTAAATATACAACAAAATGTAGACTTCTACTATGCATTATTTATTCTTATTATTAATTAATTATTTTTCAAATTTTCATTTAAATCTACTTATCATTCACCACCCTGTGAAGTGTGTAGCTCAGAATGACTCGTTGAAGATCCTGACACCCTTGCAGAGACTCCAGTCTGCACGAAAATAAGAAGTAGTTGATGGTGAGTGGGCCACCAGCATTGAGTACTAATATCAGGAACTACATGAAACCAAAAGGCAAGACAAAGGAGTGACCAGCACTCAAATATCAGGAGATTAAACCAACACTGAAGGATCCAGGACAAGGAGCAAACACCAGATCTGGGGCAAATTTTCAGTCTGAAAGGCACAACACCAACATCTAGGCAATATCTGTCTGGATCAGGTTTACCTACACTTAGTTGTAAGGGAGAAGACAGTGAAAGCTTGCTACCACCAGCCGCAAAGGGCCAGTGATCTAGATGGGAACATAAAGTATTGACCAAGATTCTTCTTGAGGTACCAACTGCAGAAACTTCCAAATCCCAAAACGGACTGGATAGTCCAAAAGTCGTACTGCTGTAATTACTGCTTGTTCACAGAATCACAGAATGGGTGAGGTTGGAAAGGCCACTGGAGCTCATTTATTCCAACCTCCCTGCTCAAGCAGGTTTCCCTAGAGCATGTTACTCACAGGATTTCGAATACAGCTCAGTTCACATGGGCTTTGTAAGGTAGTATCATTAAGCTGTGCAAATGGTACAAATACTTACTTGAATTTCACCAAAGTCTGTCTTTTGTTGCACTGAAGTAACTCATGATCAGCAGTTTGAAGCACATAAGCAAGGGAGATATTTAGTGTCTCTTAACTACTTAATTGCGACAGAAACCAGAGTCAGCCAAGGTTTTGCAATGGAACTGCCTAGACCTTTTCTTTCTAATGAGATCCCCAAAGAAGACTGAAAGACTCTGAAACTCAGAGAGCAATTTTATAATAAATCTTGAACCAAACCCAAAAAATTGAAAACAAAAAGCACAAAATGACCAATTGAAGCAGATTAGAAATAAAAAAGATTTCCTAAGCATGTCTTCCTCAGTTGCAGGTTTGCTTTTGGTCAACTCAGTGACTTTTTAAGTTTGTCACGAACTAGACTAATCCCTTCTGATCTTAGGAAGTCTTTTCCACTGGACTCTGAAGTCTGTTTGTCTGCTCCTCTTGAGCCGCAGGATCCCAGGTCTATGCTGGAATTCTTCAACATGCCACACTCAGCTGTCTTGCAAAGTTTTTCCATCCACATATGCCCAGCTGCTGGATAGACAGGAACCATCTGCTTTACCCTCCAAGGGACTGCACCTGACCTAGCCTTCATAAAGAGACACACTTACAGTTGTGAACAAAGGAGAAGAAAATACTCCTGTCCAGCAGGCAAATCTTCAACAATTTAATGATAACCTGTTTATGGTTTTTAGTATAAAGGGAAATGCTAGCCCTAATAGATGCAGCACCACCCTAAAATTAGCTTTCCTGAAATGTAACACTTAGACAAAACAACACTGTTACTAACCATGTCCGCATATATTTGACAGTAAGGATGAATAGTCAGCCATAGCCTTTTAAAGGTCAGATATAAGGATCCCAGAATCACAGAATATGATGAGTTGGAAGGGACCCACAAGGATCATTGAAGCCCAACTCCTGGCCCTGCACAGGACCATGTCTAGGAGTCCCACCATGTGCCTGAGAATGTCATCCAAATGCTTCTTGAACTCTGTCAGGCTTGGTGCTGTGACCACTTCCCTGGGGAGCCTGTTCCCAAACACAGTCTGGATCAAGAACCTTTTTCTCATATCTAACACAAAGCTCTCTGTCACAACTTCAGGCCATTTCCTCAGGTCTGGGCATAGAAAAGAAGATATTGAATTTGACACTTCTTTGTGAAGTTGATGCAACACAGAAAAAGATATGTTCTTTTAATGTTAAAACACAGAAATGTCTTAGCTGTTACCATTGAGGAACTGTAACAGAAATGGATATCTGAATGAGATGTCAAAGAATAGCACAAGACACAAATACAGTGGGAGAAGAAAATATTGTGAAGTTTTGAATATGGGTATAAAGTGGTTAGGAAAGTGATGTTGTTGGCTGAATGTAGGCTAACAATGGCAGTTCCATTGGTCCAGCATGAAGTATGAAGGATGAGAGCTCAAAGGCATAGAAAAGCAGGGTGTTATGATCTAACCCCAGCCTGCCAAGCCCCATGCAGCCACTCACTCACTCCCCCATCAGTGGGATGGGGGAGACAGTCAGAAGGGTGAAAGCTAGAAAACTCATTGGTTGAGATAACGACAGTTGAATAGGGAAAAGTAAAAGCTGTGCACACAAACAAAGCAAAACAAGGAATTCCTTCACAGCTTTCCATGGACAGGCAGATGTCCAGCCATTTCCAGGAGAGCAGGGCTCTATTAAAGTGTCTCAGTTTACCCCAGCCCCCCTGCCAAGCTGAGTTCAGTAACAGTTACTTGGGAAGACAAACATCATCACTCCAAACACGTCCTCCCCTCCTCCTTTCTTTCTCCCACCCTGATATACTGAGCATGATGTCATATGGTATGGGATATCCCTTTGGTCAGTTGGGGTCAGCTGTCCTGGCTCTGTACCCTCCCAGCTTTCCATACACCCTCAAGTTCTTCACCAGCATGACAGTACAAAAAGCAGAAAAGGCCTTGGCTTTGTGTAAGCCCTGCTAAGCAATAACGGAAACATCTCTGTCCAGCACCACTGCAAAACATAGCCCCATACTGGTTACTGTGAAAAAATGAATCAAAACCCCAGCCAAAACCACCACACATGGGCATGGGAGCTAAATAATAAGGACAAGAGGACCTGGATCTCATACAGAATCAATCCAAGCATCTTGCACGTGCCTTATGCAAAGGAGTCATTTGGCTTAAGTTTAAGGTCAATGCTGAAAGTACATAACATAAACTAGTGTGTCAGACTCTGCACAGGACTTTACAGATCTGATGCTAATAGGAAGACTATGTGCTTCTCCACTCCATAATGACTTTTGTGATCAGGGTGGCACTGGCCTGAAGAAAGCAGAGACATAAGCAATGACAATGACGTGGTACAGTTCTACCTCTTGCATATGCTTTAGCTTTAGCTGGGGGGAAACTAAAAGTAAAGTGCAACATTACACAGCAGCCAACATCATGTGACCTACCAGCAAGACTGTTAAGACTGGGAAACAAGTGGGCTTAAATGGCAAAGATACAAAGGAACAGCTATAGTCTTTAAATTTGCCTGCCTTATATGAATGTAACCATTAAAATGATATTCCAACTTACAGAGAATCAAGCTAATTTACTTCCATTTCACTAAGTA
>JAOXXN010000395.1:85819076-85844603 GCA_026770055.1 Myrmophylax atrothorax
GGCTGGTTGGGGGGGGAGAGGAACACTTTTTCTCTGTTCTTGGGCAGTTGGCATTTTGCCAGCTCAACCCAGGACAGGGGGAAAAAAAAGCATACATAAATGTTCACAAGCAACATGAACATGATGAAGTGTGCACAGGTACTCGAGTAAAATCCATTAGTCTGAGCAAGATAGCGTGCCTGTGTCTAGTAATTATCACTTGACTCTGGGGCCAAAGTGTGATGATAGTGGAATTGGCTGCCATAGTAATTATTCTATATTTGTCACTGCACTTGCAGCTTCCATGTTAACACCAGTGAAATTGAAAAGCTTAAAAAAGCAGGAGCCTGTCAAGAATATCTGAATGAGAAGTCCACGCAGGTTTGTATTTTTTTCTTTTGCATATATATCAAATCAGATTCTTCAAAAGTAAGGAAAACCATTACCCATTTAAAGAAGTCTTAACCTAAACCTTAAAAGTCTTCTTTCCTTGGTTGTTAGTAAAATGGACCAATTTCTCTCATCAAGAGACTTCTTGATCTGAATTTTGTGAACAGTGTAAATTTTTTGTCAATATGTTACTATTAGTTAAATCTGGAAATGACAGAGTAACCCTCAGACTGGAACATTTTAAGTCTTTTAAGAGGATTAAAATATCTGATTCAGAGACACGGCCATTAGATGGATGACTTTTCAGAGTGAAGTAAAGCTCAGCCCTGCTCTGATGTTTATCCTGAAATTTCTATGCTTATTAAAGTTTACTTTGAAGGTATGTTACTAGTGTTGATTCTGTATTTCAGTAATACTGAATGTGATTGCTTATACTTAAAGGGACTTTTACTTCATTCAGTAAGACATACAAAGCTATAAATAAGGATTGAGATTTTTTTTTTAGCTATGCTTCCATTGGCTTAGGTTTAGTGAGACATTTGAAAGCCTTGCTGATGCTCTGCTTTAGGATTAGACTGGAAAAATAACTGCACTTTTTCATATTCTAGACCAAAAATCCTAATTCTGAAAGGAAGGATATTACTGCTGCTGTTCATATTGCACTGCTCCCTGGAGCTCAGACCCGACCATCGTGGCCAGCACAATGCAGAGCCTCAGCATGACATCTTTCATCTAACAGCTCATCTTGTCTAGATAAGAGATGATGTATCTAGCTAACATCTATCATTTACATGTTTTCTCCTGTAGGGATGGCCATGATTTTGCCCAAACACTTTGTTGATGTTACATTAATTACTAAAAACAAACAAACAAACAAAAAACAGGTGTCGAGGACCTTGTATTACTCTTAAATGGTAGCAAGCTAAATTAGCTATTGAACTTCCAGCGTTATTTCCACTTCAGCAATAAACCACAGTACATTGTCCTCCTGAACTGTATGCTAGGTCCTTTTGTAGAGACATAGATTGTCAGAAAGATAGCTTCATGTGGCTAATGCATTGTTCCAGATTTTGTGCTGAGACACAACCAAGGTAGGCCATTATGCTTGTGCTATGTTGGTCTGCTGCTTTTTACAATTTTTGTGTAAATAAAAGCAAGCAAGTAAAACCTAAATATGTGAGACAAAAGTGGACAGCCTTAGACATCTGTGACTCAGCACTGAATTAGACTGATCCAAACCCAAGCATTGCTCCAGCAGTCTTAAAAACCTCTTTGGTAAACTTCCATCAAACCAAGGTAAAAGTTTGTAGGCTCTAACCTGGAGCACAACTTAAAATTGTGGTGAAGTTCATGATTAAAAAATAATTGAGCAGACACTCCTCTTGAATTAATTGGGCATGAATTATTATGTTCTTGGAAGTGACAGCTGAAGGAAAGTCTTCATACTCTGCTGGGACCACAACACCCTCCCCATGGTATTCATGGAGAAGTCGAGTTCTGTAAGGCAGGCATATCTGGGAGCTCGCCTGTCTCTCCTTGCTCTATTTCTTTTCAGAACTTTCCAAGAGGAGAGTCTATAAATGCTGAAGAATGAGGGGAAAGTCCCTCCATCTCTGTCCCTAACTTCCTGAGTTACCATTGCTTCCTCCAGTGAGACCTGGCCATGTGTGGTGGATGGCCAATGAAAAAGAGCCTTGACTACTAAAAACCAGCAATTGATCACATTTTACTGATACCCACAGCAAGAGTCTGTCCCACTCCAGTGCATGTCTGGTGATGTGTGTTGCAGAGTGAATGCATGTGAATCTCTGTAATTTATATATAGTACTATGTTGGTAGAGCTTACTTTCTATAGGTATATTAATCCTACTTTCTCCAGCTTTTTATGGTTCATGGCATACACTAAACAGTTTGCTCGTATGAACAAAAAGCATTGAGAGTAACTGAGTTATTGAAAGCTTTTGTCTTTTTACAACATCACTGTCTTAATCAGCCAGATGCATGTGATGCTCTGTTTTGTCCAATGCATCCCTGCTTATTCCCATAGAAAAGTCAAGTCATCTCCTCTAATTTTGTAGTCTAAGCATCAACTTGATAAGGCCCACAACATGTCTAAGGTTATTAAAGTTTCACATTTTTCTCTTTTACAATATAAAGAAGTTAGGTTCCAGTTAATTAACATAAAAATGTAGATCAATATTAGAAAGAAAATCACACCATTAAAAGAAATTGAAGTAAAAATACACGTTCAATATCACCACCCTCAAATGCTCTCCATTGCACTGAAATTTATACTTTGAATCAAAGTATGGGGTTCATGTTTACTGTTTTCTTGTAAAAACAAACTAATTTTGAGAAAAATAAGCAGAACTTCACAATGGTTAATTGCATTTCCATACTACATGTGATTACAAAAAGAGTAATAGTGATAAGGGTATTCTCTTGACTTGACTACCTATTCCATCCCATGCTTTTCAATAATCATTCTTTAAATAGTGAGACACTCTCAGGGTTTAATTTTCCCAAACTCATTCTATCTATGTGCAGAATAGAAGTAGCGATTAATTTTTCAAAAGGCTTTGTTAAAGCCTTCACTGTGGAAAAATTAGGCAGCAGGAATGATAACACAAAACATAATTGTTGCTATTGTCTTTATAATGCTTTCTCTTCTGAAGTATTGGATTTCACCAGTTGATGTGCCTAATTACTACACAGAAATTGGCACCTGTTGAACTGAACATCAGATTTTTTTTAACTGAAAAATAAATATTGCTAGAATTGAAGTTTTTGACAATAATGATCTTGTTAGAATACAGATCTTTATACTTAAAAGTCATCGCATAGATAGGCATTTTTTAATTCTTTTAGTTATTGTTTTTGTAACACTGAATAACTACAATTTAGTGCAACTGAGCAATGGAATGTACCAAGGAAGAGGGCACGTCACCTCTTTCAGAAAGCAGTGATCAGATGTCATAGGCCACTCTTGGGAATGGTACTGGCATGATGTTTCTCAGCCCTCAAATTTAATGCAAAACAAGAAATGGGGAAAATAGGAATCGTGGCTGTAGCAAATCACTAAGCACCAGAGCCACAGACACCGAGAAAAAGACAATTCCCCAGATGCCCTTCCCATCCAATTTTCTGTGCTTTTGGCACTGTTTGTAACTACTTATGCTGAATCTCATGACCTAAATGCACAAGAGGTACCTTTTCTTTTTAATAATCTAGTTATAGAGGGAGGTTGTGGTTTAAAACAGCACAACCCAGTGTCAGAAATAAGAAATTTTAGGAACTGGTCTTGCCTCTTGGTAATGTCAGTGATCTTAACATCTTGATCTTAAATCACTGAACACTATATCCATAAAAAATTGAAATAATAATAAGAAGGAACCCAAGCAACATTGTATTACACAACATTGGCAAGCTATAAGGATTTAGTAGGCAGGTATAAATACTTGGAGCAGTGCAGGACAGAGCAGGGAAAGCTACTTAAGAGAAGCTTCCTCAATTTCTCATTCAGCTTTCAGGTTGAAAGCAACTAAACAGATCCTATAATGAAGATATGGGCTAGAAAGCAAAGGGCAAGACCAAGTTTTTCAAGTAGTTTATATTTGGTTTGCCAACCCAGAGAGCAACCCTTTACAGTATGTTGTTGCTACTATTACCTGCAGTCCCTGAACCAGAGCTCACATGTGCACATCTACTTGTCTTGCAATTGCATCTCTACTTCCTATCCTTATTCTTGACATGAAGTATGAAAAGTAAATTCCAAAAGAAAAACAGATCAGATGTCTTTGTGGTTTCCTAACCCTTTCTCCTCCCTCCTTTTTATATTTAGGTCCTCATTTAATAAATTCTTCTACATATCTGTAAGATTGTGCCTCAAGTTATGGCTGTGCCACTCATAGTATGTCATTTACACCCAATGTTATCCCACCTTTGGTAAGAGTCTTTTAGAATAAGCACTACCCTGGGCACCCTATGGTATTCTGTGATCCTTTAGTGTCACACTTGCAAGCACAGATTATTCCTTTCTATGCTAACCCTGATGACAGATGTCTGTTGTATCTCTCCCTTTAGTGGGCATAAAAGCAGCAACGGGTTTGATTTGCCTTTGAATCCTTTGAGTTTTACTTTGCTTTAATCAAAGGCTAAAAAACACATTTACACATTTTAGCACGACAGCATGGAGTAAGCATCCAGGATAAACACAAGTGTAGGGTGCAGCTGCTGTTAAGCAGTAACAAAATAGTGTCTCTCCTAAAAATAAAGATAAGTTTGAAGAAAAAAAAAGGATAACAGACTACTTTTTATGAAAAATAGGGGCATTCATAATGTTTCTCTAATCACAGAAAGTTAATGTGGGTACCTGTAGCAACTAGATATTCTCATTCTGCTCCAGGTAATAATTTAGAAAAATTAAAACTGTCTCACATAAGTATTTGAAGATTACTAAAATGGAAGGCAACAGTGCAAAGGTAGAAATAGAAGTAAAATAAAATTATTATAAAATATACCCTCCATGCAAGATGTCAAGTCTTAGTCAGATTATAAAAGGGATTAAATAACTTCAAAGGAAAATTAATACATAAAGTTGATTCTTAATATCAGAACCTGGTCTGCCTGAGCACAAATGTTAGAATTTCTTTAGATATCAAAAACGTCAATTTCTTTCTGCCTGCTAACAGCAAAAATTGCCTTGCTGAGTGAAGGACAAATGCCCACCAAGTAATTTGCCAGTTTTTACCTAGCTAAAACCTCTGTGTGTCTTTATAAGACAGGAAAATATAAGGAAGGTAGATGCTGACATATGATAAACTGTCATCATTTGACTGGATATATTCAGTAATTCTCTTGTGGCTATTTATAGTCATGCTGGAATTCAGGAAGATTTACCAACCTGCTGATACTTCCTGCCCTGTGGAAAAAAAATAAAACCTCCTTACATGTCTCAAATGTTTTTAAAGCAGTGAATAAAAATGCAGTAAGAACTCAACATTCAGAATTTTTACAGCATCATTTTGTCTCTCCAATTATTTGATTTTTATATTTTAATCTCAGCCATTTTATGTTGCAGCAGACTTGTGTTTTCTGAACTAAATTGCAGTTAATCTTCCCTTTTGCCAGACTTTATTCATTTTAGGTGGTCTACAGAATTTAACTGACCCATGAAAAGAGTGCATTTTTAATTAAAATTGGTTTTTGGGTCCCAAACTGAGGACACAATGCAGTGCTCAAGAACTCTAAACACTAAATAGTGCAGCTAAAAGCTAGGTCCTTTTAGTGGTGTTTTTACTTTGAAAACAAAATAGGACCAGAATGGCCAACGCTTTTACTATTGAAGGAAATATTTTATCCTAAACTAATGTAGTTACAAATAAGTTAAGAACAAATAGATGTTTTCCACAGTTCATTAATTACACCAGAATTCAGTGAGAGTTATTTTTCTTCCATCAGATTTTCCCCAACCTCTAGGATTTTTTCAGAGGATCCAGACTTCAGAGCAACCGAAATAACTGCTCACCAGATCACTACAGGTTTTCTAGTCAGCCTTTAATGTGAGTCTCCTGGTTTGTTTTTTTTTGTGTGTGTTTTGTTTCTTTTTATTTTGGGGGGGTTTTTTGTTTGTTTGGGTTTTTTTGGTTTTTAGTATCATCTAGATAAATGTTTTTAATCATAAGCATTGTAGTGACAGTTGTGTTCACAGTTGGGACAGGATAATGAGGACTGCTGGTCAGATCTCTGGGTTTAAGGGAGTGTTAGTTGTTCACTTGCAATCCAGCAGGAAGCAATGTGAGGTTTTACAGATATTTTGCACCAACAGAGTAATGGCAGGATTCAGGAACCACTGGTTCCTTTCTGGGCTCTGAGAAGAACTATTCTATGTTGGCCACAGTCTATTCTGTCTGTCTTGCTCCCTGTTTCTTTCCCACTTCTTGTTCCCATTCCTTTTCTTTCTTCAGGTTGCTTATAAGCATCCTCACTGTATGCAATCTCCTGCACCTCAACTCAGTTTTTTCTTCAGATCCTTCCAAGATCTGCCCCCACCATGTGTTGTTACACCTATACAGGTGCCACATTTCATTATTTAGCTTTGCCAGCACCTCACAGCAATAGCCCTCCTAACCCTTGTGAGAAGTTCTGGCCTTTCCAGACTTTATCTTGCTGCCCAGTTCCAGATTAGGTATCCTGCAGGATTTTATATCTAATGTCTTCACATGAAAAGAAGGAATGGGATCTTTCAGCCCAGATTACTTTTTTTTTTTACTATAGAAAACTACTTCTTAAAACTGAACAATCTTCAGATAAAGATCAAATATTGTCTGTTCCAGATCTTCCTTAATTTCCCGACCAAACTTAACCAGATACAGCTTATGTTTTTACCAAAGCTGTGTATTCTACACCCTCTAAGTAATTTCCCATGAACTGCTAACAATGGACCATTTGCGACAGCTGCCCAGGGCTGCAGACTCATGGTGTAAGCTGGGTGTTAAAGAAGGCTGTGAGATAGGAGTTGTGATAACTCCCCTCCAGGGAGTCGCTAGCACCTTCACACCCAGCCTGAGGGAGTGTGTCTGCTAATGGGCCAGCAACAATTCAAAAAAAACCCCATGAGTTACATCACCCATTATGGAACTCCCCACCCTGGGTGAGGTACTGGGCATTCCCACCTGAACATGAGGGTATGTAATCTTGTGGTTTGGAGACTTCCGGGACCACTCATTGGATCCAGAGGAGGACCAGAACCTCGACCAGACTGCAACCGTCATCTGCACCAACAGGTTTTTCTCTTCCTTTTACTTTGGACTCAGGATGCTCAGTGCAGGAGCCAACAAACACCATTCTGTTTGTGCCCCAAGGTGCTGGGTTATACCTCTGGGTTTTGTGGGTTAAAACCAATATCTCTTTGTATCATTGCATTTATTGTAATATTTTTATTAAATTGTAACTCTGATTTATAATCTCTCATAATCTTATAATTTTGTGTTGGGCTCATTTCTCCTGCTGTTTTACCTTTAAAACAGCACACTTGGTCTTAGACATTAGAAACGGTACTTTCCTTTCTGTACTGGAGATGCTACATCTTGAGCTTTAAAATATATTTTAAAGCCTATGTATGTCAGACTGATGTCTCATATATTCATATAATAGACTTAGACTCCCTGTTACTTTATCGTCATCAATTTTTAAGACTTGACAAGTTCCAAATTTATTGATGAAATTTGTGTTATTCATCCCTAGACCCACTTCCAGTTACTGTGCTGAACCCTATTTGTGCCACTTCAGTTGTCAGTGATATTTTGAAGAGTGCCCTTAATGATATCCTAACTCTTCTTCAATATTGTCAGCACCTCACAACTGCTTGTTATCACATTTAGCACACTGCCATTTTTGGTGTCAAGGTCATTAATAAAAATATTTAATGAGTTCTGTCTCAGGACCAGTATTTGAGGAGTAATCACTCTACAGATAAATAGATGCTCTTTCAGCACATTCTAGAGCTACCTATCTATTTTTTTCCTTACCAATCTTATAATTCTTCTATAAAAATTGCATCTTCTGCAGTTTAACTAATAGTTACCTACATGACAACAGACTGAAGAAAAGCCAAACAAAGAAAGTGCGGTATCTCTAATCTGTAAAATCAATTCCCTAACAAAGAAAGGTGTGAAGTCAATATAGTGTGAGACATCTTCACCAGAATCAAGTAATATTTTATCACATTTTCACTTACTTTATACTTTTAGTTATTCTCCCCACAAATATTTCTGCAAAGACATAGCATGCCTAGGAGGCCAAACACACAGAACCTGTTATAATGCCCATCCCTGCACCACACATTTATTTCAATGATTTTATTGTGCTTGTTGTCATTTTGTCATACAGTTCAAACTCACAACATAATAGCTCTGTTCAAACTCCTCGCTATGAATCTTTCAAACTCGTGTGTCAGCTCTTTGTATACTGTGTGACACATGGTGTATCCAACCACAGTGACTCAAGTGCCCTGTGTTCTCTGTGTGCTGTTTCCAGTTCAGATGAGCTTATTTCTAGTTCTGAACTCTCACCTCCTTTACAATTCCTGCCTTTGACTCTGTACTAAACATCGCACCCTCCTTATTGAGGCTGGTATCTATTAGCTAGCTCTGCAGATGCTCAAAATCAACAACCACTGATTCACCTGCAATAGTAAATATTCAGCACATCTGCAAACCAGACTGCAGTCGGATCTGAAAAAGGGAGTGACCTCCAGTTGGCAATTATTTTCATACAGAAGGAGAGAGAATCCTACTTCCAAAGGCAGAGAATTCAATTGCTTAGTTGCTCCTCAACCCGCAATTTTCCACCCAAGGCTTGGTCTCTGCCCAGATGGCCCTGTTCTCTTGCTAGCCCTGCCTATTATTCCCTTATGTGAAATGTCTCCAGGGCTTCAAACAAGTTAGCTACAGCCAGTCCAGCACTAATTTTCTGTGCAAAGGAATGACTTGCAAGGATGTTGCAATGCAAGTGGCAGTCATGCTAGCAGTAATGCACCTGGGAAGGACCTGGCTTTTAGCTCTGGCTCTTAGGCTGGCTCTCTAGCTGACACTTAACAGAAACCAGATGAAACTGAGGACAAGATCATGATTTCATAAAGTGAGTGTAAGGTACTGTGATGCATCTTCTAGCTGAAGACAGGATTTGAGGACACTCCAATGTGACCATTTTAATTTGGGGCCAGAAACAACCCGACCCTGGTTACCTGCTGATTTTTAATCTAGCACATTGTTATAGTTTCAAAATATTTAATGGATTTTTTTCCTGTCCCTTACCAACACAGTGGTTTGGGAGTTGAAGGCCAGGATGAGGTGGCTTGTTGAACCCCAGTCCCCCATTACTTGCTCCCAGAAGCAGCTGTCTAAAGCCTAAACAAAGGGATAGCTAATAGTTTTGCATTCCAATGTGACGGCTGGGGAGAGGACTGTGGAGAGAGAGGTTTTTCTGGTGCTTGCCACACTTTTTTCCTCCATCTGTGTGGGTGTTACCACTTGCTGGGCTGGTGGAAGCACTGGGAGGGGGTTTCTGGCTCACCCCTGACTCTGCCACACCCTGTGCTGTTCTTCTGAGAGAACAATCATCGCTGCCTAGTTTCACTACAGGGGCCAACACCATCTGCAGAGTTGCAAACCCCCACAATGCTTTTGGACAAAGGATGGTGAGAGGGTCCTTACACTGCTCACAGGAAGGTTTCAGCCCACCCCTGTGGCTGCCATTCCCCTGTGAGCTTCAGAGCCAGCACCTCTTCCTGTCCTCGTCTTTGCCTCACTGGAGCCCATGAGTGACTCATCATGGCCACTGCCTCCCAAGGTGCAGCATCACCTCCAGTTCTCTGTAAATATAAGTGCACCGAAGGGGCAGAGATAGGACTGTGTTTGCAAGTTTTTGTTATGTTGTTGCTGTTTGTTCTGTTCTGGTTTTGGTTATACATATATATATTTGTAGTAAAGAACTTTTATCCTTTTATCTACATTTTCTGATTAAAGTCTCTTAATTTCAAAGGTTGTGCTGGCTTTTGAGGAGAGGCCCCTTCCTAGTCCAGAAGGATTCCTCACTTTCCTTGATAAATATCTTGGTTTCTTTTAAACTGAGACACATGTCTGCTGGCTCTCCAAGCGAGGGTACAGGGCTGGGGTATGCCACAAGTCTGCTGCACTGACAAGGAGTTGGCATTGCCCATTTTCAAAACAAGGTTTCTTCTGAGGAATCTCAAGCCACCACCCTGCACAGCCAACACAGGGATATCACACACCTCTGGAATCCTTTAAAACCACAAATAGTGCCAAAACAGTGGAGAAATCTTTGCCGCTGTGAAGCAGTACAACAGGATCTGACTATAAATGGTTTGTTCAAAGTCAAGTAGGAAACCTGCTGGCACGAAAAGGAAGGCAACTCAGTTTTTCCAAATTTCAGAGATAATTTCAGCCATATTTGTTCGCACTTTAAAAGAAAAATCTTTACAGTAAAAGATGGATGAACTATTCATAGCAAATAATGCACCCATCAAACAGAGACTTTTAGTCACTTGATGTATTATCAATGAATAGACTGATTTTTATGAATATGCTCATTAGCTTTAATTGTTTAACAAATGATTTATCTGGAAAAGTTTCATCCCCAGTTGTCTCTGATCTACTTGCTCTTTGATTATTCGCTAGATGTGGCACATGATTACTTTGCTCCCTCATAGAATAAGTAAAATATTAGCAGTATCTCTGAGCACTTGCAGCATGAATATTCATTTGTGAATGCATATGTTATATGACTTGTCATTAAAGGCATCCATTATCCCCCCATGAAGGAAGAGTAGTCTGACTCTTTTTTAAAATAAATGTAATTTATTGTGGCATCTATTCAATAGCAAGGTTACTTTAAAATGCAACTAAGTAATTACCTTTAAATGTTAATTCATCCCTTGCTGCAAATATTTTTTCTTTTGAATACAAAATTTAAATGCTGCTATAAACATATAATTGGGCTTCTTAACTCTTGAGCTGCCAAATGTGAATTTTAGCATGGGTTATTTTCAGAGAATCAGCATGTCTACACCAAAACCCATTGTATGATAACAATTTGGATTCACATATACTATGTTTCCTGAAAGAATTTACACTGTAGGAGACTGACAAAAGTGGCATCCAAATTAAAAAAACAGAGACAAGGAGAAATATGAGACACTCACAGGAAAAATTAAATTACCCAGGAAAAAAATGTTGCCATTAACAAAACAAGTTGAAGTGCTGTGGAACAGTTAAAAACTTCACAGCGTGTAACAATGAACGACTCAAGAGAGGAGGACATTGAAGCTGGAAACTCCACTTGTAATTCAGGCATATTAAAGGAAACTTCAGATTTGTGTAAAAGGCTGGCAATAATTTGTTTGCTTACACTGGAAAATATTATACTTTGTTTTAAAATTATTTTTTCTTTGTCCAGAAATACCACTCTGAGTGCCACTTCTGTCCTGTTGCAATTGCTTCTCACATGTAAAATCAATATCTGCTAAAGATGGCATACCAAGTAAGGTAGTGACAAATAATGGATCACAATATGATTTGTCAAAAGTTTTTTCTGATGTTCTGGTAAAGGATATGGTTTTAAATGCTCCAGTGTCTGGGGTACCCACAATGAATTGCCTTTATAAAAGCTGTGCTAAAATTTTTTAAAAACAGAACTTCAAAAGCCATGGAAAGAAATTCAGATCCCTGCTTGGTGCCACAGAGTTTCACTGAATGGTTATAATTATTCCATAAAATGCTTTCATACAGTTCAGTAGGAAGTTGACAGTGTCTTATGTTGTCATTATTGTTAATGAGCGCACAGACTTTTTTATTAAGTATGAGTAAGTGAAGCAGCTTATGTGATGAAAGCTAAAGTAAGATAAAGCTCCTCCATCCATAAGAGAGTAAATAACAAAGCACAGTAAAACATGGCTACAGAAGGCAAGATCTGATCTCCTTGGAAGATGTTACCTACTCACTTACTGCAACAACTGCTGAGTAGAGGCAGATCAGCAGCGGAAATCGGAGCCCTTCTAATACAAGTCTCCAAAGAAACAAAAAATTAGAGCTGCACTCTAAACTTACAAATAGTAAATCAGAACAGACCAAAAAGGACCCATTGGATCAGACGTCATATTGGAATGGACTGTGTAAAACTGGCCAGAAAGTAAAACCTGGGACCTATTGTTGATGAACACGAGGCTGGAGAGACTGACTCAAACTGTTATAAGTATTGTGTATCTTCAGTCAGGAAGATGAAGATATTTGATAAAGCAGACATTTAGAGCTGGGGCTTGGCATCCATGGAGAATCCTACTAGAAGTCTCACTCTTGCTTTTTGCTTTCTAGCTTTATCTCTAAGATTATGAAGCTACCTTGTCTGTGAGCTTCCACAGAAAACATTCAGTATCTATCACTGAAGAACTACACTTGGTACCTGGAAACAGAAAAACAGAAGAAAGAATAGTGGGACAACAGTGGGACAACTAAAGAATCCAGTGTGTTTAGAGAACTTTTAACCACAGGAAGAAAAAGGGAAAGGTCCAAACAAGAATTTGGCATCTTTGTGAAGGCAGGCAGAGCCACAGCAAAGGATGATAACTTGTTTTAATATGCAAAATGAAAAATAGAGCAGACACAGATTGTGGAAGAAAACACAGATCAAAACAGAAAAGTGCTTTTGGATAGAGTTGCTATATTAGTGAGAAGAAAATAATTTTTCAAAAGACTGTAAACAAGAATAAAGTGGGATGATATGAGCAGAAATATATACATTTTCAGGAAAGAAAAGTATTCAGGAACAATCAAGATCATTATAATAGCATCACTAAGGACTTGTAGTGGAAGAATTTGGTCCAGTAACTTGAATAGTACCTTGAATATAAATGGAGCATGTGTTAATTTTAAATTGGATGGCAGACATCAGGCCAAGTTGCACATCAAAATTACAATTAAAAACTGAAAAGAAAACCTAGTCATGTGGAACTCAGGTGGTAAATCTAACTTTTTACATAAGAAGGCCTACCTCTAGAGTGAATATTTGTGAATTGGTTATTAAGAGAAGTAAAATCCTGAAAGATTATGTAAATTGGCTCTGGTTTTCTTTCCCATGTTCCACTCTATGTAACTGAATTTGATTTTATTACTAATATCTTGAAAATTGTTCTGCTTATGATGGTTAGGGTACCAAAAATAAACCAAGCTATTTTAATGTCTCACTTTAAATTATTCCTTTCTGGTTATTCTGCCCTAATATAGATGTTTGAAATTTCAAAAATTTCACTGAAGCTATTCTGCCTATGCCCAGTTTTTTTATGGATATATTATTTATGCAACACAGACTGAAGACAAATTGCCTCAATAAATTGTGTTATTTCATGCAACAGTGGGTATAACATTGTTGTTTTCATTGTGTTGGCATCATTGGGAAGATATTTGATTGTTGTAATGTCATAGATGTTTTTAATTTTTATTCAGTTTAGCCTCATGCAGTTTATCGCTTTTGGCTGATGTTTTGATTTTTATTCCCCTTTCCACCAGATATCCCATTTAAAAATCATAATCATATGACTTCCTTTATGGTGAATGAATACTACTTTGTAAAAATCCCTAATAGAATTCAATTGAATTCATTGGAGTTTTCAGCAGTTCATTCTATCTTGGTAAAAGAATAGACAAAAAATTCCCCCTCTCTAAACTAGTGGTGAAAACATAGTTATTATATCATGATACTTATGAATAGAAGATTTTCTTAGATTTCCACTTGAAATATTGCACCATCAGTTACTGGCTTAAAAAAATTTAAGGCATGAAGTAGTTTCTAAAGGTACAGGAGCCTGCAGGAAAACCCAAATCCTAATATGTGTCTCTCAGGTTTAAGAAAAATCTCATCTGAAGCCTGATTACATTATTAAATTATTGAAAATGGTGATGTGGTAGAAGAACTGCATGAGTAAAATTGGGAATTTTCTATATTTTGGCTAAATATATTCATAAATATTGTTTAACTAGTGTGTTGAGTGTCTATTCACTGAAACTGTTATCCTATGTGGGTACAGTTGAATGAACAGGATTCAAAAAGGAACAATATTTCAAGATTTGAAAGTGCTGAGTCAACTTGTACTACCTTCTCCATGTGTCAGCATAGCACCCAAAATGGATGGTGACACCCTCTCCCTAAAATAATTTGTCATCTTTCTTGTGAGTTTCCAAATATATGACAAAAGGGAGTGAGAAAAAAGAGACAAATATAGATGCTGATAATTATAGGAAAAGCCTTCTGGCACATCCAGAAATAGAATGCAAACTTCTGACTCATAGGTCTGCATCCTGCCCACTGCACCACACTGCTTTTCCTGGAGACTTATTTTTATGGAGTAAATGCATATTTCATAAATATTAAAATCAAAGTATATTGTAAAATTGTCACAAAATTTTCCTTCTAAGTACTGCTAAGATTTTACTGTGTATATACACATTTTAAAATAATGTCTCACGAGAAAGCCCCCGGACTGCAAGATGTTACATCATTTCATTACTATATGCTTAATATTTTATAGATCATCAATGTTAATTTATCTGAGCTGGGCTATGAAAATCTTTCAAGCGTAAGTAATTGGAATTTTGCAAGGATCTTTATTTTATGAGGAAATACACAAATGCCAAATGATTAAGGTGTTTTTATGAACGGAGACAGTATGCTATTGTGAATGAAATTAGTTTTAGTGTAACATTTTGTCAACACAGAGGAAAGCTGTATGTGTTTCTGGTCTTCATTATCCACTCTCTCTGACTTCATTGCATTTAGGAAAATATCTTGTAAACAGTTTGAAGGAGATTTTAATCAAAAAATCCTAAACATAAAATATTCTGGTCTCTAAGAAACCCATGTCTTAAATATGTGTTCCATGTAGTGTTTAGTGTCTTAAACACGTGCCACCTTTTCTCAGTTCACTGAGTTGTAAAAGCTCATTTGGCACCTTTTGCATACAAGTATCCTCCTGTTTCTTGGATACATAAATTACAAGGAGAGATTCCAGAACCTTAAGGCATCCTATGAGAAAGATGGAGAGGGACTTTTTACAAGGGTATATAGTGACAGAACAAGGGGGAATGGTTTCACACTGAAAGAGAGTAGACTTAGATTAGATATTAGGAAAAAAATTCATTGCGATGAGAATGGTGAGGCACTGGAACAGGTTGCCCAGAGAAGTCATGGATGCTCCATTCCTGAAGTGTTCAAGGTCAGGTTGGATGGAGCTCTGAGCAACCTTGTCTACTGAAAGGTGTCACTGCCCATGGTGGGGATGTTACAAAGAGATAATCTTTAATGTTTCTTCCAACCTAGGCCATTGTAAAATTTCCTGATTCTATAATACAAGTTTGGGAAGCACAAGATATACAGATCTAGAGTCCCACTATTATGAGGACTTGCAGAAATAATATACATATATATATAAACATTCTTTATATGTTATGACTTTTGGGTGGGGGAAAATCAGCACTGTCATATTTTAGTGTATTTTAACATATGGGAAGGGAAAGGGTTTGGGGTTTGTGGAATGTTGTCTTCCCTTCTGTGTGCTAAGGGAACCAAGCAGTCAGGATGATGTACTTGGCATACATGGAACTATCTTCAGGAGACTAGCCTAGCTACCGCCAGTGGGGGTACCTGGGTAACAAAAGGAGACAGAAAAAAATCAGCTCCTATTTAGTTCAAAATCTAAATGTTTAATTCAAAATCTAAATGTTGAGAACATAATGAATCAGAATACCAGAAGAAATTAAGATTCCTCATATGCTGATGTCAGGGCAATGGGTGCGAGATATTCAGGCTGCTTCCTTATGAGCACACATTTCATTTATTCATTGAAGCAGGAAGAGGGCACGTTAAATCAGAGGAAGAATGTTCTTGCTCATTCACCACTCCCAAGTCATTGAGTACTTGAGACCAAGAGGTCTTCAGTCATCATGAACAACCATTCCAACTGAAAAATCACAACATGGATAAAGCAGGCATATTCTTCCTTCCATCAAATCTGAGTGCAGAGTGAGCATCAAAAGTAACCTTTAATAACATCCAGGGAGGGCAATTATTATGGTGGGTCCTTTCTCTCCAGGTGATGGATATTTCAGCAAAAACTAGACTTCTGCCCCTGGAACTTGTAAAACTATAGATAAATATTTCCTGACCTATGTGTTTGACCTGAGGGTCTGTGTACCACAGAAAGGGCTTAATTATCAGGTTCATGATGCCTCTTCAGTGGAAGTGATGGATTCTTATTTACACTTCTAATTTGAAAACAGAATCAAAGATATAACTGTGTAACCAGTATGTTCTAGACTTAGTGCTTCAATAGGGCCCACGTAGAAATGAAGAAAATAATTATGAACCAAATCAGCCAAGAAAAAAAATAAACAGAAGTATCTGAGGGATGACTGGAACTGTTTCACATTACATTCAAAATCTACAATCCAAAAAAGTGGATAAATATACATACTGCCTAAAAACAACTTAATAACAGGGAAAAGCAGGTACAACAGTGTATTCAATCCATATAGGTATGAATATGCATTTTAAAAATGGAACAGGGGGAATATATCCATAACTGCTCAAAGTGTTCTGACTGTAGTTCATTATCTTAAAATGTGTATAAACATGGGGTAAACTCTCAACATAGTGCTCATAATAAGCTTTTGATGAGAATAATGTTCATTCCTCTGTTTAATATTTATGAAATAAGCATTTACTTAGTGAAAGTAAGCCTTTAAGTGAAGCAGTGTGGTTCTGTGACCAGAATGAAATGAATATAAATAATATAAGTTGGGAACTAAAAGCTGTAGAAAATATACAAAAGAGGAAACATGATGAAAAATTTCTAGTCAGCAAAGTTAAAAACAATGCAAATGAGACTTTTAAGTAAACTGGGAACAAAAGAAATCCTGAAAATAGTGTAGGTCCATTGCTTTTTAGATAGAAATTCTGGTCTCTGTCTTGACTAAACTCAGAAATACGCTGTAACACTGCAGTCTCAGTGCAAGGGGAGGTGGTAGGCTTATACCACTTAATTCAGGAAAGGAAAAGTGATCTATCAGAAATGTGCTTTTCCAGCAGTGGGATGGTGCAGCAAAGTCTTGTGGTGATGATGGCACTGCAAGGGTTCCCATGCTACCAATACTCTGGTCACTGCTGCTTCACTGGTTCCTGAAGTCAGGTGTTCTAAATGAGCACATCCACGTAACCTGTATTTTGGTTGTCTTGATACTCCTACTGGGAGTTAGGTCTACCTTTTGCTTGTTTTCCCTGAAGACTCCCTGAAAGTTTGTGTGGAGATGACCTCTGTGAGATCTTACATTCCCACCTCACCTATAGCATGCTGCTGAGACAGCTGTAGAAGAGCCTTGATAACTTTCCAGGAAAATGATGGAGAGTCAGAAACCTAGAAGCTCAAAGATGATCAACCTGCAAACTGCTAAGCACCTGGCTCCTTTGCAATTCAAACTCTCATGGGAATCTGAAAGGTTACTAAGGAGCTAGCAGCAGCATGGGCCACAGGGTCTTCAGTTATGGGTTAGGGAGTCACATGAATTGCTCCATAGTCGTGATTCTTGACCTTTCCTTTTCCAAAAAGATTTTTTGATCTGTCGGGGCTTGACTGCATACTCTAAAAGTGAATGTATTGCAAATCCCATGCAAAAAAATGGTCTACACAGGTCCTGACATCAGCTACAGGAAGAGGTAGCCAAGGAGACTTATATTAATGGAGATGACTTAAGCTCTAGCTTCTGTATTGAGGAGGAAGTGGGAAAAAAAAGTCCCAGCACAAGGCACAGAGAAGTTTTAGGTAGTGTGAGACAGAGGAAAACAGCATATCATCAGAACTGCATTGTTGGAGATGGGAAAATACAATGGGAATGGTTTTGCTAGTCCCACAGACACAGACACCTATCAATGCTAATGCACTCATCCAATGTCACTATGGTCGAAACAATTATTTCGTCAGGCTGGGGTTTGCGGGTCACCCATTGGATCATCAATCAGTATGGCAGCACTGCTTGTGAAGGTATAGCAATGTGTTTATAGCATAGCAGGAGAAAAGAGAGGTCACAGAGCTTTCTGTAGCCAGAGGAAGGCACTACCTGGAATTTCTGGACAGAGGCTTGGGAGCAGGTCGCAAGAGTCTGTTATCACACTGTACCTACCAACATGTTCTTCAGACATACCCTCAGTCTCACAATAACAAGGTCTAGAGATCTGTTTTCCATTTGAATGGATGATGCACATATATAAATGGTACTAGGACTACTGTGTCGAGAGTAGTTTCGTAGATACGAAACAAAATCATTAAATAAAAGCCAGTTATTATTTTATGTCCTTTCTGGTCCACAAAGAGGATGGGGCTTTTTTAAATTACTTTTATGTAAGCTGTCTGTTCCTTCTCCCATCCCATAGTTTTATTACTTCAGTCAGTGCACCTACACCCGTCTATAGGCCACATTTCATACAATTTTGGAATGCTCAGCATCTTTCCAAGTCAAGTCCTTCCCTTTCTCAGGACTTCTGCTGACCGCACAAAGTTGAGGATCACACCACTGTGAGTCCCATGCCAGAGATAAGTTTTCAGCTCAGTTCCCACAACATGCCAGACTAAAACCTGCAGTATAGTCTTCCATAGAAGGCACCATCCCAGCTTTACCGTGGCATACTTAATTCTCTTAAATCCCTGTGCATTTCAGCCATGTTAGACTGGAAAATCAATGCAGTTTTACATTGTGTTGAAGGTCACGTCTGAAGGGGTTTTTATGTTCAGCAGTCACAGACCTGTGTTTCCAAAAGTGATGTTATTTTGGAAGTTTCAGTTTTACAGGTGCTTAATCAAAAAGTCTTTAAAGAATTAATTTTCTCTGAAATTACTGAGGATTTGCCTTAGGAATGAACCCTTAAAAAAAGAAGAAAATATTAAAAATTTTTTTAAAAAAGAGTAAAAGAGGCAAATGACAGGAGGAATGGGGAGTGAAAACTTTGGGACACTGTCTTTGCTTTTCCTACAGTAATTTATTTCCTGAGTTTTTAAAACAAATAGGGTTTTTGAGAATGCATCAAATCTCATTTCCATTCTGTATCTCTCTTGGAGTATGGTTTGAACCAATATTTCAGACATAAGTATTTTAAACTATTTACTTTAAATTGTGATTTGCATGCTGCCAATTATTCAAATGTAATTGTAATTATGGTCGTTGGGAGTGACAAACACCAGGAGACCATCCATGAAACTAATTTATCTCCCTATCTATGTCAGTATCAATCCACTCACTGTTCTTCTTTTAAAGTATCAGAGATAACATGGTATTTACAGTGTTATATGTTTGCCAGATGCATGTTAATTAAGGGAGAGTAAATTTAAATGTGTCTTTGGCTCGTTTCTTCATTCAGCTATCTTGAGAAATACTCAAAAGTAATTTCCATTAACTGCTGTGCTATTTACTGGTGAGGACAGAAATGGTCATTAGTGACTCCCTGCTGCTGAATGCATCCCTTCATTTCTTCATCGTAAGTCTTGGGGAAGATTTACTCTAAAACAGGAAAAGAATGCTAAGAGGAACTCTGTATGTCATTGTTCGAAACCTCCTGCCTGTTGCAAATGCCAGCACAGACTGATATCTACTTTTCAGCTTAAGATGTGAGTTTTAACAGCTGAAGCAAAATCTATATGTGAGCAAAGGGAACACGTTTTCTAATAGAAACTTCAGGAAAAAAGGAAAAGAGCAGTCAAGGGTCCAGCTAATCTGGTATTCTCACGGAAATCTAGGCCTGGACTTTCAACTAGGAATCTTAATTTTCAACCAGGAATCAGTCTGGATCTTAAACCAGGAAAAGTTTCTGGAAGATTTCTTTTAAACCTTTCCTGTTTCCTTCTTTGTGCCAATATGATGCGCAGAACTTCTGGAATGGCAAAGGGGTGGCACCACCACCAGTTAAACACAGGAAACAATTGACTGCTTACTCATGCCCTGTGCCATTCTCTGCTGAAATTTCCCTAGGGCTGAATTTATTTCATGAATCATTTTAGGACAGCTGGTCCCTGCTTGATAGGCTTTTCTGGGTCATATTTTCACATAAATGGACCATTCTTGAACAGTTTCTTCATTCTAGGGGGCAAAAATAGACTTTTTTTTAGCAGCAGATGAGTACTGCACAGGCTCTTGTCCCATTCAGCCATTCCACAACAGTATATCTGCTGCACAACCAGTAAATTTATTGTGGAAGTTGGGAGAAAAGTCACTTGGCATTATTTTTATAGTTCTCATATTTTCCTCTTACTGTATCTCAAGGTTGTAGCAGAATAGAGTCTTGTTCCTCATCAACATTATGATAGAAATTGCAATAAGCATTTGCTGGGTTTTAGGTTGTTTTTGCTTGTTTGTTTGTTTGTTTTCTATAGTATTTTTTACTCTCCCCACAGCCTTCTGACTGCTCAGGAATGTGACAAATCTTATCTTGCTGGGAAGTAACTAGTGGGTCCTTTCTTTGTGGGAGTTCTTCCCTACTTGAAACATACTATGTGAATACACATGAGGCAGCAGTTTTCAGATATCATAATTAATGGGCTCCAAACCATCAATAAATCAAACCATGGAAATACAGAGTATGATAAAAAAGCAATAAAAGCCATTTCCGTGAATCACTGCACTTTTGGCAATTTCATCTGCTCAGCCACTAGTGAGAGCTGTCTCTTTTAGGCAGACTTGCAAAGCTACCAAACCTTTCCCTCCATGCAAAATTCCCTGTTAGTCTTTTAAAAGACTCTCCTCTCCAAAAGAGCTTATGAAATATCCCTATAAATATACAGGCACCTAAAACCTAGCCATAAATTGATGCTAACATGCATATCAAAGTTTTTCTACAGAGCAGTACAATGCCAGAAGCACTTTTCTTTTTCATAAAAATCTTAATGAAGCTTAAAACAGCAGTTCCTAGCATCTTTACTTAGAGATACAGAACCTTGTAGGTTTTTTAATAAATATGCTCACTGATTTCTCTAATTACATGCAATAAAGTGTATAGGTTTATATACACATCAAATGAATAAAGTGAAGTTATCTAGACAAATGATATTCTAGCACATGGACAAGATCTATTAAAAGGGGAATGAATACTCCATGAACTCTGACTGCTCTGAGAGAAGCACTGAGATTTATGACTTACAAGTGAGCTGTCCTCTCCAGCAAGAAACTGCCTCTCATTCCAAAAAGCATTTACTCTCTTCAGGATTTTTTTTTTCTTTCCAACTTGGGGAAACTTTCATAATTTTTCAGCATTTTAGGTTAGGGAGTACTGGTCAGGTATGGGTTACAGATTACAAAAAATAGAGGAAAATCCCATTTTACACCCACATGATTGTGGCCAATGGGGAGGCTTGTGGTTTGCAATTTTAAAGGAAATGTACAGTCTTTGCAAGTATAGAGACGTAGTTATTTTCTTTCTTCAAGGAATGATAAGGCAATAAATCATACACCTACAAAGTTTTATCAAATATTTATCATAAAGATTTACCATTCTTATTAGTTTCACCTCTGCTAGTGGAGCTTTCACAAAATGGAATGTGATTGCTATTTTCCACTTCTCAGCCTTTGACTAGAATGCATTAAGACAACACAGTGATTTATTTTTCCAAATGTGTTTTTCCTTCTTTGAGCATAATTTTCTTCCTGGTTTTGTTTAATTTTACACCTGACAGAGATATATAAACTGAAGGAGCTGAAGCAAGTTTGGTAAAATACATATGTGGGTTACAAAATGCTTGAATCATGACTTTGAAAAAAACTCCAAATCAAAACAAAACCAGTTCCAGTCATAACATAATTATCTAGAGTTTGAATACAATTTGCTTTAAAAATCTCGTGATGCATAGCAATGGCACATCAGTGTTGTAAGAAGTACTTTTTCTAGATTAGATCAAGTGCTGGATGGAGGTGTGTGCTCCATTTCTAACTCTACTTCAAGCTTTCTCACTGTCGAGACCCAAGAAAGGCCACCTAAAGCTGATTACCCAGGACTGTGTCCAGATGGCTTTTGAACATCTCAAAGGCTGGAAACTCCACAGCTTCTCTGTTGAACACTGTTCTAGTCCTCAACTATGTTCACATGAAAAAAAATAGTGTTTCCTGATGTTTAGGAGGATTTTCATGTGTTTCAATTAATGTCCATAGCCTTACATCCTGGAACAAGGCAAGGGGACCTTGGGGACAGTGGAACCTCATCCTCCATTTAACTCTGAAAATCCAGATGAGAAAAAAAGCATTAAAAATGACTTGAGTTGCAATTATGCTAACCATGAAGTGAGAGCAATTATTTAAAACTGGAGTTTGGATTGCCTTTATGATGCAGATAGTCAGTTTGTTATTTCAGGTCAATATCCTAGTTATGTAGTGCTCTGTGTGATGGCAGAACCACTTCCTGTCTGGATCTGTCCAGTCTTCCTCCAGCAACCTAACAAGACTTCAGGTCTTTTCAAGGCAGCACTGCGAGTTTGCTAGGCACTTCAGGTATTTTCTACATGAAATCAGCACTAAATTATTAACTAAACCCATTCTTGATGTTAATGTCCTGAAATACAGTCCCAGGGCTTGCAAGTTGTGCTTTCCACAACATTGTGTCTGATTGTTTTTGTTTGCTACTAATAACTGTCCAGCCATGATGCCTCCAGATGTGACACCTCTGGGCTACTCAGCTTCATGACTGTCTTCCACTGACTTGCTAAAAGCCTGACCACCGGCTCATCCACATCTGAGCACAGACAGGTTGCAGTAGAAGCCCCTGGAGTTTCCACCAATCCATTTGTAACAGGAAAGCATGTGGCCTGCATCCCTGCCCTGTACAGGTCACTGCTTAAGGTATGTTCTCTCCTGACTGAAAACTACCTCATGTAGCACTGTGGTACTCTCATGTATGCTTAGGTATAAACTCCATCCCATAGCAGCAATACAGGATGGAAGGTTTAGTCTAGCACCAAGTAGCTGATACCATATGCGCCTTTACTCCGATCTTAGTACTGTCCTATCATTGTCTCCTTCTGTGGTGGGCATAGATTTGAAGTTAGATTTCAGATTGCATGAAAAAATATTTTGTTCTGTTTTGAACTCTTCATATATTTTGCTATCTTATTATTTATAAAATCCTATGCCTGACTAATACATTTGTTTGCCAGAGACCTGGAAAGCAGCATTAAAAAGGTTTAAATACCCCTAATTCTGCAAAAGAAAATTGTTGTCTGACTTAGGAGGTCTGTCTTCACAAATACCTTGTGCCATTTCTTACACACTAAAGTAGCTACAAATGTCCCATCTTTCCAGGTCCCTCACCCTTTGGAAGGAATATGACATGGATGTGCAGGAGGGGAGAAGCAGTCCTGGCTGTGTCCATGGCCTCAGGAAAGGCATCCAGGTAATGATACTGCTGCAAAGATGACAGAAGCTGTGAGAGTTTCACTTGCAATGACCTTATTCACTTACCAGCCTTGATTTGGATTTCCTATTGCCAGCCCCATGCCACCTCCCTGGGACTCGCACTTGTCAAAGCAGAAACAGCCCTACCCCAACTTCAATAATAATCCAGTGTCTCTCAGGCCTATGCCAAAGACCACCAGTTTGTATCAAACCAACCTAGGGGTCAAAGGCCTTGAGCTGCTTTATTGCCCAAAGCAAAAGACAAAAACAAACAAAGAAAACCACCCAAAACCAAGTGAAAAAACAAACAAACAAAAATAAAAGCAGTTTGCTGCAGTACAGAAATATTACAGGTCATGTGTGATATCTTGCTCAGAACCAACTCAGGTATAGGCTGAGAGATCACCTCTTTATTACAGGAAGGCATATTGAGTTTCCCTTATTAAAATCCTTAGCTTTGCAAATTCATTTACCCAAACATCCAGAAAACAAAGTCACTTAGTGGGGTATTCTCCTTCCCTAAGTCTTGAATTTTACTTCCTTACCTTCTACCCTATGGCTTCTCTTTCAGTTGGGAAGTAACTGTTTCTGACAACTCATTTATTGCTCTCCTGTATTGCAGTTAGGAATAAGAAATGTCCCATTTGCTTTCAGTTGGTGCTGCTCTTCTGGTATTTATTTGTGGACTCTCTCTTTGAGGTTTTCATGCCTTTCTAGTTAAACCCTCCATTCCTTTAATGTTTTGGATTTTCTGTCATGTCCAGATTGCAAACCATCCACAAATTAAAGGCTTGTATTACATTACTTCCTTTACTTGGTAAATTCTATTTGCTTTAATCATGGCTTAATTCTGTGTCTCCTCCTTTCAAGATATGTTCTCTTATCCAAGATAGAGGTACACAAAATTGCAAGTCTTATATTAGTCAGAAATTCCTCTATGTTTGTCTTTCCTTCAGATATTCTTTGCTAAAATGTATTTCTCTATATACATATTCATATTCAAATGGAGCACAATACTCCTCAGATTTCTGCAATACAGTTTCAGTCAGCCTCCTCTGTCTGGGATAGCTGAAAATGATGACAAAAATTTGCTGCTTCAGCATCTGCTTTATCATAAATAAATATACCTCCACCTGCCTTCTGCTACTGGTAGGCACTTCTTTAAATCACTGGCACCATGTACTGTCCATCAGTGACTCTGAGCCAAGGATTTTAACAAAAAAAATGTTTCTTGCCATATCCAAATTCCAACAAACCCACATATTTAATTATGGGTTTTGGCATGAAACAACCCATTGGCCAATTAATATCAGAAACTTCTAAGGCTTCCTACAAGATCTGTAGTATTAGAGCTCCTGTATTTTTACTCCTTTTGTTTTCCCACTGAAATTATTCTGAATTGGTCTCTGTGGTATTTGGTGATTGTGTTTTTAAAGTAGCAAAACATCTTCACCTCCAATACTACTCTCTCCATTGATACCAGTAATATATTTCCTATGGGAAAGGAAAGGTATGGAAACTTCACAGAAAAAGTGTCTTAAGAAAAACTTCAAATTTTCCACTATTGCTTCTGTGCTGGTTTAAAGGTAAAGTGGCAGAAGAAATTAACCCAATTCAAAAAGCGATTACAAGTCAGAGTTACAATTTAATGAAAAGAATACAATAAATACAATGATGCAGAAAAATGTTGGTTCTAACCCACAAAAGAACAGATGCATAACCCAGCACCCTGGGGGGGCATGAACAGAATGGTGTTTGTTAGCCCCTGTGCTGAGGGCCATGTGGTCCCTCCGAGTACAAAGTAAAAGGACAGGAAAACCTGTTGATGTGGATGATGGTCACAGTCTGGTCAAGAGTGGCAGTCACAGTCCTGCTGAGGTTCTGGTCCTCCTCTGGATCTGAGGAGTGCTCCCAAAAGTCCCAGACTCCAAGATTGTTCTTCCTGCCCAGGATTGGCTGCTCCTTGGGACCCGATTCAGGTGAGTGAGAGGGGGGACAGGCTCATTAGCAGGTGCTAGAGAGGGCTTTAAAAATGTCTCCAGAGAGACCCAGAGTGAACAGGAGTGGGCAAACAGGGGTGTGGCACATCAGTGAGGGCATGGAACATGAGTTTGCATGGCAGTTCACACAGGCAGGGTGAGCAGACAGAGCACAGACACCCCTCACCTCT
>JAOXXN010000395.1:85844703-85860034 GCA_026770055.1 Myrmophylax atrothorax
TGGACAAGGGATTAGACCCAGCCAGCATGGGTTTAGGAGGGGCAGGTCCTGTCTGACCAACCTGATCTCCTTTTATGATCAGGTGACCCACCTGGTGGATGAGTGGAAGGCTGTGGATGTGGTCTATCTGGTTTTTAGCAAAGCCTTTGATGCTGTCTCCCATATTATACTTCTGGAAAAGCTGACAGTGCACAGCTTGGACAGGGCACTCTCTGCTGGGTTAAGAGCTGGCTGGATTGCAGGGCCCATAGAGTGCTGGTCAACGGTGCTGCATCCAGCTGATGGCCGGTCACCAGTGTTGTCCCCCAGGGATCAGTGTTGGGTCCAGTTTTTTTTAACATCTTTATTGATGATTTAGATGAGGGGATTGAGTCTACCATAAGCAAGTTTGTAGATGACACCAAGCTGGGAGAGAGTGTCAACCTACTGGAAGGCAGGAGGGCTCTGCAGAGGAACCTGGATAGGCTAAAGAGATTGGCGATTCCAATGGGATGAAGTTCAACAAGGCCAAGTGCCGGGTTCTGCACTTTGGCCACAACAACCCCCTGCAGTGCTACAGGATGGACACAGAGTGGCTGGAGAGCAGCTGGGGGGAAAGGGACCTGGGGGTTTGGATTGACAGGAGGCTAAACCTGAGCCAGTAGTGTGCCCAGGTGGCCAAGAAAGCCAATGGCATCCTGGCCTGTATCAAGAATAGCGCGGCCAGCAGGATGAGGGAAGTGATCCTTGCCCTGTACTCAGCACTGAGTATAGTGTTCAGTTCTGGGCCCCTCAGTTCAGGAAAGATATTGAGGTGCTGGAGCGGGTCCAGAGAAAAGCAATGAGGCTGGTGAAGGGACTTGAGCACAAGTCCTATAAGAAGACACTGAGGGAGCTGGGGTTGTTCAGCCTGGAGAAGAGGAGGCTCAGGGGTAACCTTATCACTTTCTACAACTACCTGAAAGGAGGTCGTAGCCAGATGGGGTTTGGTCTCTTCTCCCAAGCAACCAGCAGTAGAACAAGTGGGCATAGGCTTACGCTCTGCCAGGGGAGGTTTAGGTTGGATATTAAAAAGAAATTCTTTACAGAGAGAGTAATCAGGATTGGAATGGCCTGCCCAGAGAGGTGGTGGATTCACCGTCCATGGAAATTTTGAAGATGAGTCTGGATGTGGAACTTAGTGCCATGATCTAGTAATCACAATGATGTTTGATCAAGAGTTGGACTTGATGATCTCGGAGGTCTCTTCCAACCAAGTTCATTCTATGATTCTATATGCTCAGGTTCAGGTGGGAATGCCCAGTACACCTCCCCTCAGGTCAGGGAGTTCCCCAATGGGTGATTTAACTCTGTGAGTCCTGGGATATTTCTGGAATCTTTGATGGTCTAGGGTCATTGCCACAGCCTATTGTGCAAGTCCCTAATAGCCCAATAGCAGACGTGACCCCTCAGGCTGGGTGTGACGGTGCTAATGCCTTCCTTGCCTGCCCCCTCCCTCCCTAGTTATTACACATAGGTGTGAAAACAAACACTCCTCTGTCTCCCAGGGTTCTCTAACACTCAGTTTGTAGCCTGAGGTGTCGAGTGTGCCCTGGGCAGCTGCTGCAAACCATCCATTATTAACAGTTCATCAGAAATTACATAAAAGGTATAGAATACACAGTTTTGGTTACACCCACACAATGATAAACTGGTCCTGATCGCTGTAACTAGGACACTTCCTCATGACTCTTCCCCCTGCCCATTCCTGTAACAGCTTTCATGTATATATTCTGAAAATTCACAAAGGGTTCTTCCAGGTAAGAAACTGTCACACTGCAATTCAAGTCTGAGATGTTGCACATTCTCAGAAGCTTTTGATGTTTTCCCACTGCTGACTTTTTGTGTTTAGCTGAGCTGGCAAAATGCCAACTACCCAAACACAGAGTAAGGCTTCCTCCCCCCACCCCGCAAGGGAAAAGGGAAAGGAGAAAAAAACCTAAAACTTAAAATAGGTTTATATATATATACAGAAAAGAGAAAACTAAAAGAAAATATAACACACACCCACAAAAGTTAGAAATAGCAAACAGCAACTCCCCACTCTCCATCAAACACAAATCCCACCATTCTAGCTACAAATCCCCCAAGAGAACTCAATCCCCTGAGAGACAGACCCAAGGAGAGAGTAGACTAAGAATAAACATTTTACTTTCCCAAGATAACATAGCGGTGAGGTGGTGCTGGGCCTAATCATCTGAGCAACACACAGCACATCCACTTGCACCGCAGCCATGAAGGAACTGAACTAAGCCCCTCCTAAACCTGCTTTTGTATTTGAGATGGCGTCGGAATATGGTATGGAATACCATTGGCCAGTAGCAGTCAGCTGTCAGCTGGCCTGACCCAGCTCGAGTCAGCTGATCATCCAAGGCCTACTCTGAAAACTAAAGCCTAATTTTAGGGCTAGCTAAACCCATAACACCTTCCCAAAGAAAGGAGATTTCTAACATCTCTTTTTTATTGCCCAACACAGAGCAAGGGAAAAGAATACCCCTAATATTTGTTAAGCAAGGACTAAAGGCAAGCTAGAATGACAATTCCATCTTCAAAGTTTTATCAAATTCAGTAGATTAAATGCTAATTATTGCTTATCTTTATCTGCAGTGATTTTGAAGCTATGTTGAGTGTCCTGTTGCTTATTATCTCTGAATCTGGATGTCAAAATCTCACAGGGCAGGCTCAGGAGCACTAGTACAATATACGGTAGGAGGAGTAGTAGCCCTTCCATCCTATCCAGGAGTTTGCACAAGTGCCCTGCACCAACATGCATTCCGACCTCTCTTTGGCAGAGAAGGAGGGATCTGACTCTCACTAACCCCCACCATGAGGCAATGCCTCCCTGTCACAGGTTGTTACAGGCAGTAATCTGCAGGTAGAGAAGTTCATAGGCTCTATCTCACCAGAGGGAAAATGCATTTAAATTGTTTACACTAAGCCAGATGATCTTGCCTGAAGCAAACTAGGGAGTATTCACTGCTCCAGCGGGTGGTTTTGGTTCCCACCCTGGCAGCCTGGGACTGGAGGAGGCCACAGGCTCAGGGCCACAGTGAAACTCTTGAAAGCACTCATAAACAATCCAGGACAGTCCCTGTCTCAAGGGACACTGAACTTTTGATTTACCTGCCTGAGGTACATTTGTGCTAAGGAGTCACTGATGAAAACAATTGGTATTGAATGCCAGTAAAAAACCTTCTGAACAAGGTGAGATTGGTGAATAAAGGTTCTTGTAGAATGGGGATCGCAGTGGAAAGATTCTTGAGACACTGCTGGAATTTGATACGTCAAGTGAAAAATAAAAACCATTTTCATTGTTGGTTGAAACAAAAATACAGAAGATTCAAATTATTCAAGAAAGAATCTGCTTCTTCCTTGTTGACATAAACAAATAATACAAATGAATACATGCACTAATTCAATTCATTAGGCAAATTCCCTGCTCAACACTCCATATTTAGCAACTTCAAATAATAAAAATAATTTATTATTATTATTTAAATTATAGTCACTCCAGTATGTGCCTCCCATTTCCATACTACAGGACTGCATCCTGTCTGGTCTTATTATCACATACTAGAAATAGTAATGCTCCTTCTACACATCAGTTTAAAAATAAAAAAAGCATGAGGTTTTTTCTGACAATCTTTACATGAGAGTTGATTTAAAGTATTTAAGTACCACAAATCTGATGCTTCATGGATTATTTTCTGAAAGAAGAAATGAATTGTGATAACTTAGGATATCAAACCTATCAGATCATGCATGAATTTAAGAAGAGGGGTAAGAGTAAACTAGATTATGGGTCAGATTAATAAGCATCAGGGTAAACTACACTTAATATGGTTGAATTGACTCTGATTAATTCACAGATCTCTTTCCAAATATAGCTAGAAGAGAGTGTCCACAATATGTGTGCAACCATTAAGTAATATCTATGTTGCACTGAAATATTTTTTATTCTGTTTTGTATTTTCACTTCACCTGTCCTGGTAAGTAACATTTTCATTCATGCTGTGGTCCAATTATTTTGAAAGCAGGATGTGTGCAAAAAGAAACAGAGCTAGGAATAATTTTTCTGTTGTAAAAGTCTGGGTAAGTTTTCTGGTTATTCCCTGTATTCTGTTTATTAATTGAATGTAGATCATGAAACATGCAAAAGATAAAACTATGTGAAATATTAACGTTTTGTTAGATGTTTTACCAGAACAGAGTAATAAGAATTTTTCTTAAAATATACTTCTGAATGTGGAAGTATAAAATGATATTGCAATTGATTCTCATTTTGTGAAATTGCGCATTGGACCAAGGTTGACAAGGACAATGAGAATTGTGCCTAAATCTGTGATTAGGAAGCAGGAGGAAAATGACATCAAAAAATCTAAGCTGACAGGAAAATATCAGAACTAATGATGGAAGGGCTGAAGATGCATGAAATGGGAAGTAGTATCATTAAGCTGAAAGAAGCATTTTAAATTGAGTACATGGGTTGAGAAATCACTAGGCACAACTAACAATCATCTGATACAAGCTCTCCTGATATAAAGCTACACTCACATCACTGCAAATTCAAGGTCTGCTTTGCTATAAGTCCGTAGCTGCTTCCTAATAAACAGTGAGCCAAATACATACTTAAGGAAAGAGAGCAAAATGCAGTTAGCTATGGATCTGCTGCTAGTTTGGCATTAGGAAATTCTTGGCACAAGCTAAGGGCACAGAAGTTGGAAAACAGAAGGTAGAAACAAAGGGAAAAATACCTATCTTCATAGGAAATCCTACAGACATCCATAGCAAGTAAAGGCACTTGCATCAGAGCAGAAGAAGATGCAACAGAAAAAAATGAAGGCAATTTGAAGGAGAGAACAAATAAATTGATCATAATGGCTTAGTATAATGACTTCTTTTCCTATTTTGGCACAGTCATAAGGACAAAGCTCCAGCTGCCCCTCAAAACACATAAAATAAACATGTATAGTCCAGCTTTCCCCCTTATTTCCATAGAAGTCTTTGTATTCTATATTGTTTTCATGGGAACCACATTTATTCTCCTTACTCTTTTGTTCCATCATTTTTTTCTCCTTCCAGTTCTCACACATCTTGGATTGGTTTTGTTTCTTTTTTCTCCAGTTTGTAATCACCTGTTCTCTCTCTCTCTTTTTCTTATTTCTAGACTGGCTTATTACTATATGCCTAGTTTGCATCTCCTTTCTGTAGCTCCGCCTGTTAGCACAAAAACACACAAAGAAGCAAGCAGAGATAATTTCTTTGTTCCTTTCACCATCACTCTCCACTTCCTCTTGGCTCTGAATGTGTTAACAATCTTTACTGGTGCTAACCAGCCTTACCAGGGGCCTTGACTCACACCACTCCCCATGGGGACAGAGTCTTTTTAAAGCTCTTAATCTCTTTCTTTAGCTATATTGTAGGAATGCTGGTCTTGAGTTCAGCCACAACTATGCCTGGCTGGGTATGGTTCTGACCTGAAGTCTGAATTTCCACCTTAATCTCAGACCTTCTTTCTTATAATGGACATGTCTAGAAGTCACTGGACTTGATCTTGCTGTCCCTGACTTGCACATTGATTTCATGCCAACTTGCCTGATGATCTCGATTGTTGCTTGAACCTGACCTAGGCTTGTTTTGTTCACCTTACTTGGCTGTTGTGGAATGAGTGCTGCAACGGTGGAAGGGGTTATCCCCCTTGGTTTCTTGTTCCCTGTCCTTGAGGGAGCTGCTTCTCCTTGACATCCAGTCTGTTGAGTTCTAGGATATTCTCATTCTGGCATAAATTTAGCTTTATGCCAGAAATTAAAAAATTGCTTCCATTAAAAAAAAATCTATGGAGTTAAAAAAAAAAATCTATTGTACCTGGATTCCTACTTGGAGGAATCCCTTGGGTTAGGGCTCTAGAATTTAGGGGGATCCAAGAGAGCTGGCTAATACTCAAGCATCACTTCCTCCAAGCTCAAGATCAGTGTATCCCTATGAGTGAGAAAAACAAAGGGGGCAGGAAACATGCAGGGATGAGCAAGGAGCTTCTGGCAAAACTGGAAGAGAAGAAGAAAGTTTACAGAATGTAGAAAAAGGGATGGGCCACTTGATACAAAACTGTGAGGAGTAGCTGGTACAACAGAAGGCTGTGCTGCCACTTATCAGGACATAGACAGGCTGGAGAGTTGGGTGGAGGGGAACCTAATAAAACTCAACAAAGGCAAGTGTAGGATCCTGCACCTGGGGAGGAATAACCCCATGCACCAGCACAGGCTGGGGGCTGACCTGCTGGAAAGCAGCTCTGTGGAAAAGGACCTGGGGGTCCCGATGGGCAGCAAGTTGTGATTCAATAGTGTACCCTTGTGGCTAAGAAGGTGGCCAATGGTATCCTGGGGTTCATTAGGAAGAGCACTGCCAGTACACTGAGGGAGGGTATCAATCCTCCTCCTCTACCCAGCCCTGGTGAGGCTTCCTCTGGAATGCTGTGTCCAGTTCTGGGTCTCTCAGTTCAAGAAAGAGAAGGAGCTACTGGACAGAGTCCAGAATCAAGCTATGGAGAAGATTTCAGGACTGGAGAATCTCTCTTATGAAGAGAAAATGCTGAGGCAGCCGGGCCTTTTTAGCCTGGCGAAGAAATGTCTGAGGAGGGATCTTGTCAATAGACACAAATATCTTAAGGGCAGGTGTCAAGAGGATGGGAACAGAATTTTTTCAGTGATGCCCAGTGACAAGAAAAGGGGCAATAGGCTCAAACTGAAATACAGGAAGTTTCATCTGAATATGAGGAAAAAGTACTGTGGCAGTGACAGAGCACAGGAACAGGCTGCCCAGAGAAGTTGTGAAGTCTCATTCTCTTTCTGGATGTGATCCTTTGTAACCTGCTCTAGGTCAACCTGCTTTAGTGAGCGAATTGGATTACATGATCTCCAGAGATGTCTTCCAATCCCAACCATGCTGTGATTAAGTGATTCTGACTGATTAATATCCTTGGGATGCAAAAATTTAAAAAGCTCACTGGAATTTAAAAGAATTTAACCTCTTCTCTAAGAAAATCCTGCTGACAGTTTTTCACATGCACATTGTCAGAAGAGGGCAAGCTTCATGTCTTCCTGTCACAAGCATCAGAGGCAAACATAACAAAGCCCAAAAGGCAAAGCTTGTGTATCTGTGAGTGGAGCAGGTCTCTTTGATATGTTGCTCTTTTATTTTATTGAGTTGATCCTGTCAATGGTGTCTGGTAACGTGCTATGAGCTACTGTACATGTCTTGCAAAGTCAGGCAATCCCATTCTTATTGTTCTCAACATATTTGCTATAAATACTTGAGATGAGTTGTAATCACTGTATATGATGGGAAAGACAGATTTGACAAATGAAGAGCAAGCTTCAACTTTTTTTTCTGACAAATGAAGAACATGGACTGACAGTCAAATGAGAAATCCATTCCAGTTTTCTTTGAAAATGGATGAACCTGTCAGTTATCCACTTGGTCAGATAAGAATTACCAGTAAGTCTGAACAGATAGCCTACCAAAGTATAATCAATTAACCAATAGTATGGGGAAAGAGTTAGTGTCATCCTGATCCATTGGAAAGAGCTTGTAGAGGTCAGCCTTGTATGTATACTGCTAGGTGCCAAAATAAGAAGCATGTTCATGAACAAACAGATTTTGGTGCATTGGCCAGTGCAGTTCATGCAGGCAGGGTGAGCAGGAAGGGCATTGAGGCACTGCAGCTCAAGCACTTAATTAAGTTGGTGGTCACTGCCCTTGCTGAGAGTGCTCAGGTGTGGTGTCCACTTGGAGGCAAGCGAAGTCACCTACATTTGCCAGAAAAGATGGCTCAGGCAGAGCTCCCAAAAAACACGCAGCTGTCCAGGTTTCAGGCTGTAGGGAGCGCCCTAAGTCTTCCACTGGACTGTAGCAGAGATAGCTGTTATGTCAAATGTGACTAGGTGGACAACCTGTTGTGAGACACTGGATTATTTTATTAATTATTGGCTTGTACCAAATCAAGTGTGTGTGAGGAGGGGAAGGGGTGAAGGGGCAGGTCAAATTTCATGAAGATGGAATAGTGTCCTGTTCCATACCCCAGCCCTTTGAGCCTCTTCAGGCAGCCCCAAAGCAGATATCAGTCACTGGCACACTGGAGCACTGCCCCACACCATACCCCTGGAGCCCCTAACTCAGCCTCAGAATGGCTGGCACACCAGGAGGATTGCCCCACACCCTGCCTGGGAGCCTCAATCCAGCCAGAGTGGCCAGTGGACCAGAAGTCCCTCCTCAGGGAGTGGCCACAGTGGACCAGAGCAGAAAAAACCAAAGACACATGGCCTTCATGTTGTTGTGGCCCTGCAATTTCCTGGTCTTCTGGTAGCTGGACTTCCCCTGGACCTAGGGTGGTAGCTATAATTCTCCTTTTCTCTCTCTCTTTCTCTCTCTCTCTTCTTCTACTAATCTCCTTTCCTAATATTTCGGTAACTTAAAGCTGGATGGGTTGGGTTTTGCTATATTGTATGGCTTAGCATGTACCAAGGCATTGCTTCATGACATGCTTTATTTTAGTTGAATGATGCCCTTTAAACTTTTGCCAAGTTCCCTTATCTTCTAAAGGTTGCCAGTAAAAGTCTGCTATTTGACCTCCTGAAAAACATGTGCAGCATCTTCTCATGGTATATAAAGAACTGAAGGCCCTTTTTATAAATTGGGTGAGTGGATTTTTGAAACCTTGTATATTTTTAACGTAAAACCCCTTTGATGAGCTCTTGGGGCAAGCGTGGGGTCTTACACCTCAGCATGGTAGCAGAGTTACAGCATGAGGTAGAAAGGTTAAGGTATATTAGAAAATCCGAAAGGAAGGTAGACTAGAGGAACCAAATCCTTGCCTCCCTGAGACAGAAGCAGACACAAGAAATAATTAGAGATCAAGGGGATCCTCTACTCATCCCCCAGCAGGGAGAAGGTAGCACTTATAAAGAAAGGAGTGCATGAATGACAGTCCATGTCTGCCCTGGGTGGCAATCACAAGTCTTCTTTATCCACCTCACCCCCAGAGGCCTCACCAAAATAGGTATGAGGCTTTGCATGTGGAAGGCCAGACAAAGGATGAAGAGGATGAAGGTTGAATTACACCAAAGGTGTCTGCACAATCAGAATGGTCAACCCCTGCACTTCTGAAAGGAAGAAAAGGTGGGTAATAGCTGTAGGTGATTCCCTTCTAAGGGGAACAAAGGGACCAGTATGCCAACCAGGCCCAATCTGTAGGGAGGTCAGTCTGCTGCCTCCTTGGGGCCTGTGTTAAGGACATCACCAGGAAACGCCCTAGCCTGGTGCCGCCCTCAGACTACTACCCATTACTCATCTTCCACATGGAGGACGATGAAGTGGCAACATGTAGTCCAAGGATGATCAAAAAGGACCTCAGGGCCTTGGCATGGTTGGTAAGGGAGTCCAGGGCACATTTTCTCCTCTATACTTCCAGTTGAAGGCACCAACATTGGAAGAAACAGATGGACTGAGTCTATTAATACATATCTCCACTGCTGGTGTTACCACCAAAATTTTGGGGGATTTGGCACTGGAACAGCCTACTCAGCACTGGGCATGCTGACATCAGACAGGGCTCAGCCTTCTCAGCGAGGGAGGAGAGTCTTTGCTTGGCAACTAGTGGGGCTCATTGGCAGAACTTTAAACTAGACATGATAGGAGAGGGGGAAAATATCAGGCTTGTCCTTGGCAAGCTATGGGATAATACACAAAGGTAAGAGGGACAGGATGCTAGAGAGGCCAGGTTGGATGGGGCTCCGAGTTACCTGGTTTAGTGAAAGTTGTCCCTGTCCATGGCAGGGGAGTTGGAACTAGATGACTTTTAAGGTCCTTTTGAAGCCAAGCCATTCTATGATTCTATGATTCACTTGTTAAAATGTATTGTAATTTCAGAAATCATTTAAGTGGAATGTCGTTTTAAGAACTTGTTGATTGTTTTCTGGAAGAATTATGTTTTGTGGCAGAATACAAGTCACTCTGTGTAGCTTCTGGTAAGTTTGAAACATAGCTGTTGAAACAGAAAAAGTGAATGGAAATAAAAAAATTTTCACAGAAGCCCAGTAGTCCTGTTCTGTGTGACATCCTTGGAAGGATGCAGGAAATAGACTGATGCTGTTACTCAATAGTAAAAAGCAATTAATTGGTGGGGGGATTGGGGAGGAGGAAATTATCATCATTGTCATCTAGAGACACGTATTTACTAATTTGTCCCAGAAAGGACTGTTTACAACTCACAACCTACATGGCTGCAGGATAAATGAAAGTGGAAATGTTAGGTATGACAACCCTCCACAAAACCCCTTGCAAGCCAAGGTATCACAAGTAATCCTTAATACTTTCAGTAGTTTTGACAGGAAGCAGACACTTAAATACAGCTGTGACTCTGGACTAGGGATCACAATAGGGATTTCCACAGATAGAGGGTAGAAACTTTCATATTAATAGGGAACTTAACAGCTACTTCTATGCTGAAGGAGAAGGGATCTCCCTCTGTAACTCCATCATTTGTCTGCCCAGTTTCCAGCTCAACTGCTCCATCTCAGTCTGGAACAAAAGATTTGCTCACAAATGAACATTATTAGCCTGGTTCATGTTAATACAAATTGGTATGTAAAATTGTATCCAGATCTATCACAATGCTAATAATTTTAGAGGGAAAAGATGATAATGCATGTCATATTTCCATTAATGTGTAGTTAGATATTTAAAATTGCTGTCAGGTGCATCAAACTGCAATCAAATAGCAAATACAACTCATTCAACACCACATAGTATTACGGATGTTTAACATTTTAAAGACATGTAGGCTAGAATAGTTCTGATATTTTAAAAGAAGTCTTTGATAACAATTGGCATAGTGCATAAATTATTAACAAAGCAAATGATAACCTATAATATTAGTCTTATTCATGTTGGTCATCTAGTCTGGAGGGTTTAATTTCAGTGTTGTTTTCTATTTTTATTTTTTTTTATTCAAATACTCTTTTATTTTCTGGTCACATTTTCATAATTCTAACATCACACAATTACGAAAAACCTCCTTTCACAGATGCAGTAAATCATATTATCAAAACCCAAGGAACATATACTTCCATTCTTTTATACAAGAGAAAATAAAATTTGCAAGGCCACACCCCTTACACAGTAATATGTAACTGGGAGATCATTTCCTACAGGGCATAGTGTGAAGTAACTGGTATATCTGTGATCTCTGGGGACTTCCCAATCATCTTCAAGTACTATTGCTTGCACATCCATACTAAATTTGAGAGGCTACATAAAATTAATGTTTTGACATGCTCCATGAAAAGTTCCCCAGAATCTCCATAACCTGTGAAGTGATGAGTGGACTCTCATCACACATGGGCAACACTCATAGACCCTATGGTACTCAGGTGAAACAGCCAAAAGCCTAAACATCAGGGCAGTCAGAGGATCTCAAATAGTTTGAAACAATAAATATATATATTTTTCAATTTGCGTGAGATAATATTATTAGAAAAATCTACTTATTGGCCTGAAATTCACTTTCTAACTGACACTAATAAAAACAGCATCTGCACATACCACTACCAAGGACAGAAAGACTGGTAGCATGCCTCTTTTAGACATATCACTAATATGCACCATTCAATTTATGCTTGCTGATCTAGAAAGAATTTTATTATTATGTCCCTACCCAAGACAAAGGGAGGGGAAGAGGCGAGAATAGGAGAGGAGAGGGCAGAATACTTCAGATGGAAGAAACCTACAATGATCATCTAGTCCAATTGCCTGACTAGTTCAGGGCTATCCAAAAGTTCAAGCATTGAAGCATTGAGGGCTTTGTCTTAAACACTGACAGGCTTGGGGCATTGACCACCTCTTCAGGAAAACTGTCCCAGTAAAGGTATGTTTCCTACTGTTCAGGCTAAACCTCCCTTGACACAGTTTTAAACCATTCCCACATGTCCTATTACTGGGTATCCAAGAGAAAAGCTGAGCACCTTTCTCTCCATGTCCCCTTCTCTGGAAACTGTAGAGAGCAACAAGCTCACTCCTCAGCCTCCTTTTCTCCAAACTAGACAAATCTAAAGTCCTCAGCTGTTCCTTAGAGGACATGTGTTCCAGCTCCTTCACCAACTTTGTTGTCCTTCTTTGGAAGTATTCAAGGACCTTAACACCACTCTTAAATGGTGGGGCCCAGAATGACACCATTCACCATGCTGAAGGTGAGATTGCACCAAAGGTTCACCTCATGTTGTTTACAGCATAGCTTTGAGGGAACAGTACTAATCAGCAGTGGAGACCTGCAGACATCTACAACAGGTTGAATGCAAGCACAGTGCTTTTTGGCTAGGTCTACCCTGCAGAAGATAAAATTTCTACTAACATGTACTACAGACTGACAAGAGTTCATGTTGGCCTGGTTCGTACCTCTCGGCAGTATAAGGACATCAAATGCATTACCCAAAATGAAGTTTTTATCTCTCTACATCAAAGATTCCTTTGCTGCTCTGTCAGCGTCCATGATTTGTGTGTTTCATAATGAACAACACAAAAGTATGTCTTCCTCTGGACAGCATGAAAGAAAACCAGAGAAAAGTTATCCAGAATTAACTGTTTGCAGCAACAGTGACACCCTGAAGCAATATAATGACCTGTGATGAATGATTTTGTTTGTGTCAGTTTAGATGTTCTGTCTTGTTCTCTCAATAATCTTTCTGACTACTTTTGAGTCATTCGAGCAATTTAGACAATTATCTATAATGTAGATACATTGTCTTCTGGAAAAAGGATTTCTACAGGAGCTCTGTAAATAATAAAAATCTCTGATTTTAACCCTTGTCATGATTTCCATCCATTTAAATGTATGTTTAAGCTTTAAAACTGTTTCCCAGCATACAAATGACTTGAGTGCCAAGTTATGCTTGTAAATCAGACATTAAATATGCAGATCCTATGGCATGGCAACTGAAACGAACATTTTAAAAAGATATGCTAGGATTTGAACATTTTGTGTTTAGGTGTTCCTGAATGCCACCAGCATGTGTGTTTTTCATCATTCAACTCTAAAGCCTGTCATCAAAGGCTTTTTGTTTTTTGGAGGTTTTTGTTCTGTTTTCTGGAGAATCAAAATTAAAAATACTAGGTCTGTGCAAATTTGGGGAAATCAATAGGGACACAGTTATAATTGACAGTAAGTACTACTCTGATATTACTGGGCATAGAGCTGTGCAGGGAACTGGTGATGGTCAGAGGCTTGCACTGCATACTGAATAGACCTGTGGATTACAGTAAATTGATGCTTTTGTAACAATGCAAGATGATTCATAAATATTAAGAAGAGAGTTCATGTAAATTCATGCTGAGATTTCTTGAAAACTAACTGAAATTAAAGTAGATATTTACTAGCATAACGTATAAAACATTACCCCCACTTTAATGTATCAAATATTTCTCCAACTTAGTTACTGTAGAAATAAAGACTCAAAGCAGCACAAAGTTTATTTCCAATATCTTTATTCACCTTCATGTGGCTGTGATAAGTTTTGTATATATTTGATTTTTAAAAAGACAGGAGACATCATCCAAACCCTGTAAGCTCTTGGATTCATCCTTTGGACTGCTGAACAATTTGGTTCAGGGATTGCAACTGGAGAAGAAATAGGCAGAAATTGAGCCTGCACCAAGACAGAAGAGGATCATCTTCCTCTGATTCCTGTGAGAAGATCACTAAGGGAACGACATCGTCTTATTTTATTTATACTTCATATGAGAGTTTTGGAAATTTCATTATTCCTCCAGTTCCTCTGCTGTAACCCATAGGAATCACTTCTTTATCTGGAGAAGAAAAAGAGTTGAAATACAGGATAGTGAAATATTTTATTTGTTCTGAGAATGTATTTCTCTCTTTAATTCAGTGAGGGTGTTCTGGTTCCAACCAACACTTGGGTTCAAAACATTTTACCTCCTCCTCTATTTCAGCTGATAGTGAGCAGTAAGCCAGAGCACACAGATAACGAGTATATCCCTGAGAGCCCCTGTGGGAGTGCTCCAAAGGTGCCTGCAAGGCCAGAGCCACTCTCTGAATGGAAAATAAAACTAAGCACTCCACATCTCTTGCCATATTATGCTGATGGGATGGCATCTGACAGTTTGGCCAACACGACCTGTTCAGTTAGGCTGCCTGCAGACCCCACATGGGCAGCTGGTTCACGTAACATCCTCTTCATGGGTATGGAGGCCAGTATTTAGGAGGAACAATTACATACCTTCACCACACTCATCCCAGGCAGCTTTATCTACTGCCGGGTATCAACAAACGATACTAGTGTAAGTGTCTTTCCTAGCATCAATTTACATCCTAGAACATATCCTTTTACTATTTACTATATCTATTTACTCTGTGTACTTATGGAGTAAGTATGTACAATTACAGAGTTTACATACTGGAGCATATCCTTCTACTGTTTACTATATATGCTTATCTCTGTGTAACAGTGGTGCTGAAGCACAGCTTGTTTATCATTTACAAGTTGTGAATCCAACAGCTTGGCCTGCGTTTGCTCTCATCATTTATGGGACAATGCCAATTCAAAATCACGAGTCACAAACAAACATATTTACTTACTGTTGTTAATAGCACTGTAGATAAAGTACTTTTTAAAGCTCAATTATTCCTCTGCACTTAAATTCTCCATTTTTGTTTTCTCTTTTTGTCTTTTTACTTCTTTAGATCTAGACAATGAAAAAGTAAAAAGGTGTCCAAAGTTTTTATATTTATCTGCTAAAAAAAGAACTTCCACAGGATTTATTTTTAGTAGCAGAGTATTCCTGGGGGTGATAAGTAGGGTAAAAGCTTCCTTCGGTAACATCTAAATGTTTGCTGGATTTTGTCACCTGTTTGAGATAAATGTGACCCGCTGATCGTCCTCATCAACAAAATGCTGTGAGCGGCTTCCATTTGGATCAGGAAGGAACATCATCTGCTGGCGCTGCTCTCTGTGAGCCACGCTTCTGTCTAAAGGCAAGGCTGGATGCAGTTTTACTACTTTTAATATAAATTAGGGCAGTTCTCAGCCTCCTGGCTTGTTGTTGATGCTTTTCCCAACCATACCGAGCGACGCAGATGTGCTGCTGATAAGCAGCATTCAGCTGTCCAAAACGCCGGTCGCCTTTCAGCATGCCCAAGTTTCGCTTCCCAGCCCTGAGCTCCCTTCACCCTGCGGGTGCCGCGGGAGGGCTGGGCGCAGGAGCCGAGCCCGGGTCCCGCACGGAGACCCCGGGCAGGGACACGACT
>JAOXXN010000395.1:85895899-85918747 GCA_026770055.1 Myrmophylax atrothorax
AGAATTGTCTGAGCTTGACATAATTGAGATGAGTGTCCATGTGATGGAAAGGCGAACTGTTTTTGCTTAAACTTGTTTGTAAAACTGACGGTTCAATAAGGGAACAAAAGACGGGGACAAATCTGAAAATGTAATCACGCATAATAACACTTACACTTATGTTTAGAGAGTAGAAAAGTATTTTATTTGTAGATGTAAATGAAATGTCATTAAAATTCAGTGTCTTCAGGAGCGTTCTTCATTTATGTTTGTTAACATTACCATTTCTTAAGGATGACTTATGTACATATGAGAAAGATTTTCTATTTGTTTATTTATTTATTTATTTTGAAACTGGGAGATTATTCAGAAGACCATGGCTGCATTCTTACAATCAACACTCCCCAATCTTGTGATTGAGATTTCCATTCTAACCAGAAGAAAACGGAATACATTTAAAAATGCTGTGAAAAGTAACAAAACCCCCTATGTGTTAGTGCATTCCAGACAATTGCTCATGGTGTTACTGGATTCCATTTTGTTATTTGAATGTTTGTTCTATTTACTATTTAAAAAACTTAATTTCTCTCAAACACATGCCATAAGTTTTTTTTTCACTGTGAAAGCAGAGATCTTTGATCAATTTAAAGGACAGGACAGCTGCCTTACAAGCTTTCATCCAGGCATGACTTACTGATGCCTCACTGATGCCTCATGGCCCTAAGTGAAAGAAATTGCCCTTGCAGCCCAGAGTGTATGTCACTATGTACTCACAAGGCTTGCCCTCTAAGTAAACTGTAAGCCTAAAGGCTGGCTGATGCCAAACCACAAGGACACGCTGCTGCCTGCTAGGAAATGAGATGGCCACCAATTCTTTTTAATATGGCTAATGAGCTGGGGTTCTAGGAGAAAGGCTGATGTGAAGATTTGAGCATTTCTCATCAGCAGTGTGAAATGAACCGGAGGTACAGAATTAAATAAAAGAAGTTCTGAAGCCTTCAGAACTCGGCAGATCCTGTAAACTACAGTTCCTATTGAAATCTTTATTGAAGAACCTCCAGTCTCCTAACACTTGCATAGTTCTCTGGTTCACTTCTTTTGCAAGTTGCAACACTTAGATCCTTCTGTAAATATGAAAAATCATCAGTGCATTTTAAATGTTTTTAATAGGATCAAGTTTTTTTCTATCTTCAAAACTTCTTCATGCACCTGCATGTTTTCATGAAAGTTTTTTTCAATGGATCTACAACTCACTCTTAAATGTATGTCCAACAACTACCTATAGAATTTTTGAAGTGTATCTGTAGCCACTGGTCAGCTTGCTTCTGGGTTTCATTCACTTGCTACCCTCCTACAGATAAACCTATGGACAAATAAAACATCCTTGAAATGTATTAAACATCTGAAGGGAGAATTGTGCATAAGAACAATTGCATATGTGGGATGTCATGGTAAAGAGAAAACATATGACAGGCTAGAAATCCTGCTCTTGGTGTCTTTTCTTCTCCCATCTGGATCAATTTCTGTGGCTTCAGATGCAGAGATTAGTGAGTTCCTTTTATTTCTGGGAGAAGTATTTTCCAGCCAGATTTAAGGAAGATGTAACTTGACTGAACTTTTTAGTATCCTGCTTGTATGCACAAAGCACTGGTGTAGCTATGGCTGAGTGAATTCCATGAGGTGAATTATTTCTGAAGGTGAGTGAAGAGAAAGGAAAGTCTGCTTGTCCTATTTCAGGATTGTTTTATCACATCTTTATTCCACAGTGAGGAGTGTGTTTATACTCATATGGTTTTAAACTGGTGACCCAGATAAAAGAAGGTTTGTATCATCTTACCATACCTAAGCCACCTTCCTCCTCATAGCTTTTGTTGTATTCTTGGACATGTTTCACCTTCTTCTATGAGATTTCCTGGGTTTAGATGTTTTAGAGGCTAGTTGTTTTTTGGATGGCTGGTTTTCAGGTGTGCTGATGATCAAGTGCCTAATTTTAAATGTTGGCAGTGTTGTTTCAAGTGTGATGTTATGATATTTGTTATGAATGCGTGTTATTATGCTCTATATTTTGTCCTTTTTTTAAACTCAGAATTGCCATCTGACTTTTTTTTTTTAGGTTTTGGTGGTTTTTTAATTTGTTTCATTTGGGGTTTGTTTTTGTTTTTTGTTTTTGCCAGTCCCTGGAGGTCTTCTACAGTTAGCTAATCATGGTCACAGCTGACATCATCTTGTATTAGTGATAGTCTTTGCTTAGAGTGGGAGGTTAAACTAGATAACCTCCAGAGGTCTTCTCCAACCATTATTTCTATGATTCATCATGTATTAGTCACTCATTTTCTGTTATCAAAGGTGTCCTTAACTTTACATGCTTGCTGTAACTTCTTAAAAAGTTTGTGATGGTGGGGGAAATAATTTGCTGTTCTGCAGCCCATTGAAATCCCAAGAGACATAAACTCCTGTTAGTGGCAAAGAATGCCATGTTCAGATGGCATGTGTTGTTAGTAAAAATCTCAGTTCTTCTGTAGTTAGTGCTTGATCTTTCCTTCGTGGAAGAATCGTTGCACACTTGCAGTAATGGAGAGGACCTCAGAAATTGTATTCAGATTTATTTGAGGGGTTGTCTGAAAAGCTTTGCATTTTTTGCACGGATCTGTGAAGGCTGAGTTTGATCAGATGGTTAAATAGCAGAGAGGAAGAAAAGAAATTATCTAGCTGGAGAGCAGGATGTAGCTGTGGACATTACACACGGAACTTAATTCACTGATGTTTCTCCTGTGCTATGCCAGCTGCAGTGTTGACAAAACAGTGGGGTTATACGAGACCTAGACCTTTGATATTTGCTAGAATAGACATTTGCAGAACTGCAAATGTGCTACATGTAATGCTGCATTTGTTGGGCCAAGGTGTGGTATGACACTGAAACCTCCAGCAGACCCTGTACCCATGCACTTTAACATGGCAAGAGATAAATAGATGAGTGATGGGGAATGGAAAAATAAGAATCAGCTGGGGAATGATGAAGGTTGTTTAATGAGCTGAAGATAAAAAATGAATAAAATTTAAATGCATATCTTGGCTAAGTGAGAGACAGATGGCAGAAATCTACAAATTTTGGGGGTGTGAAAGCTCTCCTGGAAAATGTAGCTCTGTTGAAATCAAAATACTTTACAAAGCAGGTCAACTGCAGCAGACTTTTGCTTCAAGAAATAAAAAAAGACTGTCAGACAGAACATACTTTAATATTTTGGAATACATTTTTTTAAGTTCTTTGTTTTTGAAGTGATTCTTTCCATTCATTTTTTATCTTCTTTGATTTACTTAGAAATAACTGTGAACAATAAACAAATAATCAAAGGAGCCATGGAATTTTCCTTCCAAGATTATTTGAAATGTTTCTGTTTTGCTGTAATTTGGAGCAAAGCCAGAGTATAAAATTCTTGGACATTGCTATCATCCGTTCAGTTCCCAGGAGGCCTGAGAAGGATTCTGTTCTGTATCACACTTCAGCTAGTATCTCTTGAGATGAAGAAGCACCAGTAATTGCCAATAGCTATACTACAGCTCATTTGCTTTGCATTCTGGATTCAAAGGGCTGGAATGTGCAAGTGGTTTCAACATCACACCTCATGTCCAGCTGTAGTGGTAGTGCTTCTCCTGTCACACTGCACTGAAAAGTAGAAGCCTTGTTCTTTTTTTCATGCCTGCACACTGCACCTAATCTCATTCAGGATCAAAACAATTGTAGGGCAAGATTTTCTATTGACACTTTCTGAGGACTATATAAGAGTTTTAGCAGAGCTTTCCTTTCTCTCCCTTCCTTTTTTGGTAAAATCTAGTACTAGAAAACTGAGATAAATGCTGACTGCTATGCCTTGCAAAAACCCAGCTCGGTTCTGCTATTGGCTACTAATTGTTGTGTGCCATTGAGAGATTCTTCCTGTGTTTGTACATGAAGAGTTTTGTGATACAATTTGGCATTTGAGTGTGTAAGGTGTCATTTAGTGCTGAAAAAGTTATCGTTCTTGTGGGAATTTACAGGAAATGTGTCTTGGAAAAAGAATTTACAGGAAATGTGTCTTGCTATAGCTGCCTACTTAAAATAGTCTATGATAAATCTTTTCCATTACATTTATTTGGTTTGGTTTTTCAATAGACAAATTTCCTTGTTTTTCATTATGTCTTGTAGGTAGAATACTTAATGAAACGCATAGATAAGACCTTATGTAGAAGTCAAACAATTGGATGAACCTCTCAATTGAGCTTGAAAACTGGAGAAAAAAAGACTTGTAATTTTCATCCTTGTTCTGGTCTTACAAAGCAACCTTTGGATTCATGTGGTATAAGAAATTTAGCATGATCCATTCAGCATTTTACAGTCCACTTTGATGCAGTGCTGTTGTTACTATGAAATCCATGTTTAGGGGCTTTTTTCCTTTCAGGCATTCAGATCACTCTCACTGTGGATAATTGGTTATGTATGGGAAGCACAGGAAGAAGACTTTTCTTAAGAGCTTGCAAAGACACTGCTTCACAGAACTGCAGTAAATAGCTACTTTAGCAGTGGTTTTAAAAACTAATTTATTAGTTTGTCCTTTTTAGACATACTGACCTTTAAAGCAGCAAATACAAATTGCTGTGTGGTTTAAAGACATAGGGTATTTTGAAGTGCTACACAAGACCTTTGTGTGCGTTCAAGATCAGTGGTCGATTTACTTTAAGGAATGGAGGAGCTAGGTGCTCCACCTAGCTATTTTTTCAGCAGATTCCTTACTAGGATGGAAATTTGTCCCTGTTAAAACTTTAGTTCTTCTGTTTTGTTCTCTGTAAAACTTTGCTCTGCACTATAGATAATGCCACACTAGTCTGCATGACATCTGGGGGAGAATGCTCGAAAAGCCTTTGGATTTCTTATACTGTGTGAAGTGGAGACTGGTGAGTCTTTCAACTGAAATGCCTTTTTTAGATGCCATTTAGGAAAACCTTGTATGTTTGCATTTTTTACCACTTTAACTGAGATTTACCGCATTTCAAGTTAAAGGCTTTTATCATAAACCATAAAAGGAGTATTCTATTATATTAGTGAACTTAAATATTCAAATAAATAACTTGAAAATGGGTAAACAAAAGAAAGATTTAGCATTTCTATACCTATGCAGGAAAGGTACTTAAGGGCTATTGTGTCTTTAACAGATAATTAGCAACATAACATGGAAATTTGCAAAAGTTATAGGCCACTGTGCAAAGTCTGGATTAGAGCTAGAAATGTAAATAGCACAAGACCTGGAGCTATCTTTCAAATAAGATGTTGAGAAGTTCAGAATTTTGGGGGTTTTATTTTGGTTTGGTTTGGTTTGTGAATGAGAATGACCAAGATGGTTATGAAATAAAAAGCATTATGTACAAAAAATATCTAATAACTTTACATAATATATCCTGAGTGAACTGTTTAGGTGCATCATACAAGCTAAACTTTGTCAAACTTCAGCTCTTTGTGTGTGACAAAGAGATTTTCTAATAGTAAATGGAAAGGAGTAGCCAGAAATCTATGCCGATCTAATGACAAAGCACGTTATGAACTCAGCTTCATTTAGAACTGAGTTCAGTGTAATACCAAGATAAGAGCCATTAAAGTTTATTAAATTTGTCTAACAATATCAGCCATACTTAGTTTAGAAATACATATATTATTTATAAAATATGTACAATCTGGAGCTAGTTTGCTTTCAAACTGCTCCTGTGAAAAGTAGTCCTTTATGATGATTTCATAAAGCCATTAAATGACTAGACCAAATGTATTATTAAAGTGCTTAAGGAGATATTTCATACAGCAGCAGGAAGCAATGTGTGTTCCTGTTGTGATACTTTTCCATTCCTGAGAGAAAATGTTCTTTTTTAATATGTAAATAATGAATTTGTAAAATATATGTAGAAAAGCTCTAATAAGATCCTAGGAGCTCCAGTTCAAGGCTTAGCTTGTAGAAATATCTATGTGAGGTTAGAATGATTCCTTTGAAAACAGATAAGCAGAACAATTGTGGTTCATCAAGCATGGTCAGGGAGGAGGTTCTTCAAAGTGATGGAGGCACATGCTGCTGCCTCAGCCTCCTTTTGACCAGCATGGTGTTTAACAGATGTTCCCTGAGGTGGTCATCTAGGGTGAGAAGGACTGTTTCTTGTCAACACTGGGAAGGCACTCTGCTAGCTGACTGTCTTGGGTGATCACAGACCTGGGAGCTGGCTGGTCTCTCAGCGGTGCAAGGTTCAGGGCTGCTGGGTAATACACAAAAGTCCTTGCCCTTGGTCTTCCAGTACTAATTGGTTCTGATCTAAAATCCCTTCACAAAAGAGACCCTTGTGACTCAGAGTAATATGGTCCTTGAATAATCATAGCCCTTTCCTGTCACAACGCCTGAATCGCCACAGACACAATTACAGTTAGTGATGCTTTAAGAGGCTTCTACCTCTGTCGTTAAATAAAACACTCGACTGCACCTAATTTTAGGGTTTTCCTCGGAAGTTTATTTCGAAGTCCTCTTCATCATAGGTTAGTTACTAGAGGAATGGTGAAATAAGGGCAGAAGGCTTGAAGGTCCGACTATGTTTACATTAACACTTTTTATCTACTTCTCCATAGGGATATGCTAACTACAGGACTATATTTCCGCACAGTTACACACAATTCTAAAACCTACACACACCATCCAAACTATCTAACCACACACTGCTATAGCGAAATATTAAGTAATATATATCTCACAAAATTGCTGGATCTAAACAGTCCTTACGCAACTTATTTTAACTTTATAAAAAGAGTTCTTAAGATGTGTTCTTCTGTTTAGCTTCTGCAGGCTTCTTCTCTCACTTCTGCACCAGCTCAAGGCCGCTAGACAAATTCCACCCTTATCTTAACAGCTTGCACCAGCAAATTTTTCTTTGGTTCACTAGCCTGAAAATGTATGTATTCCAATGTTTTCCCAAGATGTATTTTGGTAACTCCATCAAATATTAGCCTAAGGTAGGCAGAGGCCACATCTTTTTTGCAAATGTTATGCAAATGTGTCACTGCTGACTGGTCATGATGGCTGGCCTTCAGAGCACAGTGCCACGCTTGTCAGGTGTAGTCTTGTAAACAACAAGTAACAAAAATAACTACAGTGGAAGGTAGATGTAGATAGTTAATTTAGTTCTTCTCAAACATTTAAAAAAGCAATTAGTTAATGGCATTTTGACCTTCTAGGAGACATAAAAAAAGATGTGTTCTTTTAGTGATTGAAGATTTTCCTTTTTGAACCTGTATCTTCTGTATCTTGTGCTGCTCTTTTCCATGAGTCACTTAAATGCTGCCTCATCGGAGCCTTTGTGGAGTAAGTTGAAGCTGTGCAGCAGTCCTGAAGCCCATGGATAAGCAGAGGGAGCATGCTGGGAGGTTGTAACAATAGAGATACCAACTACTCTGTTAAAAACCTTGGCTTACCCCTGAGTCTGTCAAAGATTTCTGCAGTATCTTGCCTCTTTTCAGTGCCCCTAGACAAGCCAGAGCCATTTTGCTCGGTAAGCAGCATTCCTTTTCAAAGCCTTGCTAGTCTTGCACTGCTATTTTTGTACTGGAGAAGCCCTATAAGGAGTGCTCAGAGTTCACTGATTCTCTTTTTTCCCCTCCAAAACATGTGGAGAGATTTTAATACATTTCAATATGTTTATTTAGTTAACCATACAGACAGAAAGCACATTTCTGTCAGGCCCATTTCCAGCTCAGTGGTCCGTCTTGGAAAGTAGGAAGGTATGAAAATGATTTACTGGAATCTATGCAAGTGGCACAAGCACCTACTCCTAGGGAGTATATGTCATCTTTTTATTGCTGTTTGCACATGAGCATCAGACATACTTCAGGCCTCATGCATCGTGAGCCATGAGATGGAGGGTTAAATAGCATTTGTTACTTTTAAAAATTTGAACATTACAATAGCAGTATTATAGCTGGCTGATTTTTTAGTAAGTTTGACTGCAGTATTTTTCACTTATGTTCAGCAGTGTTCATGAATCAATGCTAATCTGTTGGTGGGTTGAAAGGGCAACAGTTTTCAGAATTAAAAACAATTCATTTTTAGTTGGCTGAAGAGTCAGCATTCTTTACAGAAAGAATAAACTTTTTTTTCAAATTCAATTAATAAAGATAATATTAATTTAATTATAGGAAGAAGTTGCCATCCGATATGGTAGAATACAGTTCCTATTTCCCTTGTTTCTGGGTGATTATGGAGCAAAGAAAATCCTAACCATGAGTTCTAGGTTTTATGTAAGTGCATAAAGCCTTAGTGGGTCAGACAATTTTTGTTGATAGTTGGATGAGACCCATGTATGTTCTAATTTACAGAAACTTTAGCTATTAAACTATTAGTCCAGAACTATTTTCTTAATTAATTTGTAGATAAGTTTGTTACTGTTATAACTTGCTGACCCTAAAACAACTGGACACACAGAACAAGTAGGGAGTTCAAACGGCTTTTAGCAATGAAATCTTTCAAAAGAAATAAAGCATAAACAAGTTACAATTGTATTACAGAAAATCATAAAAAATAAAATTAAATTCATTCATTCATTCATTCATTCATTCATTCATTCATTCATTCATTCTGTGATGAAAAACACTCTGATGTACCAAACCCACTCACAAAATAAAACAAAAAATATATGAGATCCATGATTTTGCTTTAGTTTTCTGAAGAGGCAATTTTTGTTCACAGGATAAGGAGAATTCTTGTTTTTTTATGTACACAAGTGTCAGTTTTGGAAACCATACAAAAGTAAAAGAAGTGGATAAGTAGACCACCAAGTTGAGAATGTATTGCACACAGATTCTCTTAAAATACAGTCGTTTACTCTTAACTACAGCTATTCCTCATTTTATTATTATATTTACTTAGTTCAGCTTGCATCATTGACACAATCTACAAAATAGTTGTCTGTAAGGAGCCTTTTTTGCATAGGCTTGTTGAAGAGAAACACAGAATAGATGTATTCTAGATATTATGTGAACACAGGAATCTTGATATACCATTGGTTGTGGGTGTGGCTCAGTGTTATTATCTTTAGTTTACTTTGTTCTCCTAAAATCATCTGTTACATATCATGGAGAATTTGTGGGGTTTTTTAACAAGGACTATTCTGTTGTTCTGTATTAATGTAGGTCATCCCTTCTAGATTTGCAGAATTGTTTTAGGCTTTAGAATCTGTCAGAAATGCTTTAGGAGCCATGATAAGACATTTTGCCTGATGTAATTCAATTTTTTATACCTTACTGACTTAAAAACAGCAGGAGAGAAAAAAATCACCTTCAAACAAGACAAATACTCCTGCAGCAAGATATATCATATCCTATTACTTTATAAAACGAAGGATATGACTTGTCTTACAAACCAAGAGGCAGCAGCACTCCTACCTTAATTTTTATCACTCTGCGCGTTTCTATTGTTGTGGCAGTAAATCTTCCCCCGTGTGATCTGTCATGCTACGGGTTATCTCCTCTAGCTTCTGGGATTTTGAAGCTTATTGTTGTCTTCACCCATGATTCAGAAGACAGTGGGGCCTGCAGCAGTGAACAGTGCTCTTGCATAACTGACCATCTGTGTTGAGTCGCAGAGGAGGGCAGTACACACAGTCCATTGTCATCACGGGCAGATGAATAGGAGTAATGTTGAATAGGGATTAAAAAATTTTTTTCCCAGTCTTGTATGGAACGTTTTCTTCTTATTCAAGAATCCTCAGGGAAAGACATTTCCCTGGCTGACATACCTGTCCTTCATTTCCAGGCAGCTTCCCAACCGTTTCCAAGTTCGACAGTTCCCATGGAGCGTAGTCCCTTTGCTCTTGTTGTTTCTTTGAAAGCAGTGACCTGAGATCTGCAGTGCCTAAGCAAACATACACTTGATTACAAGAAGCATTTCTGAATGGGATGATTCCCCCACTGCCTAGCTGTAGCATCAATGAGATTTATGATTTATATTTCATGCCTCCAGCTGCTAAGAGTAAATAGCATTTGCCCTTTTTACTTTAAGAGCTTTTTGGAAATCTGAAACTTTGCTCTTCCCCTTTAGACTGACACCTGAATTGTCCCCTTTTCTAGAAGAGATGTAATTCTTGTTGAAGAAATTTTTTTTGAGAAAAAACCTCTCTCTCTCGGTATGTCCTCTTGTCAATGAAGTTTTCTTCTTCCAGATTGTCTGGTCTTCAGATTTCTGTGGATCAGTACCTGTACATGTGCATATTATTTGTCAGCATTTTCTAATCAGTGTGGTTAGTGTATACCAGTTATAGACCTAGAGTGGGTAGATTGACACAAGATCCATGCAAAGCTACCCAGCATGGTGCTCATTACATATGCAAGAAGCATCCTATGATTGTTGTGACATTAAAAGAACCAGTTATGTTATATTCAAAACATAGACATGGTGTGGTTCTCACTCACCTGAAAAAGATGTTATGATGACTCTGGCTCTAGTCAAAAGTAGAGTGTAGTAAAAATAGCTCCAGATGCAGATCTACAGATCTGGGTTTCCCTGCAGGATGTTTTCCTCAGGTTGGACCATTATGGCAGTTCTGCTCCTACAGTGAAAATCTTGATTCTGTCTGAAAGTTTTTTAACTACTAATCAGACTGGTATGAGGCAGTAAGAACTGCTCTTGGTTAAACACTGCTGTCCTGCTGCTGAAGCTTAAAATACACATTTTTCTCCCCAGGAGTATAATGGGATTGTAGGCTTTTTCAGAAAACTACAAAGTGGTCCAAACTTCCTCTCAATGAATTTCCACTAAGATTTTCATTTCACACAACTGAAAGAATATAGGACATGAGCTAATAAGACTACATGGTATGACCTTGCCCATGGAGAGCAGCTGACTGTTGCTGTCCAGGAAATTTTACTTTAACAACAAACCTTTGAACATTAGCAACGCTGAGCCTTAGCATAACAAAGCCTCTCCAAAATCTGTGAGATCTTTTGTGTACCAAAGTAGACTGCTGCAGTAGTAGTGCTGTTTATATAACTGTTAAGGCTCTGTATGTTGCTAAATAAAAACTACTCATAGGTTTATAAACACAGCTCTGTAGAAATGTGACAATACTTCTGATGTCTCTGAAAACAATATTTTTTATTTGATGTTTCCTTTCAGTTGACAGATACATCAACTTAAAAGTAGCCATGCGGTTCCCAGTTGAATATGAATTTGAGAGGGCTGATTCACATTGCTTAGTCTAAAAGTCTAAAATAAGATACTCTAAAGCTATTTGCTCTGAAGTTGCCAGACTTTACAGGATATACATAAATAACTGTGCAAAGCTTGAATCCACTCTCAAAGTTATGCCATATGCCAGTTTCAAGATCTCTAGCGCAAGAGTATTAGACATATAATCCATTGCCTAGTATTTCTGTGGAGTACATGTTTGATGAAGACTGCTGCTCATGCCTCATGGGGGTTGAGTCAATGGAATGACTTCTGTTCACCACCATAGACTTTTGCTCAGGCACTATCTGTCTGAATTTTTCCCCATCGTGGTGGTAGACATCTGATTCTGTGAGAACAGGATCAGGTCTTACATAATATTGTCATGTATTTAATGGGCCATTGAAACAGGCAGAGTAGAAATTATTGTTTGGATAACCATCTCAATAAAACAAAGTACCCCAAATGCTGAATTAATAAAGCAAGATTAATAATTAATAATGAAGGAGTAAGCTGATTTCTCAGAGAAAAGCATTTCCTAAACAGATATATACTTTGGAAGAATGTAGGGCTTACTTATGAGAAATAAATACTGGAAAGCTCAAGGAATCTATGAAAGGGGGATGAAAGGGAAAAAAAGCCTTTTTTCATCCCTTCCCCACTGGTTTTTTTAGAGGGACACTATGAATCATATGCCTCTTCACACTTGCAGGAATGATCTTACTGTCCAAATGGCTTAAAGAGAGCTTCACTAGGAAAGAAAATAATCAATAGCATGAGATATTAAAAGGGATTTTTTCCCCTTCTTACTCCAGGCAGCACTGTCAACTCTCTATTGAATTTATGATCTACAGGAAATTAAATACTGACAGCATCACCAGCAAAGATAAGCATATATTGCTTAGGGTTAATGACTTGCTGAATTTTCTAAATCAAGCTATGTATACATTAGTACCTCAGATTTTTATCAAGTGACTGTTGGCAAGTAACCATGGATAATGATAGCAAATGAAAATTCCTTTTATAAATGACAGAGTCGTGCTGTAGCATTTTAAGCTCTGGATTTCCACATGTCTGCCTACTGTCCTGGCAGAACTCATTTACATGTGTGCAGTATTTTGTTTGAATAACATAATTGTTGTGTCATCCACTTCTGCACACACTTACAAAGCCCTAGAAAATGAACTGGAGATGCTGAAGCAGTTTGCAGTCCAGAATATTTGGAAACATGAGCCCATAGTAGACTCCAAATTCATAATTAAGCATCTAAATTAATGGCTCTATTTTAAATAGTGCTGGGCTCCCAGGAGTTCCTTTATTTGCTTGAGATATACTGATCTTAAAATTAGGCCCCAGCTCATGGTCTCTGCAGCTCTAATCAGATGTTTTTCTTAACTTTTCAGCTTCCCCAGAGCTGCAGGCTCCTTTGAGCTTGAGGCATAAGCAAATTGATTGAGCCTGGGACTTTTCAGTTTGCTTCAGTTTTAAATCAGATAGTAGGGGCAGGCCAGTGGCAGATTGGTAGCTTTTCCTTGGAGCAGTACCAAAGATCAGTTACCTTTCCAGACATGCCTTGTTGACCTACCAGAGGGAGGCTCCTTGATCACCAGGGCATGATGTCCCTTGTGAAAGCTACCCTGCCAGACTGGTGATGATCAGTGGGAACTGGCTGATACGAAAAGTGCTGTGTGATACATACAGAAACAGAGAGCCTTGCTACTGTTGACTCTTTGGTTCTCTCTTTGGTCACAGGAAAAAAGAGGCGGAGAAGCTCAATGCAAAATATTCTGAATCATCTGGGGGATCCTATGTATTTCCACTGGTCACAGGTGGAACCTCATTTATCAATCTAAACTAGATATCTGAAATTCATGCAGCAATTCTCCACTGTGGCTGAGTGAGAGTTACTGCACATACTGTTAACTTACTATTTTCTGTATGCTACCTATGTGATCTATTCATTTTTCACTAAAATTGAAGGAGGCAGTTGCAAACTAGATTTATTTTTTGTTTTAATCAGGAAACAGAGAGGCAAAGAAAAAGCAGTTTTGCCAAAAGTGAAAGAAGAATCTGCAGAGCACAGAACATTTCCCTTGGGATGCATAATGCTGTACATACATCTCCTCTCATTTTTACCTTTGAGGGCCTCTGTTGCAGCCCTGGTCAGACACAACCTTGCCTTGCTTGTGTGAGCTGAAAAAAGTAAAGCCTAATTGGTTTGGTATGCTTGGTTGGTACTGCTTTGGTTTGGTTTGTTTTTTAAATCTTACCTGAAGCCTCTGGAGGTGATACAATGGAAAGAGGAATAAAATCCAGGTCAAGTACATAACACTACGTTAAGAGAACACTGGCACTGGATTATCAGAAGAAAAAGAAAACATAAACATCATGTATGATTAAATTTTCCTTAGAAATTTTATATGAAAATGAGAATTTTAGCAATAAACTTTTCCCCCTCATGCTGCTTCATATCAAAGGTATTTTGTGGCTTGCTCAGTGTTTCACAAAGTGACAAATGTTGATATAAGGTGGCAGACCAAATATAGTTAGTACAGACAAGAAATAGGCCTTTTCTTTGTATGCTTCTCTCTCTCCCACCACTGCTATTCCCTCAAATTCTAATCAGTCAAAGTCACAGCCGACAAAATAATTCAGATATAGGATTAAACGGAAGAAACGTTCTTCATTCCTGCCTTGAAGAGTGCTGAAGGCTTGTTATGAAAGACAAATGCCACAACTCTAACACAGGTGCAAGCACCCTGGTAGTAACATCTCTTCCTGGCCAAGAGTTAATCATGATCAAACCATTTTGTTTTATCAGCCAGATGAAAAGTCAAAGAAATTCACTTTGCTAAAAAGAAGAGTGGCAGTCCAACCCCATCACGTTACCTATCTGCTAGTAAGCCTTTCAAAAAATCTCTCTGGTAAACTCAAAGTTGACATAATTACAAGACTGCAATTCATCAGTATCAGTGATAAGTGCACTTTGGCATAAAAATAAAAATAGGCAAATAATACTATATGAAAATTCATTAAGTTTCAAAAGTCTGTCATGTGGCTTTTTAAGTGAAGAACAAATAATTAACAAAAATGTATAAGTCAATTGTCATGTGGCAGATTCAGAGTACGTAAAAAGTCAGTATTTTATCACAGTTGCAGGTTTTGGTGGCAATTTAGACCATAGCAAACTTCAAGAAGAATTGAGCATTTACAGAAACATGACCATCAGATTAGGAATAGTACTAACAAGAAAAATATTTATAGTAATGCAATTTCTGCTATTTCAGTCTTTGTCTGTTTTCCCTTTGGGATTTGCATAGATTAAGTATATTTCTATTTAGGGGCCATTCAGGCAACTTCTTTCTTAATTAAAAAAAGTACATGTTTGCTGGGTAAAAAAATGTTTTTCATATTTCATATTAAATCTAGAGACCGGCTAGGAAGACAGAAACTACTCTGATGCCTAAAAGAAAGGGGACTCAATTTCTAGTCTCAAAGAAAAACCCTGAGAATATAGAGTGGAGAAGAGAGTAATTTGTTCAGTTGTAGAAGAGATGCTCTCTTTTCTACTTTGTCACTGTGGTGTCAGGGTTTCTTTTTCTTCTGAGTAGGAGCTCTGGTAGGCCCCCTGTTTGCTTGCCGCAATCTTTAGGGAAAGGCTTTCTTTTCAGAACTTATATAGTGTTGGAGAGAGAACAAAGTTTTGTATTTCTGGTAGCTGCATGTGACAGGCTAATTACTTGGAAATGGTACATATTGAGTCTTGGAAGACCAAGTTATGAAATGCACTTGTTTTGTAACTTGGTCATACTAGACAGGGAAAATTGCTATAGTGTACTTGAATTCAATTTTTTCTTTTTTTAAAAAAGGGCATTTCAGAAAGTACTCAGGCAAAGAAGGCTTTCCAGATGTTCAGGATCAACTTTTCAGATAGGTGGGTGATCACTGATTTTTCACAGTATAGGTCTGTGGAAGATCAACATCTAAAAATTTGTTTGTAGAGAAATTTCAAGTTGCAACCAGTCATGACTGTAATGATGTTTTAAGTACTTAAGGAAGCTGGTAGGCCCATAATGAGAAGTACAACAGTCACAGAATTTAGTCCAAGTTAGGTATCTAAGTACTGCTAAAAATTGTAGCAAGAACCTACATGCTGTTTTTGGCAGAAATAAATGCCTCAAAGTCATGCCAGAAAATATGAAGGAATGTCCCAAATGTCTGTTCTACTGTATTTTTATCAGTGACCTTAAACAAAACAAAACCAACAAACAAAAAGGGAGGGAGAGAAAATTGTTTGATACTCTGAATTTGCAGAGATTAACAACAAAAAGACAGATTGCAATACAGGAAGAAAATGGGATCACCTTAAGGGATGAAGTAATATTAGTAGAATGGAATTTAACAGTGAGAATTGCAAGGTTATGCATTCAGGGCCTCATAAAAAGCTCTGAATTTGTCCTAAAGAGATATTAGGCTAAGTGGCAGGAAAAAGCTATTTGCTTCAGACTGATTTAAAGAGCCTGGCTTCTTATTCTAGCAAAACAAAGGCTAAGAGCAGACAGTATTGTTTTCTGTTTTAACATAAAGAAGCTAAACATTTTAGATGAATGAACTAAGGGACTAGATTGGCACAAAGAAAAAGGGGACAAGAATGGGAAATGAATGTAAAGATTGTCAGCAATCAGAGGAATGGGTTCCTGCAAGACTTTCAATCTGAGCAGAACAAAGCTCCAGCTAGATTTAACATTAAAATTATAGTGTTTGTAAAAGGCTTGATCTGTTGTTACTTGGAAGAACTGATGTCCTAGGAGGGGACAAATAAAAGGTCTCTATAGAGTTTGTAATTCTTACGGTCTTTTTAATACTTTATGTAGTATAGCACAGGCTTTAAAGCATGCTAATAATACCAGTTCTTAGCAAAAATATTCTTAAACACTATCCATCTTAATTAAAAAAAAAAAAAAAGGATAGACCTTCTCTGTTCCTGGGGGTGGTTGCTGTTATTTTTATTATGATTAGTGGTAGTATTTTAGCAGCAGCAGCATTATCCCGAAGGCAACACAGGTGATCATGTGTGACAAATTTCAACCAGTGTATTGTTTTAGGAAACTTTTAAGTGGCTAAACCTAAATTTTCATGTGTTAGTTTTATCACATTTACAATTATTAAAGAAGAGTGAGTATTTCTGAATTTGATGAATGTCTATATATGTACTCATCTCTAGGATCTCTACTTACAGAATTGATTTAGGACTACTGACCTGAAGATTTATCCTTGCCTGTTGCAGGATGATCGTGTACCAAGTTCCCAGGAAAACTATGTGTGTAATTTGGACTTTCACAGTGTGTTCTACTGGCATGTCCCATCCATGGCCTGTAAAAAATTTAGTCACTGATCAATCCACTCATTGCTTGGTTGATTCTAACTGTAAAAGCAATTTGGTGTTGAGTGTGCTCGAAAGTAGAACACAACATGGTTAGTCTGTTAATCAGTTAAAGATGCTATGAAATCCAGTAGATAATTTTATCTGATTATTACTGTATCAGGGTTTGAATGGCATTCCATGTTATATACCCAGTTTTTGGCTCTTTTCCGAGAAGTAAAAAGACTTTGTTGATATAAGCCAGCTTTCAAGTGCTGGTAGATAAAAAATGCTTTCTATAGTATGAGAAGATTACTGCAATTTCACTTAAAGCTACCTCAGAAGGAGAATGAAATATGTTATAGTTGTGTTCTTGATAAGATACTTCAATTGGTCTTCAATTGAACAAGGATTTCAGAAGGACTCAAATTCTGAAATGGTTTATATTAAAAACTTCCTTCTCTTGATAGTTCCAATCACTGCAGGTGTGAACAAACTGTGATAGAGAGGAAGGACGTGATTATTTACCAAGAAAAAGGAAAAAAGGAATGATATTAATACAAAATGGAATTCACATACTGGATATCTAGTGAAAAATCTTGTCATGATGATAGAGCCACAATCTAAATTCACCAACATGAGTAACAAAAAAAATATGAAGAAATAGTAATAATTTTCAGTGCAAAAAAGTCTTTGTATTGCTACAAATCCAAGGAAAAGACAAGTCAGTGCTCTATGTATGTGTATGAATGCTTGCCATTCCTCTTTTTCTTGTGCCTTCATTGTACAAGTCCCAAGTGGAAAAAAAAAGGAGTAAGGTTACCTTGCATCTGAGTTAGTATCTATTAAGAGAATTTAGGATATTCAGACTTCAAAGGAATTGTTCAAAAATTTCTGAAAATTTATAATCCCTATAATAGCAGCAGGGGATATGTTTAAAATTTTGTTTCATGTTATGGGGGCTTTTTGCGTTCTTTGGGTTTTTGTTTTGTTTCAAAACCATGGAGCAAAGAGACCTACCTATCCACACTACAGCTAGTTCTTTACTCACATGCCTCCATAGTAGTCTCCAGTGTATTTGATTTTTGGAATAAACTTAAAAAAGACTTGTCATAAACTATGTTTCATTATGTGTTTAATGAAGAAAACTGTTCTGTGCTCCCAAGAGAAGTTTGAAGATGAGTAGTTAAAACAAAAATCAAGTTAAAAAGTTGCTACAGATAGCCTAAGCTTGAAATGTATGTTCTACTGGATTGATGCTGATTTAGGAAGCATGCTTACTTACTTTGTTATGCTTAGAAGGGATCTGCAGAATTCCTGAGAGGCAGCAGCCTGATGCTGGATTAGGTACAGCCAGTAAAATAATGTCCTAACATATGGCAAACAATAATAGCTAATATTACTCTTTGTGGCATATAGTGGGACAGATTTTTTTTACTTCCTGAATCATTAGATTATCTCATAAAAGAAACGCTGAGAATAGTGACATAAATCAAATTCTGTGTCCTGAAGTAAAAAAAGCATTTTAACAGTGTAAGGGCTGAATACTAACTGCTCTCTGTTGTATGCACTGAAGAGCATAAGGGGAGGTGAAGAAATACAACAGGGTCAAGAGAGGCTAATTTTGGAGGTGTCATCCATGGCCATCAACTAGACAGCCATGATAAAAGAGACTTTCTTTTGAGTTCTGTTTCTAACCAGAAAATTTCAAAGGCAAAACATCAGCTCAGCTAGAAATTGCTTTGTTTCTATTCTTTTTTTCAAGATGGCATAGTGTGAAGAAAAAGAATCATTTTAATGAAAAACGTTTTGTTTAATTAAACTAGATCTAGCTGTATTTTTAAATATATTTGGCCCATACCTAACAGCTTATTTTGTCAGTTATATTCTGATTTTTTTCTTCCTCATTCTTACTGAGTTACAATTTTCCTGCCTGCAGGTTCTGTATAGGTACTGCATTCTCTGTGTTCTCCCACTTTCCTGTTGTTGACACTGGTGTTTAAATACTCAAAACTGGCATATTATTACCACTGCCAGATTTTTCCTTTGACACCTGTTTTTACTTCAGCTTTCTTTATAAAAAAGCCTATTTCTAGCCATCCACATTAGAGAAAAAAAAAAGAAAACAAACAACAACATCTTGGAAACCTTATTCCACATACATTTTCTGAAATCACCACCAAAAAAATGTATTAGATATTATATCTATTACATTATATTAGATATATATTATATATTTTTATGTTATTTTAGGAAGTCCAAAATGTCTTTACAGCTCAAAATCCTTTTCTTTGGCTTACTTTGAAAACATTATGTAGTGTCAAGGTGAATAATGTATGAATCACAGTAATAACACAGCTGTATCTAGAGAGACAGGGGTCCATGACATTCCTGTCTTATATTGTGGTTTATTTGTGCTATATAGTTCTAGCAATAGTCTGGGGTGACATATAGTCCAGGAAAATAATTAGAGATCTTTTCAGAACCAGGATTCATAGTAACAAATTGTTTGGGTGGGTTGTTTGTTTGTTTGTTTTTCTTTAGTTGTTGCTTTCCATAGCAACTCTGTTGAAATAGAACAGAGCTTCTCATGAAAGTGTGGAAGGCTACCTCTCACTCCCTTCTCTTCTCCACCAGAAAGAGAAATTAGAACATGGTGTTTTACATTGCTTAGATTACATTGCTCTGTGCTTCTGGATTATTGTGTGGAAACAACCAGGTAGCCAACAGTCCTTTGAAGAAGTGTGTCTGTCGCCATTAACTGTGGATGACAGCTGAGACACAACAGCTGCCTTAAGCTTGGGTGTATTGTATACTATGCCCTTCCTTCCTTGGAAGTTCATGCTGATCTGGGGGAATTACAAACCTATGTAAGAGATTATAGATTTTTTTTACTGTATAACCTCATCTGTTCATGTATTACCAGTTCATCTTCCTCAGCACTAATTTGAGTGTTCACGACTTTGGAATTGCTTCAGATCACTGATTTTGTTTTCAAAATAGCAAGCAATCTAGACTGGTGCTGTTTCTTTTTACTTAAACTATGGCCCCTGTATCTATATTCAAGAGCTGCCAGAAACTACTACTTGCAAGCATTCTTCTGGCCCAAAGGGAGGCAGGTTGGACTGGCAGCACACCCTACACAGCTGGAAGGCCACTGCATCACTGCTCACAAACAACTGGCTTCAGGAGCCAGTCAGCATCTTCCTGTTCTCCTTTAGCACTCTACCTCATTGATTTCAGAGTGCCAGTACCTTTCCAGGAACAGCCCCTTAGGGGATTTGCAGCACTTGGATGGGAAACTCATTGTATTAAATTGTCTTTGCCATGTCGTACCACTGTTTTTCAAGCCACTGGTTTTCAGGCCTCTCCACTGATCTCACCAGGGCGTCTCCTGTAAACCAAGATATCACTTAGTTCTTTAGCAATAAGGTTTGTTCAAATAAGAACAATCTCTGTTACAGTCACAGGAATACTTCCACACTGAAGAATAAATGTGCGTTCTATTTTAAGCCTGACTTTGAATTGCCATCCTGCCCATCTCAAAATAAAAGTTTCAACAACTCCGTATTTCTTATTGCCTGCCTAACACATTTGAGTATAACTGGGATAAGATATCATTCAAATGCAAAAGCTTGGGAAAAGGAGATATTTTCTTTTTCAGAGCAACTGCAGTGTTCACGCAGAGAAACAGCTCTGTGCCCCACCCCTAATCTCAGGAGATAGTACTGCAGCTCTGTGTTATGAAGTCTTGCATGCATCAGAAAATTTGTGATTTACCTCAGTCTTTAAAGCCCACTATAAACACATATGTTAACAAAATAGTGAATTCAGGAGATGGTCTTCATTGTTGGTTCTCTTTCACCACCTTGGCACTCAGCACATACACCAGGCACCCTGGAGGCACAGAAAACAGAATTTTGCTCTGGACATTTGTTCCCTGGCCAAACAAGAGGAATTAAGTGCTTTACTAGAGATAATACTTTCAAAAGGAATAATCATAAAGGGATCACCTAGTTTTACATAGATGATGGCATGAAGAACTTCTAGCAGGATGAGTAAGATCCAATGCAGTTCCTGAGAGAAGGGTACGACATATGGCAGCATATTGATGGAGAAGCAAGCAATCTGTTTGCAGCCTTATCTCAGCCCCAGCTCCTTATCAGGCAATCTTTTATAGACATGCCGATCCTGCAGAGAAAGGCATCATTAGTAGCTGTAATTGCTTCCTCTGCTGGAGTAGACCATTTTAAAAAATGCTGTATAGAAAATATAAATATCAGAGCTGCATCTGAAGAATGGTGAAAAATGGAGGCATCCTTTTCCATAGGCAGACTGTGATTTTTATGTTTAGATTATGGAAAAATCAGTAATGTTTTAAAACATATTTCATGTATTAAGCAGTACCTATTGAAGTATCTTTTAGACAAGACAGAAAGTTGAGACACCGACTATTTATGGTTTGGACTGGGAAGACCTGTCCCACCTATGTTTGGTTTTGCTTTTTTGCTTTTTTATTTTATTTTACTTTTTCTTATGTCTTCCTTTTGCAGTGGACATGAATGTCTTTTTAAATATTACTTTTAAAATGAGTGGATATTGAAATTTTCTGTTCAACCAAAATGAGCAGCAGTATCCAAATTGTCTGTTGGAAAAACTTTGTTATTCTGTTTAACACAGTGGTTTGTTTCAGATTCTAATATTGACTCAGAGGTATAAATTAAGATAATCATCCAAACATGGTGATAAGTACAATAAGTAAGTACTTCCTTAGGATTTTCAGAGACAATTCTCCTAATATCTGTCAGTTAGCAAAATGCTATACATATTTTACATAATAACTAGTGTAATGTCTAATAAGCCTTTAATGAAGATCCTCAAAAGATATCTAGCTTAGCCTTGGGCAACCTGCCCTAAGCAGCTCTGCTTGAGCAGGGAGTTAAACAACATGACCTCTAGAGGTCCCTCCCGACCTTAACAGTTCTGTGAGTCTGTGATTCTCTAATGATGAGCTATAACTCCCTTTATTCATTGGTCAGCATGTCACCACTTGGCATCCAACATGCCAAAATATTTACTGTTGAAAGATAAGTATGGCTTGTTTGGGATTTCTACATTATTTTATTTTAAATAGAGAGCATAGACATCTTCACTTTATAAACATCTGATGCTGCTCTCAAACACCCCAACATATCTCAGGAGTAACTTACTATTTTCTAGCACTATAGTAGCTTATAAGCTGAAGGGAATAACTAGTCTGCTGTGCATATTTTTCCCTGTGCCATAATCTTTTTAGAAAAAAAAAAAAACAGAAGGAAAAAAAACAACCCTCACCAAAAAAAACCCAAAACCCCCCAACCATCCCCCCAAACCAACCAAAACCACAAAACCAAACCAAACCAAAAAACCCTGTCCCTGCCAACAGAGTGTTTTTTTCAGGTTTTCTGGGCCACCTTCAACAGCAATGAAGACTGGTGGCCTTTGTTTACCTTATTGGAGTTTTCTGTATAAAAATTGAGGATTCTGCATAAAACAAGTACATTATGCCTATAATCTAGGGTGAGGTTTTAATATTTTATCTTGTTATTTACTCATAGGTGAAAAAAATTAGTTTCTGTTGAGCAGTTTTACCTGTAAGAAAGAGCTTTATCTCTCTAAAGTCCTGAGTACATGTCTGTACTATAGATTTTAGTGTTGTGTAGAGATACTAGACTGAAATTTAAATATCTAGCTTGATTAGTCAATGCAGTCTTGTCACAAAGGCACAGAGCTCGGCTCAGGGTCATAACTCCATTTTTAGCATATGTAGAGTTTCTGCTGCTTAGTACAAATTCTTCTGGTTCTCAAAAAGCACATTTAAAGCAAAAGTGTTGCTGCACCAGATCTTGTTATAGAAGTCAGTGTCACAACTGCTGACATGATTCCCTAAAGGTAGAGCAGCTGACAGCCATCCGAGGAACCTCTCCAAATACATTGGTATTTGGGGAGAGGGAGAGTGCTTTCCTGCAGTTCTGTGTTCCTGCAGAGTGGCTTAGTAGCCTACTCATAAATCTAGTCCTAGTGGTGATGTTTTTAGTGAGACAGCTCATACTTTTGCTTCTTTAACACACCATAGAACTGTGTCTAGAAAAAAAGAAAAGGGTGTGTTTACCTGAGGCCTTGGGTGTCAGCTAGCCCCAAAACCGCTAAAACACTTTCCTCTGTAGGCATAGGATTTGGAAATGAAGACGATACTGCAGAGAAATATTAAGGATCTCTGCATAGAGAGGCAGGCAATAGCAGAGCAAGGAG
>JAOXXN010000395.1:85923215-85942149 GCA_026770055.1 Myrmophylax atrothorax
GTAATGCATATGTGTGAATTTGTAAAATACCGACCTGATCGGTTTCATTCAGGAGGGGAAGCAGAGAAATTTAAGAAGTCATTGTTTATGTAAATATGCACACATCTCAGGATCACTGTAGACAGAGATGGTTGTACATATTCCCTTCGGAGGAGACTGTAAAAGGTCAGGGAGTGACAGTGGGGGACAGGGACCGAATCTGGCACAGTGTCTGGTTGGTCTAATGCACGTCCTTTGCAGGGTCCCAGCCACTCAGTTGCCTGGTGGGTTTGCATTGCTGCCCAGTGCCGACTGCCACAGCAGGACCTCACCAGAGAGCAAGGTAAGGCTCTCAGAAAAAAAGTTCCCTGGAGGCCCAGGGACAAAAGAGGACCTGGTCCCATCTTCCAGCACTTCTCTAAATGTAGAGTTAACTGTTACCCTTTAACAGGAGTTAATGTAGATGGGATAAGACTCACATGCATATGTAGGGTACATGCCTGTCAAGAAAATGAACAAGGAATTCTGCAAGTTGCATTCAACAGAAAGCTTTAATTCAGGACATGTTCCGGTCCAAGACTAAAGAGGAAACTGTATTTTACACATTTTTTCCATATAAAGTAACCCAGGGGAAAGTTAAAATGAAAGCAATTCTAGCAGGTGTTTTGTATAAAAATCTTTTACTACTAAACTAAAAAAATCTAATGTATATTTTAACAGCTACTGTGTTCATGTTGCTTGACCTATGAACTGCATCCCATTTTATTTTATTGCTGGACAGGATCCTTCTGTTACTGAAATATTTAGTGCAATTGGTAACCTATTATATTTTCATATTGTAAAATTCACCACGTACCTGCAGTAGGGGTAATACTGGTTATTCATATGTGCTTTTGTTTAACCTTCCCTAAGTTGTATGTAGTGCATCCACTACTGCATCAGGGGCATGGCTCTCTGTTGTTCATTGCCCTAAAATAAATGTTGAAATAGTGTCACAAGGAATTATATGGGTAAATTACATTATGTTCATGCAGGAGAATTGACCATTTACACTTGGGAAACCTCCTTTCTTTCTCCTTTTTTTTCTTCTTTTTTGATGAGGCAGGGGGAGGGGGGCATGTATACTCCTAAATCTATGTTCTAATTGCAAACAAAGGTCAGCCAAAAAAAGTGTGACATTGAAGAGATAAAAGTAAAATAAATTACCTGTAGTCTGAAGCCATGATCTCATATGCAGAGGTAGGGATATTTTCTTTTTTAAAATATGCAGAGTGGATGACTGGAGGCTAATAGTAATAGTTATTAAAATAAAATTCCATTGTGTTCTACCCATGGCAATCATTACACTCTTACTGATGACTGAAATCAACCACTAAGTGCTTTGAATAGGGCAAAATTATTCCCAGGAAGTAGTTTGATCTCTAGCATCACTTTGTACTCTGATAAAGTATCAGGATCAAGTTATTACCTATAATGTCTAGATAATGCTATGAAAACCTATGCTAATGCTATGAAAGGTTTCAAACAGCACTTGGTGTACTTAGTAACCAAGAACGTGGCCTTGAGCACTTTTGCATGAATGGTAGAAAGCTGATATTTTCAGGCAGATATTGATGAGACAGGATTTGGGTCATACTTATAGGAGGCTATGGAAGAATTGTCTCTACCAGGCAAAGTCTCATGCAGCAGGCTGTTTGTTAAGGTTACACTAGGCTGATTTCTTTCTCTTTTATGTAAAATGACTCCTGCTGTCACAAGGTTAGTTCCTTCCTTTGCAGTTCCATCTGCAATATATTCAACAATCCCTGTAGTCACTGAAAGGTGCTTCTCTACCCATTGCACCAAAAAAAAGTAAAAAAAAAAAATTGAAATATTTACACTTGATTCACTCAGGTCATAAATTACAGTTCTTATTCTATCATTTGCTTGTAAGACTTTTCAGCTGCATAACATAGTTTCAGCATTGTGGAACTGAAGATAGATGCCACATAGGAAAAAATACAATCTTAAATATACCAGAAAGGGAAAGATTTGACTTGGAGATGCTCTCAATCAGATCTGAAGAGCAAAGTAATGTGGAGGATCAGCAGTAAAAAGAAGTAATGAATAGAAAATTATACATAGTCCTCATAAGGCAATGTTTAAGCCCTTCAGGCTGAAACAGGATTGTGTGGCTTCATAAATGAAAATGCAGAATAATATCATTAATATATGTGCCATTTTTCAAATTTCTGCAACACTCACTGCTTTACATTGCTCAGTCTGTGCTTACAAGTCTGCTCAAATTCAGCCACCTTACAGACAGGCAGTAGGTAACAGTTTCATGGCATACTGCAAAACAGTGGGAAGAAGGAGGAATTTTGCCAAAGGTATTGACATAAACCTCTCAAGAAAAATGCTGCAGAGCAACCAAGTAACGCAGGTTTTAATACATATGGATGCATCACACATGGGCAGGCTCTATGTAATCTATTTCATCTGTAGTAAGCTGGTAGGATGAAAAGCTATGATTTTACTGATTCTAGGCACCTCAGGCCTGACGCATACAACTCTTACATCTTCCTTGTGGTGAAGCAGAGGCTTTAGAGAAAACTAGTTTTAGGGCAAGAGATTTGTAAAGGTTGTGAATATGCAGCCTGGAAGGCTTAAATTTATAGATGAAATTGTTACAGTTGGAAATGGAGGAGTAACCTGCAGACAAAAACAGTGCTCACAGCCTGACATTTCAAACACTGTTGGTCATTTTTTCAACATGTGGGGCTATATATATATAGCCAAGTGTCAGGTTTAATTGCAGTCACTGTATATTATTCATATGAGACTAGATGAGCTTTTCACTCATGGTTTTGAGCAGTTAATAAAGTGGTAAGTTGGATATGCAGAGCATTCTTACTGTATTTGTTTTAAACTTGCAGAACCTTAAATTTCCTCACTTTTTCAACTGAAGATGATCATGGTTTTTGTTCACTTCTTTTTTGCTTTTACTGTGTCTCTTAACAAAGAAGAACAAGGTAATAAAAGAAAGCATAAATGAAGAAACATCCACTGACATTTCATGTTTTCAGTCATTCAGCTGAAATCTAATAATACAAAGATGTTGTCTTTTTATTGAATAAGGAATTTTATTTTTTTTCCCCAAGCCTTATCCACTGCTTTTACATGACTCTGTGAGGCTGGCTTCAGTGCCAAAATGACTCAAAAAATGCCTGTAATTCCTTACCCATAGTAGATCATCAAAGACCTAAGCACTGAGATGAGAACTGCTGATCATGTTTTTTCCTCCATCTGAAATGGGTGTGATGATAGTACACGAATTATGGAAATAAGAGGCTGCCTTAATGCATAGCTTGGCATTTTGCCATGGGAATCACAGAATCACAGAATCACAGAATATGCTGAGTTGCAAGGGAATCACAAGGATCATTGAGTCCAGCTCCTGGCTCTGCATAGGACCATCCCCAAGAGTCACACCATGTGCTGCCTGAGAGTATCATCCAAGCACTTCTTGAACTTTGTCTACCTTGGTGCTGTGACCACGTTCCTGGGGAGCCTGTTCCAGTGCCCAACCACCCTCTGGTAGAAGAATCTTCTTCTAATATCCAACCTAAACCTCCCCTGACACAACTTCAGGCCATTCCCTTGGGTCCTGTCACTGCTCATCACAGAGAAGAGATCAGTGCCTGCCCCTTCTCTTTCCCTCACAAGAAAGCTGTAACTTCAATGAGGTCTCCCCTCAGTTTCTCCAGGCTGAACAGGCCAAATTACTTCAGCCACTCCTCATACTGCAAATGAACATAGATCAAATTAGCTGAATATTTGTATTGTCTTGTGGTGGTGGCAGTGGGTGGTGGTATCATTTTGAGCAAGCAAAGGCTGAATATCTAATTTGTTTTGTCTGGTTTCCTTGATTCTCAATTGAATTAACAGTGACTTGGTAGCTTCAGCATAACAGTGATTATTGGAAGCTACTTCAATGTGTACTTTGACATATGTACCTGAATTCAGAGTTAAACAATCTCAGTTTATATGGATACTCCATGAAACTGAGAAGTTGAATATAGTTCTGACCTTCTTCAGGTCCATGAGAAAGCCTTCACCAGCTTTCTGGGGACTGAGAACTGACATCACATTGTACATAATGTTTTTAAGGAATTGCCTCTAACTCCTCTAGAAGGCACTTTTAAGACCAATTACCCCTTTACATATGGCATAGATACTTAAAAGACTTTGGTGAAAAACTCCAGAACCATGTGTGGAAAAATTGACATACTTTTTCAACATTATCAGAAAAAAGGAAGTTACATGCAATTGTTGTCCTTGGCCTGACATAAAGCATCATAAGGGAAGCATTGCATTCATTTAGAGAATCGTAGGTGCAAGAACTTCATTTGGTCACTATAGGTAAGAATATCTGTACTTTTTGGAGTTGTCTAAGAAATACTTATTACTTAATTATGGACATCTTCATCTCTTCAAGTAGTACTTTTTCAAGTGTTCCGTCATGTATTATAAGAGATGAGTTATGAACATGGTAAATTACATCAGTCACTTATATTTCCACTTTATATATCACCTTTTTTAAAAGAGCCTGCTTTAATTATTTTATTTCACAGCATATTCTGATACTGACAATGACAATTTAGAGTCTAATTCTGCTGTAGTTATGGTTTAGCTTGGCAAAATGCCACCTGCCCAATACAGAGTCAAAGGGTCCCCCTCCAAGGCAAAGGGAGTGAGGGAAAAAAAACCTAGAAATAGAACTTTGAAATGGCAAGGTTTTTATATTTGCACAGAAGAAAATAAAATTTAAACCAGAATATGATATAACACATATATATATATACAAATGTGAAAAGTAATAACACCTTCACCGAGTCGCCCAAACTAATAATATAGATTCCAGCCACCCAGACTCCAGAAAACTTCCCATAAACTCTTCCAGAGAAATCTCCCAGCAAGAGAGAAGAGAAATTAACAAGAAAATGTTCACCTCCCTAGATAAACACAGCGCAGATGGCAGTAAGGCCCAATCTCAGCAGAAGCAGAGCAGCATGTCCTCCTGGGGTTGAGGTGTCGGCCAAAAAAGAGACAGAAGCTCCTCCTCTCTCTCTTTGATACCCCTTGACACTTCTTGATGATATCAGATGATATGAAATACCTCTTTGGTTGCTTAAGTCAGGTGATGCCTGTCCCTTCTAATCTATGTCACTTCCTTTGAGGCCTGCTAAAACTGAGGCCTAAACTGAAAACTAAAGCCAAAACTACTACACTATGTTACTCTAAGGACCAAAAGTCAGATGAAATTAAGGTCTGTGCATTTTGCTGGAAATCCATTTGCAGGATAACAAAAAAAAAATCAAAAAAAAAAAAGCATTTTCTGTCTCTGTAAATGCTAACTCCATACAAGGTGACCATCAGGTGATTTTAACCATTCAAACATTTCCCTCTTTTTGTTCACTTGAAGTGAATATGACAGATTAGAAAAGTTCTTAGAAATGTTGAATTTTCCCTCACTATTTAAAAATCAGAAGTGTCAAAACACCTGTTCTGATTCTTATTTTTTTAATATTTACTGGAAATCTTAAAGATGTATATTGTAAGTTCTCACACTTAAGCTGAGACAAAAGTGTTAACAAAAAAATCTCTTCTCAAAACTCTCAGCGACTGGAGTTGCAGAATTTTTTAAAGAAGCAAAGAATTTTGTGTCTAACAGCAACAACAAATTCTTTTATTTACCGTACTTTTATTTACTTTTTTTCATAATGTCCTTTTTAATGAGTTGCCTTGTCAATGTAATTTACTGAGATAAACAAACTTTAAATTTTAGGTAGAAAAAAAGTAGGGAAGTAGAGCTCATTCTTCCAAAACAACAACAACACCCCCCCCCCCCCCTCATATCTTTTATTTGCTACACAAGGCAAGGCAAAAAAATGTGACAGAATGCCAACCTTATTCCATGCTCTTTGCTAGTTCCTTTTACAGGCACATCTTTATTTCTTGGAGAGTATCCAGAATGACTTTGAATCCAATTTAAAATATTTTGCAGAAAATTCCCCTGCCTCCCTTGCACATCCAGCCTTGTCATAGTTTGGTTCTTTTGGATCTTTTACATGCAGATATGAGGCAGATAGTACAAAGTCTATTTGACTGTTTTGGTAAAATGAGGGAATGATAAAGCTGAAAAGAATACCTTCATAGTGTTTATTGCCTGAAGTTTGATTTAGATTTATGCAATATGGCATGCATTTTATAAGATTAACTTATTTTTCTTAGTATCAGAATTAGCTTTTTTCCTAGTCAGAATTGCAGTTTCATCTCTGTAAATAAAACCATCTGTAATAATGTGCTCTTCTATCCTTCCACTTATTATTCTGCAGCTCCAGTTGCATTGGATACCAATCAGTTTTGCTCACTTACTCTCATCTTGCAGCAGTTTATTCAGATTGTGTGTGTTATGCTTATCTTTTTCCTGTATTGTTCATGTTTCAACAGCTATTCCTTATGTTTTGCTTTTTAAATAGCGTGACTCATCTGTACTTGTCACACCAGTTTACTCAGAATGACATTGTATCTTTAGAGAAAATAAGGCTTAGAGAAGTTGTGTGAAGCAGAGGTCAAAGGCAGCAAGAGATTTCAGGTCTCAATTTGCATACACTGCCTACACACTCAAGCTACTTGGGTATTATATGGTAACCTTGCAATGACAGGGAAAATCTAGGGGAGAGAGGAAGATTCAGGAAAGAAAATCTAACCCAGAACTGCACATCTCTGTACATGTGTGTGGATGTGTTGTGCTATAGAGTTGAATAATTTGGAAGAAGTGCACCCTCCCTTATCCTCTAATAGTTTGCAAATTATTCAGTGGAGACACAGAATCAAGGTAGAAAGATGGAGTTAGATTAGCTTTGGATGAAAGTAGTAGAATTGCATGCGTAGGATTTTTTAATTAAAATTACAGACTGATGACACTATATGTGGGTACTTGTAGCAGAGCCAGGAACTGAGCGGAATGTTTTTTTCTCACAGAAGAGCTGTAGTGTGCCTCAGGCAGAAGTGACCACAGCTTCTGTGGTATCACACTGCACACTGCATGGTGATTTAAGGCAAAAGCAAGAGTCCTGCAAGAATTGCCTTCAGATCACCATTTGCTATTCTCCTCTGGCTGATATTGAAACTGGATGCATTTTTCCACCCCCTTAAAAGCAACTAATTGCTGGCAGAGTCCAAATATTCTTAATTATTTAAACTTGTGTTATGGCAGAAGAAAGGCTATCTGAGTCAAAATATGCTTATGGATGCCCTCTCTGTCTTTAGAGGAAGAGGTCATTTGCTCTTGCTTAAATTAGCTGTGTCTTGTCATACATTATTCCAGCATCTACCAGCAACTCCAAAATAAATTCTAGTAGAAACAGAAGTAATCTATAGCTGGACTGTGCAGAAGAACTTTGGAACTAAGTTGGATTTTATATTTGCATGGTTGTAATACTGGAGTGTTTCCTTTTGTATACTAAATTTATTTACAACTCCAATCTAAAGCACAGCACTGCCCCTTTGAGTATTTTGACAGGACCACTCACTAAAAATTATGAAGTATCAAGAGATGGGATTTATAGTCTACATTTACTCTGTTGGCTAATACATTTTTTCAGACCTATTCAGGTTATGCAAGGTCCATGTAATATGCCATTTTTTCCCCTGTCAAATCAAAATAGAGGAATACTATAATTTTAAGACAGAGTTTGAGGTATTCTATGTTTTTTATGAAAATAAAAAGGTTTTTTTATATTATGTTTATAGTATGTCCCATTGTGGACATTTTTGATTAGTCAAAACTTGCAAGTGCAGATTCCATGGATCTTAAAAATATACTGTAACTGAAAACAACCAGAACTTCACAAAATCTTTAGTCAACACTTTCCAGAATGCAGAAAAATGTCTCTATTTCATTTAAAGCCTAATTATTGTATTGCAGAATTTTGAGACACTAATAAGGATGTATTGAGCTTCTACAAGCCTGTTGCCAGTAGGCAATTTATTACTCAATAAATACTGTACCCATGATCAGAGAGTTAATAGAAAGTGCTCCAGACTTGAAGTAACAGCGTGTTTTTTCACTATTAGCCCAATGTTTGCATTTAAATGATCAATGAGAATATTTATTGCCATAATATCTACAGAAGAATATTCAGATTGACCCTGGATCATTGAAAAATTATGTATTTTGCATCAGGCTTCAAAACAGTCCCCTGGACTTTGGTCATGGGCTAGTTTCCCCCCTAGTTTTATTTTCAGCCAACAAGGTACATGTTTGTGTGTTTTTTTCTACATCTATTGCTAATGGGTATTGAACTTCCTCCTCAGAAATAAAAATCTGAAGCTTGTCCCTTTATGTATTCCTCCTAGACATGTGCTGCTTTGCACAGTACCTCTCTATAGCTTATTTAAGCTTCTTCTCTGCCAAATGCCTCAGCTGTGGAGTCAATTCTCACATGGTATTTTAGCAAGTGTACTGTCAAGACAGAGCTGGAGCCTGGGGATGCTCTATAGAGACATGTGTGACTCCCTTGTGGAGGTAAATGTACAACAGTGTCATGATGCTGTTGAAATCATCAGTAGAAATACCACATGGCTACAATTAATTAAGCGTTAATCTTGAATTTCATTAGTCCTTGATTGCATTGGCAGCCTTAGCCCACATGAAATTGAGAGCACAAATGAAAAAATCTATTTGTTGTCCAGTTCTTTCAGTAGACTTGGCTATATTTGGCATTAATCTGCTATCTGAGTTGTGTCTCATCTTGCAGCAGGTAGCCTAGAAACAGACAAGCTGGAGTCTAAAATGGCATTCAACTGTTAATAGGTACTTTATATCTTAGCCTACAGCTAAGATTACTTCTGTTTGAGAAGTGTTAGAACTGCACTTGCTACTAAATTACTGTGGATATTCCTCATGTTTGTAAAGAAGAATATGTATGTCTGTGCTGTCTTTTGGAAGTTGTCCTGAGTCAGCACACAGTATTGCTGAATTACTTGTTGATCCAGACAAGTTCCTAGATATTTTCTGAGAAATATTCCCTCCACAGAGTGCAGTACCCAGAATATGCAGTGGTCAGTATGCTTGGTCAGTACACAATCTACAGTGTTTCTTTAGTTCTGCTACGGTCTGCCTGTGGGTGGATCTTGGAGAGCTACTAACCTCCTTGTAGCTTCTGAGACATAATTTCAGACTGTAATTCCCATGGCAGTATGGTGACTTCTGATGTCTGAGGATAGAGGCGGACAAGTTGGTTCTCTCATACCATTATGTGAAAGTTTAGTAGACACAAGAGAGGTGTTTCCAGGTTGCCAAACCCAAAGAGCAATGTGTGCTATTTACTTACCCATTATTGATCATTTTAAATGCTTAATGTAACAGGTTTCTAACAGTTTGAGAACTCTTCTATTTGTAAATATTCCTTCTTTAAACAACTGAGAGGAGACCTCATCAATGTCTTTAAGTACCTGAAGGGAGAGTGTCAAGAGGATGGAGCCAGGCTCTTGGTGGTGCGGAGGAATAGGACAAGAGGCAACAGACAGAAACTGATGCACAGGAAGTTCCAGCTGAACATGAAGAAGACCTTTACTATGCAAGTGACTGAGCACTGGAATAGACTGCCCAGAGAGGATGTGGAGTCTCCCTCACTGGAGATATTCAAGAATCACGTGCATGCAATTCTGTGCAATGTGCTCTAGGATGGCCCAGCTCAAGCAGGGAGGTTGGTGACCCCCTGTGGTGCCTTCCAGCTTTACCCATTCTGTGGTTCTGTTATTCTTAAGAATAATGTCTTCATTCTAAATGAATTCTCAGGAATAAGAGTGTAGAAAAGAAGTGCAACACTAACAATTTAGATAATGGCTTCATCATGAACAAGCAAAAATGACTGGAACCTGCTGTATTGCCAGATCTACAGGAAGTGTGGGAGTGAGTTTTATAAGGCTTCTTATACCTGAGCCCACAACATTTTGAAAGTTTAGAGATAACAGACCTTGTATAGAATAGACCTTGGGTAGGATATCATTTGGTGTATATCCTACAGGCACTTGATTTAGGATGCCGTTTATTTTCTAGGCAGCACCAAGGGACATAAGGATTCAAATTCTTTCCTTATAAAGAAGAGTTACTGATGTCTGCATAATAACGGTCCTTAATTTCATTAGGGTACACCTAGTATCCTGATGTGTATCATTCAATTTGCCAGAGTTTTCAACAAGCCATTAAAGGTGGTGCCAGTAATGATGAGAATAGCAACGACCAAAAAATCCAACAATAAACCAAAAAACCCCAAATAATGCCCTACAGCCAGGGATGAGAATGAAAAAACAATGATGAAAAATGCAAGAGGAAGTAAATCTTTCTTCTCACTATGTTGCAACTCACTGAGTCACTGGGCTTTAAATGAGATCCCTAGATTTGCCCTTCACTCTTGTGTCTTACTCAATTGAGATGTGAAAGCTTTCCTATCTTGAGTTAATTAAAGAGCTTCCATTAATGCAATTTTGTTCAAAATTAGCATCCATCATGCATATACAGGGAAGAAAAAGTTGGCTGATTTGAGGGGCAAAAATCTGTGTGTGCATCTATGTGCCTCTTCAGGATCACCTTTGCAATCCAGCTCTTATATACACGTGGAAATCATTATCACTGAGATATAGTTTTCTCATGGAGTTTACATTTCAGTGGAGTCCTTGTCTGCACAGCCATTAAAGCTGTTTCTATTGGGACAGGACATCTAATGCCAATTGCAGAAAATGTAATAGTTTGCATTAGTTTGCTACTAGTTTAATTTGTCCCTTCTGCAAGAACTTCCAAACCACCTTGATACTCTCTAAGATTGTATGGGTGGTTTCCCTGCCAGCTATTTCTCACTTCTAATTTAATCCCTTCATGCTCTGTATTAGACCACCAGGCCAGGATTTTTCTGCTGCTTCACAATGTGTATTCCTGCGTGGATATTTATTCACTCCAGCTCCACAAGTAAGTGTGGTGACCTTACCAGGTAACCACTGCCTTTGGTCAGCTAAGGATTCATTTTGCAAGATATGTCAAGCTATTTACCAAGATGAGTTTATCTTATGTTAACAGAAGATAGGGTGAGATTCAGGTTATGAGAAAAAAAGACTCTCAGATCTCTGTTTGGAAACCAGACCCCTTTTCATTTTCGGACTTAAATGGAGGGAAATAGATTAAGTGTTGTCACCCAGATGAGGATACCACTGCTACACATCTTTAATAATTGGACTGCTTTTTCTTCTGCCCTCCACTGTGTTGCTTTCTTGGGTACCTCTCCTGAATATATTATGAGCATTATTTATGTTCATTGAGGGATATAAATTGCATGCATACAGCTAACTGTGATGACCCAGATTGTTTTTTCTGTGCAAGTAAGCACCCCATTCAGGTTTATCTGAATGTAAATATGATGTGTCCTCTGATCAGAATAACGAAGACTTTGAAAATTCACTTATCTATCAAGTGTTAATGGAAAAGCTACACCAGATAGAGATTTTTCATAATTTACATTTTAAAGTACTGTCTCAGAAAGATTATACTGCATCAAAAGACTTGCACTTAAGACACCATTGGAGTAAAATATTGCTATACAAAGTCTTTTTGAATTAAAATCAAATTAGAAAAGGAAGCCATATTTTTCCTCTAAACCAAAGTGAAAGGTAACAATTTGTAGATAAGCCTCCCACATATCAAACTGCTGGTCATGTTGTTAAAATGCTGGGGAAAGCATGCCTTTTTATTCAACATAGATTATAGGCTTTTTAAAAATGTTATAGTGAAGGTTAATTGTTTGATAAGTGAAAATGCTAACCTTTTCACTGTTCCTTCTGGGCTGGACATGCACCATCCACACTTCCTGTTAACATTGCCTGCTCTAGTACACACCTCCTCATCAATAGATGAGGTTTAAGTATTCATTTCCTCAGCATAGCCTCAGATCAATGTCACAGCTGCCCTCAGCCCTTGAAAATGCATTCCATCACTAATGAAAAATATTATTTCTGAGACGAAACATGTACAAGTGAGAACTGTTCTCCCCTCTGACTGGGGGAGTAGATTTCAGTGGGTGTACAGTAGCTGCAATGGAAGCAGAGTGAAGTCCTTTGTTTGAAAACTTGATTGAAAGTGTCCTTCACACAGTCACACTCTCAGAAGGATGAACTTGCTTTGGCTTCCAGGAGCATGAAGAACAAGGAGATGAACTCTTCTGTAAAGTGGACCTGTGGGATCTGACACAGTTCTTCCTGTCCCTAACATACAGATACCCAGACCACTGAAAAGAGATTATGACTAGCTCTGATTAGCTCCCTTGCTAGCCTTCTTGTTAGCACCTGTGAGCATCTCGTATGCTACAAGGCCTGAATTCTCTGTCATGTTCAGAGATGGGAGCCTGATTCCCCTTGGCCTTGGTCTTGCCTGATTCCCCTGGGCTTTTATTCTCTGGTATCTGGCCCAAAACCTGTGCTAGCAAATGACTATGAAAAGTATAATTAGAAAGAATTTATCATTATTTTACATAAATAAATGTTACATTATTTAATAGCTGACAGCAAACAGCATAAATGAAACATATCCTGTTCTTTCTGGACTTGGACTGGTCATAGAAATAGAGAAATCTGTTGCTGTCCTGCATATTAATGTGTCCAGGGGTAAAAAGGAGATGTTGCACCAAACACTGGTACAAAACCCAAACTGAGTTTTATTCACTGGGCCTTTCATACCAACTTAGTTTTTGATCATTTCATTTGTAAGTAATAAAAATAAGAAAAGTAAATTAATGGATTAGAGCAAGTGAGTGGAATACAGTGCTTGAAGTATTGAATTATTTAAAAGAAAGCAGAAGATGAACTGTGATGGTTTTATTTTCCTTTTTGAATCAAAAATCAAAACATTCTTTGAGCCACTAAATTAGACAAGAAGATTTATATTTTGTTTCTTGTGGATTTATGACTGGCATTAGCTACACAGGCATTGAACTATTTTGGAAATTGACAGAAAAAAAGTACTGAATGGCGAATGTCTTTATTCCTGCTGAAATGACCTAAAAAGGAAATAGTTCATAGATTTAATGTAGAAATGATGCAGTGCTATCTAACCAATAGAATGTAGTGTCTCAAAGAGGGTAAACGTTTTAACAAAACATACAAGCTACTTGTTATCACCCAGGAATTCTCAGTAGTGCAGCACCCAGCAGTACCTTTCTATTAAAACAGATGGTCATACTACTGTAGGTTTCTCTGCAGCATAGCTTAAAGATGCTGAGTAATTTTTGCAACACAGCATTTGTTTCGTGTTGCAAAAAGAGAGGAAAATATCTTTCTAATATGATGTCCTCATGTGGGCCATTGAGACTAATCAAATCATATAAAAAAACCCAAATTGTATTAAAAAAAACCCCAAACAACACTTTTTTTCCCCTTTTGCCTTTCTTTGTGCAGCAGTTAGCCATCTATGATGCTCATACATTGCATTAAAAATTTTATCTTGCAAAAATCACTGTGATGTTTTGTAGTAATACCTTTATTTTCCTCAGTGGGCTGGTCTTTCATTCTGTTTGACAATAAAATAGCACATTTATATGCGCATAGACTGCTTTGTGTTTATAGTATTGTCTACGGAGTTCTTTTTTCAGTGAATGTGAGTAAATAGTCTTTAATGTTACACAGATAAGAAAAAAATCAGGTTGAAATATCCTGTTAAAATTAAGAGAAAAGAGGATGCTAAGAGCTTAAGACTAGTTGGTGTAGACATTATCAGTGGGTCAGAGTGTTTGTCAGAGATTGGGAGACCTTTCAGTCAATGTGAATTTGATAAGTCCTGTTAGTTTGGTTAGTTCATCTTGTAATTCTTGTTTTGCTTTTTCAGGAGTTGTATTTTCATGCTGATCTGTGCCAGCAGCAAACTATAATATGTTCAAACAAATACATTTCCCCAAAATTTAGAGAGCAAAGCACAATCCATTTGTCAATACTTGCTCAAGCCTTTGCCAACAGATACTGTCTTCTTTAAGGCAAGGTGCTTTTCCTCATTTTGGACGTTAACATCACAAATTTAAATCCAATTCGTCTGGCTGAAGGTTTTAATGCTTATAACGACAAATCTAATAAAGTCACAAGTGGATCAAGCTTTGCTGAATGTTGCTCCATCAGTGTAAAAGGTTACAGTGTCCTGTGGGCTGTACCATCCATCCTTCAGTGGACAAGGACCCTGAAGCAGAAATAACAGAGCATGTATCAGCTTCTTGACCACTGCAAATTAAAGCCCAACATACCTACTTTAACTGCTATTGCATAATTAGGCTGTCAGCTCAAGTCTCTAAAGAACAATCAGCTTTGCAACAGGAAGATTAACATCCAAGAGAAGTGGGAAAGGAGAGGGTTCATCCAGTTGACTGAGATTAGAATAAGCAGGGTGTTGAAATCTAGATCGATGTCCTGTTTCCATTTTTTTTCTTCCCTATTTGTAGGTTTTTCTTGCTTCCGGGTTATCGTGACTTCTGCTTGTTTGGTGAGCAAATTTAATCCCTCAAGAATCCGTTATATATTCTTGATAAATAGCTAAAGAAGTACCATCTTCTTTAAGGCTGCAAAATACACTCATCAGGAATATTTGAAAAGATTGAAATATCTATTGTCACGTGAAAGGGAGGAGAGACAGAAATGCAAAGATTTCTATTCTTACCTGTATTAAATAAAAGTTATTAGCTATAAGCGCCCTCAGAATAATCAAAGCTTTATGAACCCTGCACTGCCTGCCAGACTCTGGACAGAACACAGGCTGAAAAGATTTTTGACTCCCCTATGAGGACCACACTTAAGCCAGGGAGAAACTATTAGCAATAAGCGCCTCCAGACAATCAGATCCTTATGTCCCCAACACTGTCTGTCGACTAACGGACAGCACACGTGTTGGAAGGGTTTCTGACCTCTGATATTGATGCAACACTTAATAGCAAAAAAAAGAAAAGAACTTTCCTCACGATAGCTCCTGTAAAAAAACATTTATTAATGCAGGCACGTGACAATGACTATATGGGTTACTTAGTCAGTGATAACATTTAGCTGCAGAATTGTACAAAACACCCCAAAAGACACAGGCACAACACACATTTTACAGACCACCCCAGCAGTATCCCACTCCCATGACAAACTTAACTAACAGAGGATTACTAAACAGAAACACAACAGTTCAACACCACATGTAAACGCACTCAGTAACCCAAAAGAAAAGCAACAGGAGAAATGTAGCTGCTTCCCATTAACACGTATACACCCAGTGAGCTGTAACAAATTATAACTAGTAAGGCACAGGAAAATAAAGTAAGAATTTGGTTGCTTACCCCTGCAATGTCCAATGGGATGGGGGAGACAGGGTAGCTCGTAGGTTGCCCTCCCAGAGGTGGAAGTTTTTCGCCCTAGTTTTGGTTTATACTCAATCTCTTTTTATACCTTTTTTTTCCTTTAAGGTGGTTTGTGTGACTAAAATCAATACTTTGGGAATGATAGACAGATGCCTGGGGGGTGGCTCCTTGGGTCTTCTGCAGGGTGCCACAGGGTGTGGCAAAGAAAGGCCATGCTAATTCAATAGCATTCCATTCTTTGGTAACACCATCACCTGTCAGCATCCCTCCAGGGGGAGGAGGCCTTTCCCTCAAGACCTTATCACAGCCATCACCCCACACTGCATTAGTGATGATACAGTCTAATGATGGCCAGTGATTGAATTAATGTATTTGTAAGAAATGAGTTCACCTTACAGTGTCTGAAAAGCTCAATGGAACAGTTAACATACAACACAGTAGAAAAAGCAGTGTGTGTAGTGTGCTGCTGTGTATTACCTGAAGACAAGTGCTAAGTTGGCTAGGTCAGTTCTTTGCAGTCAGCATGCCACATCCCTGACCTTTCTATGACTTTTTCTTATAAATTCTTTCCTGTGCAATCATCCTCACTGAGCACACATGGCATTTTCAGGATGCCTGTTCAGAGGATTCTTTGATAATTTCCGTCTTTGCTGTAAGTCTAACATGCTAATTTCAACATTAAGCTGCATGAACTTGTTTGTTTATTTTACTGCAGAATCTGCCAGAGAATTTCAGTGATTGCAAACTGAAAAAGAAGGGGTTGGTGAAGAGGGTTCAGGTGAGTTTTCTTAGTTTGTTTTTGGTGGTTTTTTTCCTTTTTATTTTTTCCCCATTAATGCTGGGCACTTGTACACAAGAGTTTCTTAAAATGAGCTGTTAGATTCTTTCAGTGTTTATTCTTACACTGGTATTTCTTATGACCTCCCCTTGAGAGGTGTTTAATACTTTATAAAACAGAATACAACAATACAGATTTTCATAGTTCACGCTGGTTTCAGATGATGTTTGCCATTTACATTAGTGATTGGCCTTATGGCTACCTGATGATGTAAAGTAATTCTGGTAACTTGTAAGGAAAATAGGATGGATTGATCATTCTTCCTTTTTTGGAAGGACTGGAGTAATGACTCTGGTCTGGGCACAAGGATGCAGTCAACTGTAACTCCTGCTAACCTACTCCTGACTTTGCCAGAGGTGTTTGGAAAATTTAGCTTGTATTGCAATGTACCAACTTTCTATGGAGAGCAGGTCTTTAAAATGAAATCTGTACAGAAGAGCAGCTGTGCTGGGGGCAAGGGCTTAAGTTGCTTTGCTGTTGTATGACGCTTATAAATTCCTAGGCATTGTTTCCTTACAGACCTTGAACTGATGGTTTGTTAATAAATACTGGAATTCAACTCCCTCCAGTCAAACTTACATAAAATGAATGGTAATGCTACTTGTATTACTGGTTTTATATGCATTGTGCAAGCTTCATTCCCAGGTTAGGCTCCTTAAAACTGTTTGTGGAAGTACCTTCCATTCATATATGGAATTGAAAGATCTTGTCTTTTACAGCCACCTTGTTAAATACTTCCCTTTGATGTTTCACAAGTTTTTTTTAAAATAGCCATCTATTTTAGAGGAAGGTCTACCAAAAAGTACTTCGTATTAGAAATGGTTTTAATTATAGCTTTAGGGACAAAGCACTTTGTACTGCGTTACAACACAAAGTTCAGACAACACAAATTGGAATGAAGGTGGTTGCTGGTGTAGCTGTGTCGTTTGGGGCTCTGAACATGCTCCTGATTCCATGTGCCCAACCAAAGCAGCAAAACTGCAATAGACTGATGGCTATAACCTTCGTGGCAAGCTATTAGACCTCCAGTCTTGGGTGAAGTTACAACAGAAATAAGTGGGGCTTTGTGTAAGAACTGCTGTTAAAGCATAAAACAGACTCTGTTGAGCTGAGATCAGAATTGTTGATGTGCTTTTATAGGCACAGTCTTCTGCAACTGGAGCTTATGAACCCTTTGAGGACTGCATAAGAATCTTTAGGAGTTTCAGACCAGAGCAGTCAACAACAGTTTGTTTTTCCAGAGCAAGAACAAGAAAACAGTGGCTAATTACTCTTATTACTGTAGTGTTCATGAAAGCAAGGGGGAGCTATTAACTACCTTCTGTTGCTGGCAGTCACGTATCTTCCAGGATGGGGAGATAAGTATTAAACACTTGCAGCCAGCAACTGCAGTTGTTGCCACCTTGACTTTTTCATCCCTCAGGTCCTTACAGACAAGAGTTGATGGAGGCTCAAGGGATTGGTTGGAAATAGGTGGTTCAAAACAGTGTGATGGTTGAGAAACATTCACCTGGCACAACAGTTCGCTCCTCTGGAGAGAAAATGGTTGCTAAGTGTCATTTTAATGTAAATCACATGAAATGTCTGGTTTGACTGTTAGAATCTGGTGCAGACATAGCAAAAGCAAGTGCAAGACATGAATAGCTAGTGGGAGAATCTTCTCAGAAACTGCAGTGTACTCACATATCTTAGGATTGGCCTAAAACCATTTGGCATAAATGCTACTTTCTGTTAAGGAGGAAGATTCAATGGTGCTCTGTAGTCCTGAGAAACAGAAGAGGTCTTGGTTCAGTGAAAGCTCATTTAGATCTGACTGAGTAGGTTTGTCACTCCCGCCCTTGGCCTCTGAAGTACGTGTTTTGGAAAGGAGCTTAAAAGTCAACATACTGAAAAGAAGCATTAACTTCTCTGAACCTTTATGTTTTTTGTTGTTTATGAACTGTGGATCAGCTGAAAGGACTTTAGAGGCAGACTGGTGATGATAAGCAGCGATGCTATTGCCTTACCAAATGTCATGTTTCTCTCAGGTTCTGGGTAAACACAATTGTGACTAAGCTATGATCAAAACAACTGGAAGGTGGTTATTGAGTTGGCATCTTCAAATTCATAATAGAGACTGCAGTTACTGTTTTTCAGAAGCATCTGCCGTTGCTAAATTGCACATCCAGTGACATTTGTTTGTTTCTTTTCTCAGGTTTTTCTTGCCCAGTGTGATACCATTGAAGGAAATATTGGTCAAGAAATGGACAAGCTACAGTCAAAGAATTTGGCATTGGCAGAATGAGGCATCGCCTTACATAATTAGGAAACATAATTGCTCTATGAGCAAGAAGAAAAGTTTGCTCTTTGTTTTGGAGCACATATCCAGCTTCCTTTTTTTTAAACCCAGTCTGTTAGACTGGTACCAGTCAATCATTTCTTGCTGGTTCTCTTCTTTGCCGCTTGGTTAGAACGGTTATTTTGAAAAGAAACTCCTGAAGAATGGCAGAACTAATCCTTGTGATGAATTGTATATCTTATGGACGAATGTTTAGTTAACTAAATTATGAAGTTTTTGATGATGGGCAATTTTGTCTGATACATCTTTGAATTTATTTACTGCTCAAATCAAAGAAGGTCTATAATCATACAAGTGCCATAAGTTGCAGTTGTAGGACTTCAGCTTGATTGAAAAAGGTAAACTGAGACAACATCTGGGAAAGCTGAA
>JAOXXN010000395.1:85949489-85965719 GCA_026770055.1 Myrmophylax atrothorax
CAATACAATTACTAGAATTAAAAGTAAAATCGTTAATATCAATAATACAATAACAGGGTGAAGCACTTCGTTGAGAATTCCAGTAGCTGTTGGTAGCAGTCCAGCAGCAATAGACCATTTGAACAGGGTGTTTCACCAGTGGTACTTTTTGTTTCCTTAAAGTTTTTTGTCCATTTTCTTGGGCTTGTTTTGGCATCATGTTGTAACAGTCTCTTTACTTGAGTGAGGTTCATACCAGTGGGGGTAGTCTGTAGATCTACTAATTGATAAGACAGGACAGGAGCAGCTTTAAAATTGCTTCTTATAAGGAAAAAGAGAAAAAAAAAAAAAGGTTACAAACATACACACTAAACTACACGAAGTTTTCATTCAAGTGCCTCTTTTACCAATGTAAAGAGTTGTTAAGGTTGTTAAGGCCTCCTTGAAGTACTAGAAGGCTGCTAGAAGGTCTCCCTGGAGCCTTCTCCTCTCTAGGCTGAACAATTCCAATTCTCAGCCTTACTTCATAGGAGAGGTGCTCCATGCCTGTAATCATCTCAGTGGACCTTCTCTGGACTTGCTCCACCAAGTTCATGTCCTTCCTGTGCTAGGGGCTTCAAAAGTGGATACAGTACTCCAGATGGGGTCTCATGAGAGTAAAGCTGAGAAGAGAATCACCTTTGTGACCTTCTAGTCAGGCTCCTTTTGATGCAGCCCAGGGCACAGTTGGCTTTTTGGGCTGCAAGTGCACACTGCAAGCTCATGTTGAGCTTGTCCACTCATACCCCAAGTCCTTCTCCCCAGGGTTGCTCTCAATCCATTCTCTGCCCAGCCTGTATTTGTGTTTGGGACTTCCATTACTCCCATGGAGGACCTTGAACTTGGCCTTCTTGAACCTCATGCAGTTTGCAAGGGGTCACCTACCAAGCCTGTCAAGGTCGCTGTGGATGTCATCCGTTCCCTCCATGGATTGCACCAGACACACTTGGTGCCATCAGCAGACTTGATGAGATTGTGCTCACTGTCCATGTCATTGATAAAGAAACAGTGACAGTCCCAATGCTGAACCCTGAGGAACACCTCTTATCACTGGTCTCCACTTGGGCATGAGGCCCAGTTCCTCATCTGCTCACTGGTCTGTCTGTGAAATCCATGTCTCTTCAATTTAGAAACAGGGTATCATGTGTGACGGTGTCATATGCTTTGCATAATTCCAAGTAAATGTGTTACTTTTCTTCATCCACCAATACTTTAGTCCCATCCCATTTGTCAGACATGATTTTCCCTTAATGAAGCCGTGCTGGCTGTCAACAATTACCTCCTTGTTTTCCATGTGCCCTAGTTATTTTTCAGGAAGCTCTTTTGGAGGTGTCAGAACCTGGAGTATCAAAATACTCAATTCCCTTGAGTAATGGCTGTTCTTTTTTCCATTGCATGTCAAAGAAAAGGTAACTTTGAACCCCTGTAATTTGTTTGATCTTCCTATCAAAAAGATACTCTTAAAAGGATTCCCTATATATTTCCATCTGGAATACATATTGTTTATGGTGTTTGTATCAATATTTACTCAACTGAAAGGATACTGCAGACAAATATATCTGCAGAATGTCTTCCACTATTATACATTCTTCCAGCATCTAATGCACTATATGTATTTTAAGGTTAACTCCAGAGAGCACCTATAGAGAGTACTTTATAGAGATAATTTTGCCTTTTCTTTTCATTTTTCCTTTTCTTGCTTTTTTACTTCTTTGAAATTAATTCATTAATTTAGGAGCTGATCCCCTGCTAGCAATTCCAGACATGTAAAGCCTAAGCAAAAGTCTTGATGCAGTTCATCTTCTTTCAAAGTAAACTTTGCTGAAATGGGATGCTTTAGTTCAGAGTATCTTACTTGTATACTACCTGGGGTTTTAAAATAATTTACTCTCTTGGGATGGGAGCAAGGGATCATACAATGAAACTGCCTTTGAAATTACTCAATTCCCAGGATTTTGAGGGATAGAGCTACTCATGCAGAATGGCCATTTTGTTATTGCTCTTCATGATGTCTTTCAAACAGAAGTCTCTGGTTTAGCTAGTGCTTCAAACTAAGAAATTTATGTGGTGGTAGCAATTCCATGTTGAAATCCTTCACAGCAGAGTTCTTTACTTGTGTGACTTGGCTATTGATGCTGCCAATATGATAGCTTGATATATGACATTTCTCATAAATCGTTGTTTTTGAAGAGTGTATTTCTATCTCAAATTAGTATCACTTCTTGAAGGGAACAGTTTAGTTATGCACCGGAAGAGAAACACTAAAAATCTTTGAAAGGCAAATTATTTGCTAAACCAGAATAATGCAGTGCTTTACCATAACTCTTCACATGCCCCTTAAAAGATGGCTTTTGAAGTAGCCCAGCAGCAGTCTGTTCTTTAGCAAGTGTGACTGCAGTCATTTGCACTTCCAGTTTTCAGGTGTTGGTCATAGGCAATTTTATTTTCTGAAAGATTATAAGGTCAGACATTATTGTCATTATTGTGAATCTAAGATACTTCCTACAGAAAATTATTTATTAACAAAGTCCAGAGAATTATTTTCTTTCTCCAAGTAGAATTTTTTTGTTCAAGTAAGTAGTGAATTTTCTGGAATTTTAGTTATTTTTTTGCATTGCCATGGGAGGTTTTCAAAGACAGAAGTTTCCTCAGGTCTTTGAAAACCTTCCACATTATTCTTTTTATTTTTTCTGCATCCATTTTTCTATCTCTGCTGCTTTTCAAACTATGGAAACACTCATGTGAACCTGGAGGAAATATGTGCTCTGTAGTCAACTTCTAATTGCCCTACTGGGTCTATCTCATTAAATGTTATGTCATATTATCCATCTATATCTTAGCCTTCAAACATAAAATGTGACCTTGGCCTGTGTTTCAGCTACTACAAGATCAGATTTCACTATAGCTTGCACCAGAGACATTCAGGGGGAAACTAAGGTATCTAAAAAGGGTTTTAATGATTGGGTAGGTGACATCAGTGAGTCTCAGGATCAAAGAATCTGATATGTACTACCTCACCATTTTGTGGAAAAAAATAGCTGTATTTTATACCAGTTCTGATCCTTGAATGCTTTATGTCATTTTTCCCAAGAATCAGTTAACAAAGAATCTAAACTTTATCTCTGCACACCAAAGCACTTAAACTCTCATGCAGTGAACCCAATTGTTAACCTGTCCCTTCAGGATAAGTAAAACCAATGACTAAGTCCCATAATTGGTCTTGGCAATCATAAATCAGTAAAAATTATCAATTATCAAATTAAGCAGTTTCTGGTGGAAGAAAGTTACTCCACAGGACAAACAGTAGTCCCAAAAGTCTTTTTTGACAGCAGCATAAACCATTTCTCTTTGGGTCTGGTCATATAAAATTCTCACTACATGTAAATGTATACATTTTATATTTTCCTTAAATGGTATTCTAATGAGTCTATATTTGGCTTCTGGAGATTTAAAATATGTAAAAATATTATTTAGGAAAAGTCCTGAATGTTTTTATCAAATATCAAATCATAAATAGTAAATCTCTCCTCCAAGAGACGTTCTAAACTTGGTACTGTCCCTTTACACAAGTGACAAGCCTGATAGCGCTAGAAAAATGCCTCCATTGTGACTAAGATTTCTATTTTAGCAATTTTTATAATTTTAAACACCTGAAATGTAGCCATATGAAAAAATATATATGTTGATAATCTGGTAATCTAGGCTAACAAGAGAAATATTAAGAACCGTGTTTATTGTTATATATAGATGCATATGCATACCCACACACACATACAGACAGATATACACTTATATAAACACAACAGCTGTCAAAATGAAAACAAAATGAAGCAGTCAAGTATAAAATTGAGGAGTAGATGCAGGGAGTTAGGGGGAAAAATTCACAAACCTGACTCATCATGGTTGAAGAGTAATGAAGCAAGATATGATGATTTTCTTTTCCTCTTTTTCCTCCTCAGCTAGCCAAAACATACTGTTAAACCACAAACATGCCACTCATTAAAAACTGGAAGGAAAGGAAAGGAAGGAAATATTTCCCTTGCCTCTCAACATAGCAGGGAAGGAGAGGACAAAGGAAGAGTGGGTTAAATCTGAACAGTAGATGATTCATTAATCCCTCCTGTGGTACTTGCAAAACTGCAGACTCAGTGTCATACGGAAGAGAACCATGACAAACTGGACTAGATTAACTGGATTTGTCCACATCTTTCCCATTGACTACTTCTTCCTCTATGGTCAGCCTCTTGCAGAAATCCACAAGACTTTAATTACACACTGTTATCCTCATGGATGACACAGTAAAATTTATTCTTTTCTTTGCCTCTTAGATCTTTCTTCACTTCCTTACCTTTAAAGGTACAAACTGACTTTGTCAGAAGTCCTGTATTATAAGTAACAGCAAAAAAAAAAAAAAAGTGAAGAGTTGTTGGGAAAGGTCTGCTTGAAAGGTGAATGAAGCATTCTCTACAATGGATACTTTACAGCAGGCTTCTTGAACTCAGCAAAGTAGGGGATGTTCTCAAAATAGCATACAGAGCTTAACAGATACAACTGGTCCAATTCAGATGTGACATAAATAGGAGCAGACAGAGGGAGTAAGCAACACTCCCTGGTGTTCGCGCTAGAGCTTGAAGTGGCATCACTTGAGTAGCAAAGTGACTGGAGAACAGAGCTGAAACAGGCAAGCTGACTAGCAAGAAGAGAAATACAGAGCGCAGCGAAGGACTCTTACTGTTTTTGGAAGACAGACAGATGGGAAAGAATGTATGCACTATGTAGGCCAGAGTCTGAGCTCTGAAATGTTTGAATGCTCAGGGCCAGATTGGATAGGACTTGGAGTGCCTCAGTCTAGTGGAAGTTGTCCCTGCCCTTTGACAGGAGGGTTAGAACTAGACAATATTTAAGGTTTCTTCTAATTTAAACCATTCTATAATTCTATGGTGAGTATCTGTATAGGTCCTTCCAAGTTCCAATTTTTATAAGCAGTGATCTTAATCAATGGCACTTTCTCATGGAGTAAGTTTGGCTCATAGACTACCACATAAAGAAACCTGGCACAAGAATATGAAGATATATCCATGTGCTACCTATATGGAGAGGCTTGTGGTACCAGTCAGTGCTGCAGGTAGTTACAACCTACTTACTGAAATAGCCTTCCACTTTTGCTGAGCAATAAAGATAGATTCTTTTTCTACTGTTCTCTGGAGCTGAGATCTACAATGGTTTCCAAATTTATTTATGCACATCACAGGTCACAAGTTGTACCCCCTGCTAAGTTTGGAACTTATAAATTATCTAGATGCAAGAAAAAAAAAATCAGAATGCTTCTTCCAAAATTGCTCAAGTATTAGTTTAATTAATGTTATGTTACGCAATTAAAACTGTCTGGAAGAATGAAAAATAGAGTAGAAAGAAAGAAAGAAAGCAAACATTACACCATGAGCGTGTAAGCCTTGGAAAAGTCTATCCTCTGTAAATGGGAGACTTATCAAGGGGAAATAGATAAATAATGAATTCGAAGGATATTCTGTAAGTCTTGTTTACTTTTCCACGTAGTGTTCTGTATGTCAATAGAAGCATTTCTATTAATACATGTATAGCAAATTATATTTTAAGTCCTTAAAACCTAAAGTATTTCTTATACATCTAAAGAACTGGTTGAAGAAATTATATGTAGATAGTTTGTTCTTAATTTCAGCTACATAGCATTTATTATCATGCCTCAATAATGTATGTAGAGTCCTTTCATTTGGTGCAGTGTTGTTTCAGACAGCACAAATGAAATCTGGCTGTAGTGGATGTTGCCTGTTACTGGGTGGAAACATTTGTTAGGTCTAGTATGTGCTTCTGCAACAGACAATAAAAAAGATAAACAATTGATTGCAATCAAAAGCCAAAACAAATACATTACAATAATGCTACTTATTTGCATATCCATAATTAATGGACAATATGAAAATCACTTTTAATGCATGTACAAGTGTCTATGCATTTTAAAAGCAAAATAAATGCCCTTGTATCTTTATCAGTAACACATTTTACATCGAAACAGTCCCAGTACGTTTCTCCCAATACATTTGTGTCATCAGAAGTCTCACTCCTAAACAGTATCACACGGTAACTTCTTTACAAATAACATCTATGAAATAGTTTGAGTAAAAAATTTACTGTATAATTACTCATAAATAACTTCTGGCATTTAGATAGAAAGAGCACCCCAGGATGTCCTTGATTTGCTGCCCCATGTATCAGAGGAATAATGGACAGGACTGAGCTGCATGTATTGTAGAATTCCAAACTGGTGTTTCTACCTGTTTGCATCTATAGGAGGCCATGTGCCAAAATCTAGTTCTTGCTCCTGCATCTGTGAAGAGCCTCTGAGCAGCAGCAGCCAGCAAAGCACTTGTCCTCTTGCTGTTGTGGTTCAGAAATGCTAGCAGTGCAGCTGATGAGCTCTTGAGCTATGCAGCAAGCATGTACTTGCACCAAAATTTGAGACAGATCTCAATGACAACACTAGATCTTAGACAGATGGATTCCCAGGCCATCCTTTTTTAACTGACCTTGACATAGTGAATGAATTTAAGAAAAGGGCCTGGGGGGACAGATATCAAAGACTATTGACTGTGTGGTGACTGTTGGCCTCTTTTGTACTCAATATGAAAGTCGTAATCAAAGGCTAGCAAAAATATAAGAGGAATCTTGATTTCAAACTTGATGTTGAATGGACAAGTAAACTGCCTACTTGTGGGTAAAAATGTCAGTTTGTTTCCAGATTAAGGTTTTGGTGGAGTTTCCTTATGATAATCTGCCTCTTCTAGAAAGATGGGTTCCTTTCTCCAGCATAAGTGACTGGCAGTAACAGTCCAAGGCAAAGCCTTCATGGCAGTTATTCCTCTCCAGAAGTTTTTGGAAACTGTAATTTCCATTTCACTAAACATTGTGATTCCAATATTTTAAATTCCAAAATCGAATACAACATCAAGTAACACTTTTTCATTTTGTCTCTGAAATAAAGCTGTTGGAGGAAGGAATGAAGAGAGATATTAATATAAATAACTAGTCAATCTTTTTCTGTTCATGATCAGCTCTAGCTTTAGTATGTACACATCACTGTACATTACTGTGCAATGGAAATGCTCTGAGGAGCTGACCTCTTTCTACCTGTATTCATTAGGAGTGAAGGATATCATTCTGCAAATCTGGACCTGTCCCATCTCAATTGGTTTTGGGTTTTTTGTCCTCCCACAGTCTTTATTGAAACTCCCAATGACTTCAGTGGAAGCAGCACGGAGTTTTAAATTCTCTAAAAAATTAAATGTAAATGAAACTCCAAAAGCAATACTTCACCTTCTCCTGTTCCCAAAATGGAATAATACATTGATTTTGTAGCCATGGTTTGGAGAATCAATCACAGATTAAGTGAGGCTTTTTTCAAGATGGGAGTTAGAGGTAAAGCAGTGGGAAAATGCTTTAAACAAATTGTTCATGTTGTCTGCCAACAACTACTTGTTTTTTTGTAATTCAGCATTACTGATGTTGCTAAATTAGAACTACATATTGTAAAATGGCATGATGTCTGTTCTATAAGGGCAGAGGAATTCTGATGTGAGACCCCTCTTAGTGAAGAGCAGTTGATATATGTGCAAGCAGTTTTACAGTTTTGCTAAACAACATAAAAGTGTTATTCTGGATTTACTAGTAGGAAATAAAATCTAAATTGAAATTAAGTTTTTAAATGGCACAAAGTTCCAACAATTTTCATGTCACCACAAAATACCCACATATCCTGTTAAAATATAGAACTTTAAAGTTGCAGTAATATCTTGAACACAAACCCAAGAATATTATTTACTCAAGCAAAACTAGCTATGTTACTGCTGCTGGAAAATGAATAAGTATTATTCTCTATATTGTCTTTGTTATAATTTAGTTGCAATTACTGATAGAAACACTGGCTCCACCATATTCTTTTAAATATATCTGTAGAAGATTCAGTTCTGATGTCTTACCATCCTTCCATCTTGAATCCTCAATGAAGTTTTAGCTCTGTAACAATTGACATGCAGTTTGAGGCAGTTTCAGGACATATACCTTTAGTGTTCAAATCTTAGAAGTATAATCCTAAATATTCTCGGAGTCAAATTATGGTTATTGACTTTTGAAATAGAAGTGATAAGTTTTGTTCCTTTTTTTCCATTTTGGAAAGGTGTATTTATGTTCAAACTCAACTTCTCCTTATTTGATCCATATCATCGACTTTAATGGAGAGAGCAACAGACAGGGTTTGTTCAGTTGGGCAGATAATATTGAAAAACAGGCAATTCCATATTTATCATACTTCACATTTTTGCATCAATGCCTGCAGTCAGTTGTTTATGCTCAAATTTTGTGGTTCACTGTTGCTTGTAGCTTCATCTAGTCCATTTTTTATTTCTTTTAAAGACTAATTAATCTTCTTCAGTGCTGACTCTTGCTCTTGCTTTAGCTAGTGTTAGGACAGAGGAAGGTGATGCAGGCAGTAGCCTCTACAGAAGCAGGTCTGCTTGTTTGATATATTGGTTGGTTCTCTGTCTGTGGAAAAGTAAATCTACTTACAAATATCTTCAAAGGAAGAAAAAACCCTCTTTTCCTCTTCCTCATTAATATAAAAGAAAACCTCTTTGTAGAGTGCAAATTGCTTGGGACAAGAAAAAAATATGGGTTTTTTTTAAAAAAAATAGTCAAGTAAACAGTTTCGTTTAGATTGGGTTGCAGTAAAACATATTTTTCTTCCTAAAAGGCAAGTGCAATGACTCCTTAATCTAGAATTAAAGTAATTTTAGGTATTACTGACAAATTGTCAACAGGAAAAGAAGAGAGCTTGTTTGCCCACTTGTGGAAAGAATCAAAAAGTGAAAAGGTGGTACCTGCTGACTCTTTTCTGAAAAGCAGGAGTTCAATGACTTCAGTATGAAATCAACATGCTATAATCACAAACACTGATGAGGATCATCTCTTGTCTAGGAAGAAGAGCTCAAAATTACTACAAAATTGGGTTACAGTGCAGGATTTAGAATAATCTATCTAAATCATATTACAGGTATTGTTCTTCGCTGGAGCAGTAAAACATATTTAGAGGGAAGGGAAGTCATGTTCAACCTAACACTGCTCTGCTGGGATGTTCCAAATCCTGGGACCAAATGCTAGCCTGTATCCTGCTCTCCTTTCTGTCCATTAATGCAGAAAGGAATAAAAGGAACAATCTTCTGGTGTTTCCTGCTATTGTAGGAGGAGGAGAAAATCAGCTTAGTCCATGGAAGAAGGATAAAACTGAATCCAAGGCAAAAGTGTTGGCTTAGAGAGCTTGGTGTGATGTGATTTAGGGTGAGAAAAAGCAGGGGTTTACACTCCAGAGCATTTCATTATCTGTTATAAGGATTGGTAATCAAAAACATATTTGTAACTGGAACATAGCAAAATTGTGTGACCTGAAAACACAGTAAGGGCTGGCGGGCAGGCAAATCTGACCAGAACAATTTACTAATATCTCAGACAGTAGTCTGAGTCCAATCATGATTTTTGATAGCTGTGCCCAGGTTAGCCTATTGTTTTACTTCAATGTCAGGTTGCCAGACCAGGGAAGTGCTGATGAAAAAGTAGTCAAACAACTAATGGCTGGGAAATCTGGAGAACTGCCCTTTTTTCTTTTCTGGGTTTGGACAAATGTTGCACTCCTGGCTAGCGTATGATTACTTTATTTCATATGATCATTTCTCTCTGTGCGGCAAGACTGGATTAAATTGTGCTGGAAACTGCAAAGAACCAGCTCCGGAGTAAGGGAAGCAAGAGTGCTCCTGCTCAGACTGTTTGCTTCATCTATTCCTCTGATTTATGGATGTAGTGGGGGACTACCTTATCATGTTTGAAAACATGGAATCCCATAAGAAATGTCAGGATACTGAGTTGCAAACACGCCAGGATGAAGTAGAATTTTAGATGCTGTAGATTTCTGTGCCCATGCAGATAGAATCTGTTCTGAAAAGAGATTTGATCCTCCAGTTACATTGGATAAAGGAGCTAACCTAATGTATGCATTAAGGCTTTTAACTTACACTGATCCAAATTTTATCAATTTGATATTGCAATTTTGAATATAGAAATCTTTCAAAATTCACAATATAGTATATCCTAGTTGATCTGTGAAAATAAAATACCTAGAAAGATTGCACATACATTTTTATGTGTTTTAATTTTGGGTCTGAAAACGTGATTGTGTATGATCTGAATGCACTTGTTGTTTTAGAATATTCAGCCTGATTATAATTTTTCTTTTCTTGTCTCCTTAAAAAACAACCCTAAACCCAAACAAAAATAACAATTTTCTCATCTTCTGGGGTAACATGCAAATGAACTGCTGACTCATAAGTACATGTGTTTTGCACAGATTGGCAGCTTGAGAAAAAATTATGAGAGACTGTAGGATTTTGTGTCTAAATATGTTTTGTTGCTTTTGAATTTTGTGGATGCCACTTGCTAATATGCACGTGGAGTTTATGCCAGAAAAAAAAAGTCAGTATTTTATCCTCCAGGCCTTCCATTTAAAAAATTAACTTGTGATTAATTGCTGCATGCTTCCATTACTGCAATGTAGATGGATTTTAAAAGCTTTTTGACAAAAAAGATGCATCTTGGGGTATTTTAAATGCAGCAGCTGTAAAGCACTCAGTAGTTTCATTTTGTAATTTTTATATTCATAGTGATTGAAAAAGCAACTTTAGCTAGGATCACAGGATAATAACATCAGTTCTGTTCTTCTTCAAAGTTTGATTTTCTATTTGTGTTTAGGAAGCTGACAACCATATCTGAAACTCATTGATTAACTACTCATAATAGCTCATCGTCTCAGTGGAATAAATCAACAAATCTTTTCCCCTTTGCTGAATGTATTCCAAATAACAACAAAATGGGGGCAAAGATATTTGAAATTGAACTAGAATAATGATACTCTGGTTTATTTATTCAGAAAAATAAAAGCATTATTTAGAGAATAATTTGTGATCCAATTAAATGAAATCTGATTTTAGATTAAATTAATTGTTCATTTTGTTGGTGTAAAGAGTATATTTACCTGGGGGTTCTATCCTTGTCTCATAATTTTATTTGCTTTTTATCAGAAATGAGAAGAACATCTTAAAACAGTGCATGCATTCAATTGACATTATTTAAACTACTGCATCTAAGGTTTCTTCTCCTATTTTTTTTTTAAACCCATTGCCCCATGCCCCATTCTTTCATGGTCATCCACATAACTTGACATTTCTGCTTCCTCGTCAAATCTCACCAGATTAGTAGTGTTATTCAAGTGGGTGGTATTTCTCTTTAACTTTGTATTTGAAATCCAGATAACCTGCTGGGTATTCTTGTTCCAGTTCCTCAGGCTTCTCATCTGCCCAAATATACCAAAAACAGATATGTATCCTTTCTATAATGAAACTAAGGCAACCTAAAGAATGTCTCTGCTGAAGAACACAATTGACTATCACAAATGAAAACAAATTCTTAAATTACAGTTTGCAAATCCCTACAATAGAAAAAGAATGTAGTGTTTTAGAATAAAGCAAATTTCAGCAGTTTTAGACAATTGCTTACTACAATCCACAAAAGAAAATTTTGTTTATTTTTCACTGAACGTACAGAGACTTTTATATAAACAGAATCAAATCCTTTCAAAAATCTGCATTTGATCAAAGAAGAATGAAATGATACTTCACAATGGATCTGATAAATGAGACACATATGAACAGGCCCATTGATTGAACTCTGACTTTTGAAGAACGTTCAAAAAGCAAAGTAGAAAGAAATGTAGTTCTCTGCTGTTTATTTTGTGGAGCAAGTGCTTGAGCCATGTGTTGTAAGTGACTCAAATCTGGATGTTTGAATTTCTTATCAATATTTTGACAGACGGATGTAATGCACAGCTTTAAAATCCACTTAAGTGGTAGGCCAGGTTGCCTGTGAACACAGCTCAAAGATGTGCATCATCCTAGGATACTGACATTTGGGTTTGGGACTTCACTGCAGCAAAAGAGCAGCAGTGAAATGTGGACCTACCAGAAACAATTTTCTTTGAAGTAACAATTTTAGTTTTCAGTCATTTAATTTTAGTAAAAACCTAAAGGAAATTTGATATCAATATGTCTACCCTATATTGGTTCATAGAACACTTGGAACAGGAAATTATGGGTGAAATTAAACAATTAAGCCAATTGGCATTCTTACATTGATCCCAATGGAGATGTATGTTATGGCTGGTCTTATCCTGTACCCTTCTTGCTGTTGCCGTTTAACCTGGCTACACTTACCTACCTCTGTGTTTGTGTGACGGGGAAAATAGCTGACCAGAGCTCTGCTGTTGTGGGGCACCATTGCATCATCATGTGCTGAGACTGCTACCAACAAAGTGCATGCAAATTCATCTTTCAGTTTTAAATGAGTCAGGTTTCCCTTGAAGCCTTTCAGTTAGGAAAAAAAAAAAGAAATACTTAGGAAAGGTTACTGATAAAATCTACACTTTTACTTCTGGTTTTTTTTTTGTTTTTGTAATAGGAAAATGTGCAACCTCCCTTCTAGCAAAAAGATATAAATTGTGGATTTTAAGAAACAAATCCTGCTGCACAGCAGGTTTAGAAAGGCTGCTGCAGTTGGGGCCTTAAGGCATTCTGTGGCTTCCCTGTGGTAAGCCATGATTCTCATTTGTAAAGCCAAGAGAATTCCCACTGTTGCTATAATCATATGCATGATCCTTCTTCCATCTCAGTGCTTCCAGCATCAGTTATAAAAAGAAAAATAGGGCAAATGTTGTGTGTCATGTAGTCTATCCATAAGCTTAGTAACTCTGTATATTTTGCAGGATATCATTTTGTCCTCAGGAAAAGATTTAAGACTTTTAGTGGAAATCTTAAAAAATAAAACAAAACAAAACAAACAAACAAACAAAAATCCAAGGCAAAAAAACCCCCCATACTAGCCAACCAACCAACCAACCAAACCAAACAACCAAACCCAAAACCAGCAACATCATACCAAAAAAAATCCAAAAAAGTGACAAGCCACTGAGCTGGTGGATGTTTTCCTGATTCAGACATGTCAGTAAAGGCATGAGAATTTCTGACTGTTGAGAATTTTTAGTTAAAATATTCTCATTTTCACTGAACTCCAGTTTTCCAAATGTGGAAAATCCTTTCAGAGAAGGCCTGAGTGGTATACCCTCTGTGTTCTGTCAGTTCTGTGCTTGGTGACTTCCTGCCCAGTGTGTGATTCTGCAATTTTTCTATTAACACCCCTTGATGGACTCATTTCAGCATGTCTTTTTGCTTGTCTTTATTCCTTTGATACCCAGAAAATATAAGTCAGTGTGTTTCACAGGTCAGTTATGTTTTGTGGGTAAAAGTACTTTGGTGTCTTTCAAGACTTCCCTTTGAAAAATTCACTTTGTATCCCCTTCTTCCTGTACTGTGAAAAAGGCTGAATATCTGTTCCCTACTTATGCTCTCTAAGTCTTTCATGATGCTGTAAACCTGTCTTCCCTATTTTCTGTCCTCTGTCATTTCCTTTTTATTGACAAAGAGTGCTAGTCTGCTGCTTCTTGTCCATTATGGAAGCTGCTTCTGAACTTTCTTTGTGTCTGCTGCAGTCCTGTCTAGAATCAGAGAAAAACACAGATTGGAAGGGCCTCTGGAGGTCATCTGAACCCACCTGCAGCTGACAGCAGGGGTTTGGGTTAAGTTTATCCATTGGCCCAACAAGACAAGTCTTGAATTACTTATAGTAAGGGAGATTCCACTGCTTCTCTGGACAACCTGTTCCAATGTTCTGTTGTTCTCACAGTAAAGAACTTTTTCATATGGACTGATGCAATTTCCTTTTGAAGTAACATTGCCTCTTTTCTTCTCACTGTGTCCTTGTGAAAACAGTGTTTCCTTTCTCTCTATAAACATTCTGTACATACTGAAAGAATGTGATTAGACTCACTCCTCCATTTCAGTTGAGCAAACTGAATTCCTTCCACCTTCCAGCATGCATCAAACTATCCTGTCAAACTGGTGGCCCTTCATTGAACCCTCTCCAGTATTTCAATGTTTCTTTTGAAGTATGACCTAACAAATGCTAAACCAAACAGTGATAATCTTTCATCTGCTGGTTTTACTTTGGCTGCTGCAGTCAAGACCCCAGGTTGCATTCATTGCTGCAAGGATGCACACCTGTCCCAGTCAGTCCTTCCATCCCAGATGCAGGATCTTTTAAATATCTTTGTTAAACCTTATGCAATTCCTGTGGGCCCAGTCTTCCAATCTGTTGAGAACTCTGTATGGTGTAGTGTATAATATATACCTTGTTGGGTACTCTGTTTTGTCTCACAGATTGTGGAGTAGAACTCTGTACCTCAGTGGAGGTATAGACCCATGATAGTTTTGCACATTAGCATAATAATAACAAATAATAACAACAATAATAGTAATAATGCTATATTATGCTAATGCTTATTTTTATTATTATTTGTTTATTATTAGTTGATATTTGATTTCTGTTTTGTTCTCTGTTCCTTTCCACATTATCAATAATGATATATTTGCTTTTTTTTACAAACACTGAAAATGACTGGATGTTTTCACAAAAATGTCCATGGTAATTCAGAGATCTGATTTGTCAACAACAATAGCTAGTTCAGACCTAGCAGTGTATTTGATAAGTAAAAGGGCATTTTCTTGTCTGTACATATTCATTTCAATTTATCAACACTGAATAATATCTATTATTTTATTGGCTAGTTTTTCATCTTCAAAAAAAGAAAACTGAGATGGGCTATAGTCAAATATGAAACAGTAGTGTTAAATAGAACCAAGCATTCAATGTTTCTGACAATGCAAGAAATAGAAGTCATCAAAAGAAATTGCAGAATTTTTAAAACATACAGAAATACTTTTATTTCTACACTATTTTCAATGTCGAAAGTATGTATGATTTCAATACAAATTTTAAAAATTTGTTTTAAAGTGGTCTCTCAAGACTGATTAAGGACAAAACAGTTCAGGCTCAGAATGTCCCAAACATAACAATTACAAAAATTTCTCTACCTGACAGATTCCTAATTGTTTTTTCACCTCAAGTGTCTGTTGTTAGTTATAATCAAAGCTAAAGTACTGAACTATATGTTGTGATCTAGTACAGCCATTTCATGTTACACTTCTGAAGATAACCTTCATCAACTGCTCAGTCCCTCTTAGATTGAAGTTTCCTGAATAATTCTTTAATGTCTGCTTCCTTCTTTTTCTAAAGGTGGTCAGGAAAGAAAATGTTGTTCTTAACTATAAAATATTGCCCTAGAACACTGATGAAAAACATGTATTTTGAAGGAAATCATGGTGAGAAAGTTCACTGCAAATAGCCAAAGGAATATGCAGAGAAACGTGCTTGAAAGATTCATAAACAACTGCTCCTGTACAAGAGTTTGTAAGTGTAGTAATGATCAGGCTATGTATAAAAGGCAAATTTTTCCAAACTCACTGAAGTTTGAGATGAATGCTAGATATTGACATAATTTTTAAAATAAACCCTTGAGGGAGTTCACAGACTGTATTTCCAAACAGTATGTGGCTAAAATAACTAGTAATGCTTACATGACTTATGTTTTATTTTTGGGATGTTGCACTCAATGTATTTATGCCCTGTCTCCTTTTTTTTATTTGCACTCCTTTTTTAAAATTCCCGTGTCTTCCCATAGACATAATTGTCTTTATTTGCCAGATATTTGTCACTCATCCTTTGCTACATTTTCCTATTAGAAGGACTTCAATTCTAAAGTGTTTGTTGCTGTAATTTCTCACAAAGTGTCATATTTTCTTCTTTCACTAGCAAATAATGGAAGTACGTTCTTGGTTGGGTGTGGCAGACAATTCTGGAATGTAGAATGAAGAGTTCCTCTGGTTTTGGGTTTGGTTCCTTTTCTGAATCTAGGAAAGAGGGTGGAGAGGAGATCAAGAACTTTAAGCTTCTACTGCCACTGTAGGAATTGATCCTGTCCTAGTTCCACTCTACTGCTTTATTTCTTTGTCTGTGTTTTCTCTGGTGTTACCACAAGTCCTTCTGGGAGGAGCTAGCCTGGGTTAAACCCACAAAGGCAGCAATGTTAACTGAGAAATTCAGGACTACACTTGGAAGCAGCATCTGTTC
>JAOXXN010000395.1:85974714-85993256 GCA_026770055.1 Myrmophylax atrothorax
ATAGTATTCTTTTTCGTCATGAAGTGTTACAAAAAGAGTAAATTAGTAAGGAACATGGCATTATGTTAAGCACTTTTGGGAGGGTGAAAAGTTAAAATCAATCTTTTTGTTGTCAGGCTCTTAAGTGAAGAATGATGCATTAGACTGCATGATTTTATTTGATTTGTTGGGAAACCAGAGCTGCAGTGCTGTTTCTTGAACGGAATTACAGGCTTCATTTAAAGAGAGATGCAAAGCACACACATCATTCTGGAGTAGATCAGCATAAGCATTTTCTATATCATGAGTAATGTTTACTGGAAGAAATCAAATTACTGTTGCACAGACCATCTGTTTTCTTTGCATGCAATCATGTAAGTGTTTTAGGACAAGCCATCCTTTTTAATCAATTCTAAACCTCTTATCGGAAGACAATGTTTTGTGTAGTAAAATCTATTTTTATGATAAATGTAAGAGTTTTAAACACTGGTTTCTTCTGCATAAATATATATTATGTTATGAACATATTGTTCATAACATAAAGAGTAGGGGAGTACAGCATTAGTTATTATTTGTCAAGAACTTAATTTTAGGGCTTTTTGCATAGCTATTTTTGGATATTTGTTGGATCTGCAACTCATTGGTGTTCAACTATTCTAGCAAATAACATAATGAGTAATATGGTCCATTTATAGCCCGGGAAGTTGCTTCCTATCTACATTTGATAAATGTAATATAATAGGGTCTCTATTTTGTAGTATGACTGCTGTGATAAATGTGAATTCTGTGTAAGATGATTGTCTATTGTCTAAATTCTTACACTTGGAAACACTGAGGAAAACAAGCCATGGCTTATTAGAAAATGAGCCTGTGGTATGACATACTGACATTAAAAGCTTGAACTTATGGTCCAAGGAGAGGTCGACGAATGTGAGATTTACTTCACGTGTAGGGGTAGCACATTCATAGATGTATATGGTCCCATTCATTTTAGTGGGTGCTGAACTGAGCCTGCTGTTTTATTTTCACAGCACTGCTGTGCATTTCCCTGATTCATATATTGTCTTTGGGTGCTCACAGGTTGCTCTTGAATTCAGAGGAAGCAGAAGGTCTGCTTCTTAAGTAAAGTCTCTTCTGATTTCAAAAGAAGCTGTGTGATTGCAATACCAGAGGTTACTCTGTATTGCATCAAATGACCCTGAAATAAAAGAAAGAAACAAGAACTGTAAGACAATTGAAAGTCCCCGAGCAGGTTGTCTGTCCTTCTCAATGAGCTTGGCAAGCCTGAATTTCATGTGTTCAGACACTTTCAAATTAATGGTATTTTGTCTGAATAATTAAGCTGCTTATTCAGGCTTGAAAAGTGTATGGTGGTAAATTCTTGTGCTTTTTGGATAAACATGAAGAAGCAAAAAAGCAGAAACAGGTGGACCATGCACCTGGAAAAATGCTAATGCCTACAGTCTGATGCCATCCCATGGTACAGTGGAAGTTTTCTGCCCAGGGAAACATCATGTGAAATGAAGGGCCCCTGTAAGTTCTCTTGTGAAGGCTGTACTCAAGATCTCCATGCCCTGTGTGTTGGTACTTATTATGTAACTTGTGAACTGACAGTATGTCGCAAACCGTGCCTACCAAACTGTGCTAATCAATCCTAACACCTACCTAGACTTAATCAGTCAAGAATCTGATGAGAACTTGGTTGTCAGTGATTTTTTTTTTATCAGTCTGCACTAATTCAGTAAAAGGGAAAAGCAAAACAAGGTGAATGGCTTACAATATTGTATAGGTAATAAAGAGTTAAAGATAAAATAAAAAATCAAACTGCAATTAGCAGTAATCTAGTTTCACCTATTTGATTTCTTTTTTTTTTCAATTCAGTATTCTTTCTTTGAGAAAATTATTAAAGATGAGATTAATATTTACTGGTTTTCCCCTGGTTTTTCTTCTTACTTTCACCTTTCTTTTATTCAGATGAAAAAAACATGCAAGTATGTCATAGAAACACAGCATTGTGTTGGTTAGAACAGACCTCTGGAGGGCATCAACAAGGTCCTACCCTAGGCAAGAAAAAATAAGACAACATCACACACAACCTTGTTCAGCTGAATTCGGAGGATGGAGATTCAACCTACTCCTTTTGTTCCTCTAGAAGCTCATCTGGTTGCTCATTGTGTTTCTCAGTGTTCCTCACCAGTTTCAAATCCAGCTGAGGTCTGGCTTCTCCAATTTCATCCAAGCAGGACAGAACAAAGACATTCTGCATTCCTCCCAAGTAGTCCTCACAGCCTTTTCATCCTCTGCTGTCCATCTGCTGTGCATGCCTGACTTCCCACATGGTGAGCTCAGGAGTCCTGGTGTGCTGGGACAGCTGTTTTCAGCCAGCAGCTTCCTTTTCTAGGCTCCTTTGCTCTCTTGGCTTTCAGGAGACACATTGCAGTTTGAGCTGTCAAAAAAGTTGATGCAAATGTTTGGTTTATATTTTTCATGTCATTTTTCTTACTTCCACCTTCACATTCCCAAATCTTTTTCAGCCAGGTATATCAGGGTAGTCTGAAGAATATTGAAATATTGTATTTACACAAAGTTTTCTTTCTTAGCATGATTTTTCATTTGAATGTGAGTAAATTTACTACAGTATTTTGATTTTATCTTGGTTGTTATTTTTTTTAGCCAGAATTTTTGCTCAATCACCATGAGTTCTCTATAGCTGCTTTAGTAGATTAAGCATTATATTTTCCACCTGTGTGGTCTGGTTTTATCCAATAAAGATATTGATGTATTCACAATTGTCATAGAAAATATTGCCTTAGATCTAAGAACAGTAAATGTTAATATTACTGCTTCCAAATTATCATATATTTATTATGAAGAAACAAATAAGCAAAATTACTTAATTTGATTAGTCATAAAGATAGTGGTAAACTATGAATTACTGTTGTCATAGTTACAGTGTATTTTGATACAGTAGATTTGTTCATCTAAACCATAATAAAATAATTTGCTCAATAGCAAGTCCAATGCATATCTTAAATTACAATGAATTACTTATGGCAATGAATATCTAAAATATAAGTATAGAACTCCTGACTCCTTTTTAAGTGCAGTAAGTAGAGAATACTGCTGTTTATTTTAGGAATTTCCTGTGTCTGTGGTGCTCATTACACTGAAGTGGGAATCAATGACAATGTACCATATAGGAGACTTTATTTATAGTAGCTTTATAACTGATCTGGGGTGAGACGATAGATTTTGGTACCCATGACCTTTAATAGGAAACTCTCTGAAGAGAAGTTTCCAGTTTTACCTTCAAAGTAACCCCTAGTGAAAGTCCTTTGAATTTAGACTTTCTGAGGCAATTAAAATAATGACCCATTCTTGGTTTCTTTTTTCCTGAATTATTCCTGTCTTTTGGCTATTCAGTTGACAAAACTTAAAAGTTATTCAGGGGACATCTACAGAGTTAGACATTTGCCAATTTCATTTTTTTATAATGTTCCTAAGTGCAGCATGTTTGGGGGTTGGCATGTTTGCTTTTCTCCCCTTGACCTATTGCAGTCCAGTGGTCATAGAGGGTATGATTCATGCATGTTTTCCAAATTCTCCTCTTCTGCTTCTTTACCAGATGCACAGTATTTCTAAGGAAATGGAGTAGAGTAGTGCCAGAGATGGTTATCATGCTTGACTTTGAACTGGTGTCCCTGAGCTCCTTTGGTAGTACTGGGAGGAGAAGAAGAAAACAGAAATGACTGGTCACAATTTTGAAATATATTAAGCCTGGACAGTTCATCCTTAAAGAGGAAAAGTCTATAGGTATTTAAAAAAACCCCAGTGAATAATCTTTAAGGAAAACATTCTGGAGTGAAAAACAAGTAGAAAAGATAGTTTAGAGATAGTACAGGGAAGAAACTAGTGTAGAATGGGGAGATTAAATGAATATTTCAGAAAGGATCATGGCCATTGCTGTAGTATCTGAACACTGGGACAGAAACCAAAAGCAAAGCATCTAACACTGACAAAAAATAATTATTTGAAATGTACTCTGTTAACTAGTGGAATTACTTGAGTAAACCATTGAAAACTCTCCTCTCCCATATTATTTCTTTACAACTAAATAGGGAAGCATAAAAGATTCTGGCCCTTACTAAACAATAATCCTCCAAGGCTGCTTATTTGTTAACCAGCTCTTGGGGTTTTTACTCCTCAATATTGGCTACTATTGAAGGCAAGAGGTAGAACTACTTGAATTAGAGAATGGTTGGAAATGACTGTTCCAGTGCCTTCATATGCCACATTTGATCTCTCTGTCTTCTCTGTCACAGGTAACCATCTTACACACAGAGCAAGAACCATAAATTCACTTGGCTGTCCCAAATTTCTAAGGAACCTGATGCATGAGTGGGCTAGAGAAAGGAAAGACAGAACAACTCCAAAGACCTACAGATCATCTTGCTGGCAGGGTGAGTAAATGTCCTGTCATCTCAGTCGTGTGTTATCTGCTACACAATGACTGAGCCTGCTTTAAGCATTTCCTCAGTAATTTCTTATCCAATAATTGTTGAGAACAAGGTGATCAAAATGTCTCATATTTCCAGGGCTCTGGTGCCCCACATGCCTTCAGAAGCACTAAGCCAAAGACCTCCTATATTTTCAGGTTAAACTTTGAACATGAATTTAATAGATAAGCAGTTCTGTGTTTTTAATGGCTTTTAACATATGCTGTGCTGTTAAGGCTCTTTTCAAATTGGGTGGGTGAAACAGAAATATCTAACTATTATGGAATGAGTCCAAACTCATAATTCAAAAACAGATGCAAAAAGGGAAAGAAAGAAAGAAAGAAAATTCATTTTCCCAGTGCTGACTGTTCTTAGATTCCCACAGATGTGGGTCTGTGTTCTCTGCCTTCCCTAGGCAAGTTTTTCTTGCTTACAAAACACAATGGAAAAAATTATCTAGCTGATAAGCAAACATGTTGTAGCCTTATGCGATATTCAAAACCTAATTAAATGATGCCCTTTTCTTTCCGTATTTGCCCATTCCGAAAGGTGGTAGAAGAAGAGACTACGGCAGGTTCTGGAGCATTTCCAGCTCACAGCAGCGGGCCAGGGGTTCTGACAAGGGCCAACAAGCCATTTCAAGAGAATCAAGCGCCCCATATACAGAGGATAACTTATTTTTCAAAAATATGATGCCAATCAAAACAGGTGACTAACATGGCAGAAAATGCAAACAAAACAAAGATTACCTGAGATTCCTCTGTCTGATGGTTTGTGTCTCTACAAAAGACATAATAAAAATGTTGCCCTCCTCCATTGGGATGGCTGATGCTTCCCCACTGGATTTGGTCCTGCCTGTTTCTGCACTCTGAACATTGGCAAGGCCTTGCATGCTTCTGCTTCTGTCCTCTCTGCTGGGACGAAAAGCATAAGCACATCCATCTTCCCTGCAACCCAGGCCTAGTGGACACTGTTTTTTTAAAGGAAGGTGTAGAGCAGATGAGTTACAGTTTAGCTGTGTCAAAGTCCACCCTGACTAGGAACCATAAGACAACTTGCCAGATCCTGCAACACAATAAAACAAACAAAACAAAAGGTACTCCAGAGGACAAGCACTTTCCTGCCAACTGCTCTCAGATAGGGAAAGAAAGACATAACAGTACAATAATGCTTTTGCAATTGCTACTATATGACATGTTTAGTATAAAATGTTTTTTTCTTAGGATGTAACCAATATTTTGACCTTGATGAAAATCTGCTCTTTCCTGCTCCATGGTCTTTGAGGGGACCCGTCTGACTGCAAAGCCTGTCTGGACTTTGCCTTATGCTCCAGTTAGAAGAAAGGAAATTTTTCCATTTTTGCTTTTTGTTTTGTCTTGGGGTTTGGGGGTTTTTTTGGTTTTTTTTGTTTGTTTGGTTGGTTGGTTGGTTTTGGTTGGGTTTTGGTTGTTTGGTTTTTTTTCAGTAAGTACTCCTCTTAGTGTTTTGGAAGATGAATTTAGTGTACAGAATTTTTACAGAAATTGGATAGTTTCCTTGCCCACTCTGAACTCAACGGCAAGAGCAACAACCAGCCCTGCTCTCTGTTGCTTGACTCTAGAATCCATAGGAAAAGGTGTTCAGATGCTGGGGAGTTACTTTTCTGTAAGCAGCTTCTTCTTGCATCTTTGTGGAAAAGGCAGTGGAGCAGATACAGCCAGGGGGCACAGGTTTGTCCAAACTTCACAAATAACATAGTGTCTTCTTCAACAATGTAATTACACTTCTTGTTTTAATATAGTATTGTACTTTCTAAACCGCCACTTAGTTCTACTTTATTTTATGTAGTATCTGTGCAGTGGGTATGGGCTAGATGTGTTTTGACACAGTGATGCCATTTGAGGAGGGCCAATGTGACTGAGAGAAATAAAGGTGTTCAGTAAGATGTCTACATATTTGAAGATTAAAGTTAATATTTCTATTCTTAAAACCATTTCTTTGTGTATTGCTTTTGTAATTCACATATAAAATAAAATCACTCTCAAAATCTTATTGATGCTTCATGAAAATAAGAAGGTGACAAATTATTAAATGTATAATTAAAAGTTTCACATTTAATCCTGCCACTGTAGTGATTTATGGTTTATTATTTTGTCTAAGTAATGCACTTCTTTTTTTCTAGTGTTTTTTCTTTCACCATTGTTAGTATCTGTATTATTATGGTAAAGAAATTTATCTCAAGAACACTTTTGTTCTCAGCTGCAAGATACAGAGGAGAGTTAAAGCATAGAAGATGCGATACTGCAGTTGGTGGGACAATTGCGGTGTGTTTACAGTGTTGGGCCAGAAATGCTTTACTTGTAAGAACAAAGGGCAGGATGTAGCCTCTGTGCTTCTCTGCTGTCATATTTAGGGCTAGAACAGGTGTCTTCAGTAGCCAGTCCCAGGGAGGCTCAATAAAGACATGGGGCTGGGACACACAATCTCCCTCAGTGGTGCATGCCAGAATTGGGTGGAAACCTGCAAACACAGCAGAAATAGACTTGAAATAGCCCATAGCAAAGGTTGAGCAGAGTCCAGTGCCTACAGGCTGTGGAGTCCAAGCTCTTCTCCAGAGGTAGGTCCCTATAGCAGGATTTCTTAAAAGGACTCATCAGGCTTCATGGTCACCATAGGTGCCTGAGAGACATGTGAAACCTCATTGTTTGATTGAAATGAGAGCTCTTTCCTCTCTTTCTATATTGCCCAGCCACTTGGCTGGGCTGTGCTGTCCTCTTACAAGGCTTTCTTCCAGCTACATGAAATTAGCAACTTTGGCAGGGCTGTAGTATGACTAGTGGAACAGCCCCTACTCCTCTTTTCCAGACCAGCTTGTAGTTCTGTTGGAAATGGGATGTCTACACTGCTTCAGGGTGGGCAGAACCTGGAAATTAGATCACTCACACTCAAGTGAGTGTTCCAGGTTGTGCTTGTGTATTACAGGATATTACTTCTTCCATCTGCACCCTAGAAAGCAAGTCTGAGCAGATCTGAGGTTTTGGAACTTAAGTGTTGTTTCAGGGTCACAGAGGCTCCTGAAGGTGAGATGAACACCTTGTTGCTGAGGTGGAGTTTTTTATGGGACTTCAAAGACAAAGTGAGGACTGAGTTTTCTGGTGACAATTTTCATATTCAGACTTGTATATTTTTATGTGCTCCAAATTCCTCTTGATCAGGAATCCACTTAACAAAACAAAGTTTATTCTTTTACCAACATATGGTACTAAGATTCTCCTCTTAGAGTGATTTCATACAAGAAGTGTTGTTCTTTTCTAGAATATTGCTGAATGAAATATCTTGAGTTTTATGTCTGGTTGGCTGTTTAAATTCACACTCATATTAACTTCACCTAGAGCTGTTAACTGAGCAGAAAAAATATGTTGTCATCTTTACTGTTTTAATCTAAGTATGACTTATAGATGCACTTCACAGGAATGTTTAACACAATTTAATTATGCTCTGTTGCAGGTATTGTAATTTACATTCTCAATACTATTCTGTAATATTACTGTGTTTCTTCACGTTCTTTGTCTCATTGAAAATACAGGGACCATTTCTTTTAATCCTCCACAGCAATTACAGTAGAAGTTTCTGAGAGATCTTTGCTGAATTGAAGTTGGATAAAAAGCATAAAAATGAGTTTTCTTGGGAAATGGTTATGTAGAAAAGGACTTGTGTTTTGTCTTTCTTTAGTATGTCCCTGACTTTTGAGCAAGTTTTTCATTGCCCTAATATTTTTCAGCTATTGTTTCTTTTTTGTTCTTCTATCTTTCTTTCTTTGCTCTTTTTTGTTTGTTTTGAGGTAGGCAACCTGCAAGAACAGGCAGTTGCAGGAAGTAATAAGAGGTCATAACTCCAGTATTGCTTTGCTTAATATTTTTTGAGGTTCATATTGCTGAGTAAATGCGTGTTTGAGCAAATGTGTGTTTGTTTTAGGGAAAGACTTGTTCACATGAAACTTGTCATTTTTTCCCTTGAGTTATAATGGAGAGTTTAAGATCTAGCAACCCACTTGAGAAGTTCCTGCTACTCTACTCAATCATAGGACCTTTAATTGGCAGCCTGGCATTTTCCCTGCCATCATAGTCTCTATTTGAATCAGAAGTAATTCAAAATCTTGTAATAGCTTTCTTCGGATCTCACTAATTTAATTAGTGGATGATTATTATCTCTTCTTCAAAATAATAATTCAATATGTGCAACAAATCTAGACATACAGAAATACTGTGTTGTACCACCTTATGCTGATGTTACAAAGCTGGAGGGGAGTTCCTGAAACACCTGAAAGTTCTGCTACCATTCAGTGAGACCTTGATAGGCTGAAGAGTTGGGTGGGGAGAAACCTAATGAAGTTCAAGAAAGGCAAGTGAAATGTCCTACACCTCGGGAGAAATAACCCCAAGTACCAGTACAACTTAGGGGGCTGACCTACTAGAGAGTAGCTTTGTGGAAAAGGATCTGGTAGTCTTGGATGACAAGCTGACAATGAGCTGGATGTGTGTCCTTGTGGCCAGGTGGGCCAATGATGTCCCAGGGTGTATTGGGAATAGCGTGGCCAGCAGGTCAAGGGAGGTAATCCTTCCTCTTTCCTCAGCCCTAATGAAGCCACATCTGGAATACTGTGTCCAGTTCTGGGCTCCTCAGTACAAGAAAGACAAGGAGTAACTGGAGAGAGTCCAGTGGAGGGCCATGAAGATGATTAGGGTCTGGAACGTCTCTCTTATGAGGAGAGACTGCAGCAGCTGGGCCTGTTTAGTCTAGAGAGGACTAGGAGGGATTCTCATCAACACATATAAATATCTCAAAGGTGGGTGCCAGACTCCTTCCAATGGTGCCCAACATCAGGTCAAGGAGCAACAGACATAAACTTAAGCACAAGAAGTGGTTCATTCCAACCCTAACGATTCTGTGATTCACAGCTCGCTGTTGTTTAAAATCTCCTGGTGTAACTCATTTTATGGTAACAAAAAATAAATGCAGTATCAGCTATCCCTTAGGATGCTTGCTACTTCTAGTCTTGCACTGTGAAACACAGGTGTAGGTCACCCCACAGAAGGGTGATTTCAGGGGACTTCCTTGTGTGAGCCACAGTTTAAAGATTACAGCATTTGCCTTCCTCATGAGAAGCTTCCAGAAGAGGATTGCTTTGTCCAGCTATCCATAATATTTAGCCCTGTATATGCTTACGATTGAATAGTTTATATTTTGGAACCATCATATACACACTTATTTTGAAAATACTCTGGTTGGGTTGTTTGTTTGTTTGTTTATCAGACAAATGCCTTCTTTTCACAGTAGACCAAACAGCTTTTGCTTCTTCTGGGCCATTGAAACCTAATTCTTTTGAGTGTGAGGATTACTAGCCTTTTAGGGTTTATGATGAAAAGTGTTAGCGAGACCCATGGGCAAATTCTTTGCTGGAATGAAATGGCATAGGTTGTTTGAAGTCAACTGGTTGAGCTGTTTCAATATACAGCAGAAAGGAATTTGGCCTCTGAGTCATACACCAATGGACTATACTCGAGTTTTTACATATTCTACTAGCACACAAACGTATAAAATTTGTAGGCAAGAGTATTTTTTCTGTTGTCTGCCTGACTCAGTATTATAATCACAAAATTATTAAGGTTGGAAAAGACCTTTAAGATCATTGAGTTCAGCCATTAATCTAACACTGCCAAGTCCACCACTAAACCATGTCCGTCAAGTGTCACACTTACATGTCTTTTAAATACCTCCAGGGGTGGTGACTCAACCATTTTCCTGGGCAACATGTGCTAATGCTTTCAGTAAAGTATGTCCTAATATCCAATGTAAACTTTCCTTGCCATATTCTACAAGCTATTGTAGAATGGGAGAGTATTTCATCTGCCTCTTCATCTTGGTTGGGTGGCCTATAGCAGAATCAAATCAGGGTATCTGCCCTTTTGGCCTTATTCATAAACATTCAACCTTATAGTCATCATCATTAAGCTGCAGACACTCCTTATCATAAAGTGCTATCCCACCACCTCTCCTTCCTTGCCTATTCCTTCTGAAGAGTTTATAGCCATTTTGTTTGGACTCTCTAGATGCTACACTGTTACATATGCCATATTTAAAAGTAAGAGCTAGCACAGACATTTTCATGGACTGAGAATATATGTGCAAAGTGTTGGGGCCTGTAGTGTAGGGCAAAAAAATTACAGTTAAGATCCCTGAGAACACAAATTTAAAAGAAATCTTTGCTTCTCAGATTGGAGTTCTGTCGAGTTAAAAAAGGTGCTTTTTATTCTTGTTATACATATTTTTGCCTTTTATCATGGAGTTGTTATGTATCATTACAGTTGTTTCATGAAAAAACATGGGCAAAACTGCTTTCTCTAGAGTAGAGAAAGAGTAGAAACAAGGGAAATGGAGCTTGTTTTCTAAAATGCACATATTCTGTTATGCATTGCTGAATAGCAGGGGTCAAGCAGCTAGGAAGAGCTGATTCAATGAGATGTTTATGTAGAGGAGAGTTAGCATTGTGAAGGGAATGCATGTGCAAATTTTTATTGCTTACTTGTTTCCAGGCTAAACTTTTCCCTCACAAGATCCTCAAGCCACAGGAGCCTCAGGACCCAAAGAGGATAGTTTATCTGAGAAGGATTATTACTTTTTTGATCACTGAGTTCTTCAGAAACTTTGTTAGGCATCACATAAATCTCCTGGGTGAAGCAAAATATCTTCAATTTCACTTGGTAGGCAGAGACATGCAGAGAGCTGGGCTGCAACCTCTAACTTGGCATCAGTCAGACCTGGTCCGAGAGTGAAATACCCACAGATGGTTTCTGCCATTTAAAGCACAAGAGAACAATGCATAAAAACTGGAGTTGTTCATCTAATTCTCTGCTGTTCTACTGTGCTAAAGCCAGATGATACAATTTATATGCTTCTTTCATGTATTTGCTACAAAGAAATAAAGTGCCATTCCCAAGAGCTGCTGTAGTCAGACTGTCCTGGAATTCATGGCAGGGATCCTACTTTCTTGTAGCACTATAATGCACCAGGATACCTTTTAGCTAAATGTATGCACTCAGAGAGCAAAATAAGTGATGTCAACTTTAACAATTATATGATGTAACTTGAATCTCACTTTTCAGATTTTCAATAAAACCCTATAAAAATTAATATAAACACTTTGCAAATATTTTTGGGTTAATCTGGACTGGTAGTATTCAGGAAAGAAACATGAGTGTTCTGGAACTTCTTCACAGACCTTTTGATGTAAAAGAAAGGCAAAATTATTCTTTCTAACCACCTATTCCATACAAGAAAAAACTGACTGAGAGAAAGACTAAATTTATTTCCCACAAACCAGTAACAGTTACCTCTTCTTTCATACCTCCCACTACATCTAGTTTGATGAATTCATTGCATCTTTCTTGCTGAAATATTATCATGAAATAATTCATATTTGTATTTAAAGCAGTGTGTGTGAGAGCATCATAGTTAATACTGTGCTAAGGTGGGAAAAGTTATTTTATTCACCATTTTTGGCAGCCTGGTGTTGTATATAGAACTGAAGTTTATTAAATCACACTTCCAGTTATAAGCAAGAAAAATGCTTTGGCTTTGCATGATGTATAGTGAACTTGGTGTAGCATTACGTAGTATCTTTTAAAGATTGTCAGCAAATTGCTCTATGGTATCATAAAATTTTACAGGCTAGGCTGTAATCATGTTTTACATATATAATAATGTCTTTTGATGGATCTGAGAGAAACTGAAAAAACTGATACCTTTTTTAATTGAGGCTTATTCCTTTTTTCTTGTTATACATTTTTGTGAAGTGGGAGGTGGGAAATAGGTAGGGAAAATGGGAATGACTAGTATCCTTATTTGTATGATTGCCTCTGGCTGTTGTATTTGAGAGTCAGTAAAACTTCATCGATGGGCAAAAAAGATGCTTTGGAGCAATAAATATCAATGATTGATGAAAATAAGAGGTATCTTAAGTAAATGAGGAAAGCCTGTGGGAAACAGCAGAGTGATCGAAGCAATATTAAAGTAAAAAAATTGTATTTTGGATATGGGGAGAAAGAAAATTGGTGTGATAGGACTGATAATATTTTTGCTCTCACAACCTTTGGAATTTATTCACTTTTATTTATGTGAATGCAAAGAAACCTCCCACCAACCTGTGTTTCAGTGTATCTGACTCCCCTTACTACATTAAATTTTTCTCAATGTTTACCAACAGTTTTTGAGAAAAATATCCTAAATTGGAACCCAAAGTAACTTAAATGGATTTCTGTAAATTATGTTAAAAAATTTTGTGTTAAATCCAGACCCACACAGTTCCCTAGCCTTTTGACTTTTTTGTCAAGCAACCCTGGAATAACTGGGGAGATTTTACTCGCTTCAAGTGCATTAAATATATTGATCTGCAGAAAGCTTTGGCGTCAAGCTGTCTATAGCCTCTGTCATGCTGTCAGAAAGGAAATGCTTCTGATTTTGTCTACAGGGGAAAAAAAATGAAAAATATTATCAGAGTTTCAAATTACTGTGGAAGCTGGAAAGGCCAGGGGAATTGTCTAATAGCAGCTGTATTGCAGTAAGGGGGGAAGGACTTGACTAAGAGCAGCAATAATTCTTTTTAACATCTCAGAAAACATTAAATATGCAATTTTTGAAAATAAACCCAATTTGTTCAGAAATAAACTATATAGTCACTATATACCTTCTCACCAGAGTCAGCAGCATTTTGAAGGGGATGTTTTACTTACCCTTTCCTATTTATAACACCCTGCTCTTTCTTCATAATGAGGTTCCCTTGATGTCAGTATTCTTCTTTGAGTCCTGGACTTGTTTCAGGCTGTGAGTGGATCATATAAAGCCACCCAGCTTTGCTTACTATTTTTCTTTTCTTTTTCATTAAGTTGCTTAGGTTCAGTGATTTGCGCCCTTGAGTTTCTTAGTGCTTAGTCAGGTGAAAGGTTAGACTCCCCCTGCAATTCTACTTCACACAAATTGTCATCCACATCTTCTCACAGAGCCACTATGTCACATCTCCAGCTACAATTAAGGATGGAATCATTGTGACTTTTCTGGCATAGCATTCAACTAAAAATAATGTGACTATGGTCATTGAAATCAATCTGGGTTCACAAAAAGTATTTAGAGGATATGTCTGCTGTCCTGAGTCACTTCCTACTTCATTGAATAATGACTTTTTCCATTAGTAATTGCCTGAAGAAACTTTTCCTTTAATATAGCTTAAATAGGACCTCTAAATATCTTTAGCTGCACTGCATAAACACATCCCCTCAAGTATCCACCACCATAATGTCACACACTACACTAAACTTCCCTGCCCCCATTAGCAGTCACTCATATTTCCCTTGTCCCATCATACCCTCCTCTTCCCTGCCAGACAGCACTGAGCTACTTACTGCACTTTGCTATACAGCACATCTTCCACCACTCTTACCAGCAACCCTTGCACACACATCTCCTTAACGTGCAGGATTCATGCAGCCTCAGGTACCTCATGTCCCTGCCTCTTCTCTCTTGAATGTAGTGGAAAGCAGTGCAACTGGGAGTACCAACAGCAGTGGCAGTGGCATGGCATCCCTCTCCTGAGAAAACCACATTGAATCTGAAAACTAGCCATGCTTCTAGGTGCTGTCTGCTCTTCAGATGGGGTAGTTTGCTCGATTTTTGTGCTTTGGGGTATTTTTAATGTTGCTATATGAGTGTTCATACATTTTTTTTCCTTTCTTAAACATTTTTTGTAATTATTTCTGCTCTTATAGTAGTCTATACCTCAACCCAAAGATTGCAGCTGTTTTATATTTTTATTTTACTTAGATAACTTATACTCCCATAAAGTGCACAGTCTTGACTAGAAAGTTTCTTCAAGTATCCATTTTTCTGAATGTCAGTGCCACCTTCACAGTGCTACTGTTTTACTTTCCTTATTCTGATATTCAATTATCCTCTTAAAGAGAAGAAGAATGTTCCTACATGTTCCAGGTGAAATGCTTCTCATTACAGCCAGTTTTTAACTGGTGCCTACCAGCCAGCATTATGCTTTGTTTATGCTGTGGAGTTTTGCAGGAGTAAGACAAGCAAATTCTTCTGGTGAGGTAAACATGCATTGCAAATGAAAGTTGGGTGTATCTTCTAGATTATATTTAATGGTTAGTCACCATAAGTATGTATAATAGTAAGTAGTTCTCTAGAGGAATTGTTTTACTGATGTTATTTGTCTGTGTTATCCTTCAGCTTTGAAATGTAATATCATATAGTGCATGAATAAAAGTGCTGCTGGGGTGAATTATTCTATTCTCTCTGTGGTAATGAAGGAAGAGGAATTGGAAGCTGTATTATTAATTTTTTTATGTCAGGACAGAGGTGATTTAATTGATGAAAACAATAGGCCTGCTTAGTCTATCTGGCACTAGAGGCTTAGGGTAAGATGAAGGCAGAGGGAGTTGTGATGTGAGTGAGATGGGGAAATAAGAGGAGAGATTTGATCCTGTATCTTGAATTACTTGAACATCAGTGCTATTTGCTCTTTGTTTAGCTTGACCTCTGCCATTTAGTAGAAACTCAAATTAGGAGCATAGTACTGGAAGTGAACTACTGAGTAATGCTGTCTTCCCTCTTTCCACCACAGCTGCTGTAGTATATAAATCTCTAAGAAGGTTGCTATAGTCTGTCTTCAATTTGGCAGGACTGTTTGTCCTGGTAAGGCTAGTTGTTCCCAAGTTGAGCTCCTGTGAAAATTGAAAACATTCTAATTTTTTCCCTAAGTCAGTCTCAAAGGCAGGGGATGTGTGTAGGGATGGGTGTGTGGGGGGGTGGGGGGTGTCTGGTTGGTTGGTTGGTTTTGTTGTTTTTTGTTGGGTTTTTTTTGTTTGTTTTTTTACTGCAGGTATTGTCCTTTAGCTTAAATTGTTTCTCTTCTCTGTTGCATATGAAACTTCCTCAGTTTTATTTTTGTGAGAATTTACAGGCTAAGGCCTTTTCAGGAAAGTGAGATGGGGAGGTAGGTATTTTTGTTTGACTATTTCAGTTACGTGTTCTGTCTACTTTCTCCGTTTTTTAAATTGTTCGTGTTTTAGGTGGTGAGAAGCTATAATCACTCAGAATTTCAAGTTAATTTTCCACTAATTTCTACAGAATTGATGTTTCCTAACCTAAAAACATTTATTGATACATCTTAGGCTCTCCTATGGAGACAGAGCTTATTGGTAGCTTGTAGGCTTCTTAAATACGATGAATCTTCCCTTTCTTTGTATAAATGTGTCAGAACTAGCCACCTTGGGCTGTCCGTATTGTCACCAGAGAGAAAGATATAGCTAGGCTGAGATTAATCTGACCTATTTTATGCATCCAATTTTGGATAAAGGAATTGCACTCTAAATTTCTGAGAACCATTGAAGCCTAAGGTGACTTGCATTGATGATAGTTTTTGTATTTAATCAGAATAATCCTACTTCTTTTGACTGGCAGACTAGCTCCTGGTTTATAGTGGTAATTCCTGTTACTGTCTGACTACATGTGCTTCTGTGTGTAATGGGAACATGCTGGAATACAATGTTGCTGCTTCTCAGTTCTTAATGTACGATGTCAAATGCCAAAGACAAAAACTAAGACCTGCTACAGATCTGCTTATACAAAATGGATTCTTCTTCTACATATTTCTGAAGTAATAGATATGGAGGGCTGATTCTGCTCTGAGTCTTGCAAAAGTTACAGAATTTTTGATCTTGAATCCCTCCAGGACTTGAAGGTAGGAGTCCAAGGCTGACAAAGCAGGAGTCTCTCAGATAAAGATTGAAGGTTTTTTTCTGACATCTAACAACTTGAAGTTGTTAGATTTCAGACAGGACAGTAGGATTTGGCTACTGCCAAGGAATAGGAAGGCAGATGGAAGATCCCTGTGTAAAACCTTCTTTTTAATGTTTTTAGTAAAAAAAATTCTTTCTGCTATCTAGTCCACTAGATAATAGTCATGTAATATTATTCAGAGCAGATCAAGATTTTTTGAGGTTGCTCAGTGCTAACACAGACCTTGAAGGAATTATAAAGGTGTTCAAAATACTTGAAACCCAGGTTTCAATCTCACACTGTAGCCGAGGATAAGCTTGGACTTGAATTGATTTATTGTTCTCAGTCAATCTTTTTTCTAAGAAGGCAACAATATTTATAAAGTCTTGCTGAATGACAGCTATTCAGAATTATTTGCAACAGCGTTTTTGGAAATGCTTTGCAGGTGTCTACAAGCCTTGTAAGTAGTATATCAGGAAACACACTCAAAGCTAGTACAAGGTTATCAGAAAGTGGCTTCTCCAACACATATACTGGTGGTCAGTGGGATCATAAGTGCTACCGAGTCTACTTATACCTTAAAATTTACCTAACCTGCCACTCTTCCTCTGCCCAAAGTGGAATTCCTAACCCACAGGAATGACTAGTTCTTAATTCAAGAAATATTAATCCTCCGGGGCTGAAGGGCAGTTCAGGCTGAGAATCACTTTCCACTTGACTGGGGAAAGGGTAAACATGTTTCTCCCTTTGCAGACAACTTTGTTCAGAGCTGCTCTGACACAGAGAGGAGAGATGGATAAGAGGAGCAAATGCAGCTGGGACAGTCCTAAGCCTGGTGCTCTGTGTGGATCAGGGTGGGTCAGACACTTGTGTTCTGTGGTAGGTGCATTCAAAATGAATAGAAATGTTGCTATGGCTATGAAATGTAAAAAGAATGACATTTCATAGGGAATGTTGAGAGAGTTTAGGATAAGGTATTTTGTCTTGCTCACACCATCCAATGTAACTGGAAGTCTCACTGATAGGTTTGTATGCCAGTGAAGAAGTGTAGAGTTTGCGTGTCTTGCCACTTAGTAAGTTTTGAAATATTGTTTATTTTCATGGCAGAGTTGCACTTTCTGAAAAAATGATAACATCTAGTTTACATCCACCAATAAGATGGCTCAGCATCACCTTGATGGCTTATGAATGGACAAAACCAATTTTATTACTAAGTAATCCTTACTCACAAGTCATTCTGCTATTTGACTTGGCATGCACAAGCTTTGCTGTACAATTGTGCTTTTGTGGGTTCAGAGCTGATGGATGCCATCCCGAGTCTGTGTTCCCATTGAGAAGCAGCTGCCAGAGCCTTTTCATGTCACTCCAGAATTTCTCTACTTCTTTATCCTTGCAGTTTCTCCTTTGGTTGTAGAACTGAGGAATTATTTTTAGGGTAATGTGCTTCATATATTTCTGCTCAATTTGGAAACCTTGTGTAGGATCTTCTTCCTAATTAACAGCAGCACCCATGTAGTCTGATGATGTTCTCAATTCTTGTCAGTCTTTTCACTATCACTTCATACTACACATTTTGCTATTGTTCTATTGCCAGCTTACTTGAAGATTTGTAAGCCAGCTACAAGTGATGAGAGCTCACTTTGTCTCATTTGGCTGTACCTGCACGAAAGCTTTATGGGTTGCTGGAAAGCAACTGTTTAGCAACTGCCAGAGATAACTGTTTCTTCATTTACAGCCTAGCCTTGTGAAATTACACAGTGCTCTTGTATTCCCTTGGGAACAAAATCTGTTACAATTACGAGTATTGTAAGAGTTGGAGTTTCGCAGAATCATAGTGCTGGTGTTATCAATCTCTTCTCCAGTGTCATCTGTATTGCAGTGTAAGGATCACTATATACCTTTAGAGGACCACCTTCGGGATTTCTCTTTGATAAGAGGTTGACCTTGAAGCCCTTTCTAGACCTTGAACAGTATGTTTGGAACATACTGGCTTTGTTTTGCTGGAGTTAAAACCACTTAATTCTTGAAGGAAATTAAGGCTTATTAGTGAAGTTTTTTGACGTGTTTTAAAACTAGCTCTACTTTGAGAATCATCCTACTCCTTGTGAGTCCAGGTTATAATCACTGATTTGTGTTTTTTTTCTCTTAAACAGCAAAGGTGAAGCTTTCCTTGCTTTATGCAGACCAAGCCTTACCAGCTTAGTTGGTCATACCCATTCTCCTGCAGCATGACAAAAGGGGCTTCCT
>JAOXXN010000395.1:85995723-86020833 GCA_026770055.1 Myrmophylax atrothorax
AGAGCTAGTCAACAAACCTAAAGCAAGGCTGAGCTTGTATAAGAGCAAGCTCTCAGTTCATTTAGTACAAAGAGACAGTCTAGAGCCTTTATCAAACTAGCCACTGCCAGTTTCCCTCCCCTGAGGGAATAAGAATCCTCAATGAAGGAAGAAATTATTTTTTGGAACATGTAAGTTGCATCCACTCTGCCACAGTCTTTGCCTTTTCAATGAACAGTTTAGGACATCAGAGAAAATGTGTTAAATTTACTACAGTTTTCTCAAAAGACTCTGAAAGAAGACAGAAGGAGAGACAAAGACATCCATTCCAACCTTAGTTAACAGAGCAATTCCCACAAAGTATGTAGACAGTTTGCATTTGGGGATGAGGAGGTGGGTATTTTGGGTTTCATTTTGGTTTTTTAACCAGGGCTATATAGTGTACTTCAGGGACTCTATTAATAGAGTTTTCACATTTCTATTTTTGTTCCCATTTTGAAGTACCAAGAAAACAATTGCAATCTTTTTCTCACTTCCCTTCTGGTATCATTATAATATATTTCCTGGGCAGCTTCTAAGATAAATGTAACAAGTGTTAGCACATAGCTATTAAATCTTATAAGACCGCAAAATAGCTGTTCCTGTCTCTCCATTTGCAACTTTTGTAATAAAGCACCTTTTAACTACGAAATCTATCAAAGGTATAGGAAAGTTCTCACATTGTTTACCCATTGTACTTCCTGTTAAGCCTCAATGTCCAAAATAACATCAGTGTCAGTTGTTACTCCAGACTCATGTATGCACAATTAAGAATATGATAGAATTTTTTCTTTTTCTGATTTCATCATGAGACTCAATACAATCTTGGCTGTTCAATACTAATTTTGATACTTCTCCAGGGTGATATCTAGAATACAGATGCTGTTTCAATCGTGTTTTGTACTCGGTATTATAAATTATTATTGACTTTGGTTTAAGCTTAGAATTTGTCCCACCTTGCACTGTTTAAAACCTATTCTCCTTGTAAGATCTGTTCTGCACTTGCACACTGCACACCTTTTCTCTATCACAAGCTTGCAGCAACTTGGTTTTTTCAAGCATTATTCTTAATAATGCAATTCATGTGATTATGGCATTTTGGAGACAGGAAACATTCTAATGCTAGTCTGAGGCTTTTTTAACGGTGAGGTTTTTTCCTTCCATTAATTCTACTACAAGGATCGTGATTTTCAAAGCAGTAGTCCTGCAGTATCTTGAAACACATACATATACTTCTTTGACTTAATTTAAACATCTTCCTAAAAACCATGGTCCACTAAAAATGTCCCTAGAAGATGTGAAAGTGTCTGCTAATAATTTTTAATTGCAGTTTGTAGGCTTTTTTTTCTTTCATCCTGAACCTTCAGCTCCAAAGATGATGTTTTATTACAATACTTTGATTCCTTTGGGCAATCTAAACAGTTGTCTTCAATGTTATCTCACAGATTTTCTTGTTTTCCTGTCCCCATCTGCATTTATAATTGAGAAACAAGATACTCACTAAAGTTCTCCAAGGGGAATTTTTATTTTACTAATAATCTGCATTTCCGGAAGCTTTAAAGCCATATTCCTATACTCTTTTGTAAAGGAATAATGCAAGTACTACTGAAACCAAATAAAACATTATCCTGAATTGAATTTCTCAAGTCAGTGTTCCATTAGTAATTGAGTAATTCTACAGTTCCTCTTTGCCTCTTCCTAATGCATTGTTTAAGGCCAGATGTTGTGTGGAGTGGGCTGCTGTTGTTCACTAAGCAAGTAATTTTATTCATAGGTTACTTTATTGAACAGATTTGTAGAGTCATACCATTATACAGACTTGTCCCTCTTCGCCCCGGCAGTAGCTGTATCTGGTCTAGCCAGATGTGCAGCAGTGCTGTGCCTGCAGGGATCTGAGCCATCTGCTCTGTGTCAGTTGGACATACCATAATTTCTTTAATACTTAGGTGGTCTTAAGAATAATTTCAAGATACAGTATTTGACATAGGCTGCAGGGAGACTATGAGCCTCAGACTGTGAGTTCTGCATACATTTCTGACTCCTTTATAACCACAGCAGTCAATTACTTCCTTAGTAAACTTGATATAAACCATCCAGTGAAAGAACAAGTGCATTCTTTTCACACAAACAGAAAAGTGAGAAAAATGTGTCTTCTACCTGCTCTCTTTCCTTCTTCATTCTTTTTAAGGTTCTAGCCCTAGAGTAACAGCCTGATATCTACCTTCAGCTGTGAGCACAAGGCCTGGCTCGGGGTTCAGTAGGATTACAAGTCACAGTAGCAGTCTATCTTTCTCTTCTTACCTCCAGTCTAGCTGGTGTGTGGTTACAGCCCCACAACATTCTGACTCATGAACAGAGTATTTTCCATCTCAAACAGGGAGAAAAAAAATCAGTTTCTTAACACTACAACATAACAATATCCAGAAAAGTAACTTTGAATAACTTTAGGGAGTACAAAAATGCGTAAATACAAACTTCTTGACAAATTGTAGTTTGTATGCTAACAGAATAAAAGGCAAACCAACACTAGATTATGAAGAGCAAAACAGTGCTGATGCTGCAGTATTTTACTGTTGTTAGAAATAAATTATTTGGACACATTTCTGGAAAGGGATATATCAGTCTTGATTTTGCTTCTGTGCTGTTGTTGCTCCACTGATTAAACACTGAATATTCTCTGTTGTTGATTCCAGAACTGAGCAATGAATTAACCTGTGTGGTCTGAATTGCTTCATTCATTAGAGGCAACCCCTGTGGCTTGCTTGTAACTTTGATGCACTTATTATGGCTAATAAGGTGTTCTTACAGTCATCTTATTTGCCCAGTCTGGCCCTAACCCTTGAATAAAATCTCTAGGTCTGTCTTGTGATATTGTTTAAAGCAATTTAGCAAACTTATGCTGATACTAATTAGATTTCTACTCACACAGAACCTCAGAGAATGGTTCATGTTGGAAGAAACCTCTTGAGATTGTCTGGTCCAACCCCCCTGCTAAAGCAAAGTCTTCTGAAGCAGCTTGCCAGACCTGATTGCAATGGTCTTACAGTAGGGCAGGATGCTGTTGAACTTCTTTGCCATGAGTGTACACTTACTGGGTCATGGTCAGCTTGTGGTTCACCATTCTTCCAAGGTTGTCCTCTGCAAAGCTAATTTCCAGACACTCAGTCCCCAGCATGTACTGGTGTCTGAGATGATTCCTGCACAGAGGCAGGACTTAATACCACCCACTTATTGAAGTTAATGAGATTCCTCTCTGTCCATCTGTCCAGGTCCTACTGAATGGCAGCATATTCTGCTGGATAGCACAAACTGATACCATCTGGTGTATCATCTACAGATTAGCTGAGAGTACACTCAGTTTTGTCATCCAGGTTTTTAATGAATGTATTAACAGTATTTGCTCCAGTATAAGCCTGTGGAGTGTACTACTATATCTTTCCTCCTGCTGGACTTTGTGCTACTCATCATACCCCTCTGGGACTGGCAGCTCAGCCAGTTTTCCATCTCACTGTCTACTTATCTAATCTGTATTTTGCCAGCTTGTCTGAGAAGGTTATAGGAGATAATGTCAAAAGCCTTACTAAAGTCAAGTTAAAAAAACCCTCCACTGCTCAAACAAAAACCACCACAATGGTCACCTCATAGTAGAAGGTGATGAGATGCTCAACATGACTTCTGCATAAATCTATGCTAACCTATCCTGACTACCTTCTTGGCCCTTGTCTGTTTGGAAATTTTTTCCAAAGGAAGTTGATCTATCACCTTTCTAGGGACTGAGGTAAAGCTGACAAACCTGAGCCCAAGTTGAGTCCCAAGTGTGTAAATATTTTCTCCTCTACACAAAGCACAGATCACACCAAGTGTTTTGACATAAAAGCAATAGTAATAACCATCAAGTATTTAAGTGTAGTGACTCATATTTTTCAGGCTAGATGATTCTGCTCTGAGATGCAGCACTGTGGACCAATCTAGTTCAGCAGCAGGGAGGCATTCAACCAAAGGGAATTTTGGTTGTTGCTAGCATCTGACAGCATACATGAGAAGTAGGCAGACTTCATCAGTGATAAAAGGTGACATTCCTATCTTCATGATGGCATATTCTTCTTCCAAGAGAAGAAAGAGGATTGTTCTGACTCTCCGGTCCTATCTATTGTTACCCCTAAGTGGGCGGATTAGACTGACTGCTGAGTTGGAAATGAGTCAGTGAGGTTTCATTGCTTCCTCTTTGTTTCAGGCTCTTACATGTCTGTCTCGAATATTTTCTGCAACTGTAATTGACAAGTTGATGTACTTGAAGGTAACTTCCCTTCAAGTGGAGTAGGGTGCCTCTTTATAATTCATTTCTAGCCCATTGCAGCTGTTCCTCATCTTAAAAATATGGGTTTTAGTAGTCTTCTGATGAATTGTGTTCCTTATAAAATGATGGGTGAGTGGAGGTGGGGACAAGTTTTTTAAGGCAGCTATTTCATCTATGCTCTCAGTTTTACCATTGCAGCATGCAGTAATATAAAATTTAAGAGGTCAGTAAACAACTTAGCAGTAACTAAGCAATTAAACAAAAGCTTTTCCTCAGTTTTTGATGACTGGGGGGAGATGAGGAGAACCAGAGTTCCATTGAAATGTGTGTGTGCATTGGGAAATTTACAAATGAATTGGTTATGTCATGCTTTTTAACAATTAGAAAGATTTACAGTCTGCATGCAATTAATGAAGGTGTTGATTCATGTTATTTCTTTCTTTAAGGCATTTATGTGCTCTTTTCCTGACATAAAAATATTTTAAAATATTCAGGTTAGGATAAAACTTACTTTCATTAGGGAAACTGCACTAGTATAGTGATGTGGCTTATTTTATGCAGAAAACCTCCTGCATGTTAATTGTCAGACATATGATTGTTTTGTTTGTACTACCCAGTCAAGACTTTTTATAGGCCATTGGATAATGCTATAATCCTCTAACAAATCAGTGGTAAATTAGCAAAATATGTGGATCCAAATTCTTCATTCATTTGCATCCCCTTCTGTGGTGATGAATTTCTACATACTCCTTAACCTTGTTCAAGAAAAATTTAAAGATCACTTTTGAATTCTGATTAATATTCGACCAGTTGAATAATTTTTCTATAATAAGTGAAATCATACCAATAACAGATATGAATTTTAGCATACTATGATGTATTTGCTTTTGTTATTTACATAGAACGGCTAGCAAGCATCATGGACTAAAGTAAATATCACTGGGTTTGGAAAAAAACATATAAAGTGTTCTCAGTGAAACTGAAAATTCAGTAGTACACAATTCAATATTCCAGGTGAGGCCACCCCACTGCAGAGCAGAGTGGGACAATCCCCTCCCTCGACTGGCTGGCGATGCTGTACCTGATGTCCCCCAGGACACGGTTGGCCCTCCTGGCTGCCAGGGCACTGCTGACTCATATTCCACTTGCCATCAACCAGGACCCCCAGGTCCCTTTCCATGGCACTGCTTTCCAGCATCTCATTCCCCAATCTGTACAAACATCCAGGCTTGCCCCATCCCAGGTGCAGAATCCAGCACTTGCCTTTGTTGAACTTCATATGGTTGGTGATTGCCCAGTCCTCCAATTTGTCAAGGTCTCTCTGCAGGACCTCCCTGCCTTTGAGGTAGTCAACAGCTCCTCCCAGTTTTGTGTCATCTGTAAACTTGCTCAGTATCCCTTCCAGTCCTGAGTCCAAGGTGTTTATGAAGATGTTGAAGAGCACAAGGTCCAAGATGGAGCTCTGAAGAACTCCACTAGTGACAAGTCGCCAGTCTGATGTTACGCCATTCACTATTGCCCTCTGTGCTTGATCCATGAGCCAATTGCACACCCACCCCATGATGAGTTTATCCAGCTGTGCTGGACATTTTGTCCAGCAGGATCCTATGAGAGGCAGTATCAAAAGCTTTACTGAAATACCAAAAAGATTACATCAATTGTCTTCCCTTGATCAGCTAGGAGGGTTAACTTGTTATAAAAGGAAATCAGGTTGGCTAAGAAGGACTTGCTTCCCATGAAGCCATGCTGACTGTAACCAATCACAGTGTTGTCTTTCAGGTTTTTTCAATGCCTTCCAGGATAATCTTCTCCATAACTTCACTAGGCACTGAGGTGACACTAATGGGCCTGTAGTTTCTGGGGTCCTCCTTCTTGCCCTTCTAAAAAACTGGAACAAGATTTGCCAGCTTCTGCTGGCTGGGGCATCTCTGGATTCCCAAGATCACTCGAAAAAAAAACAAGAGAGGTTATGCAATGAATCATCTAGCTCTTTGAGAATTCTCAGATGAACCCCATCATGCCCCACAGATTTTTAGGGATCCAGCTAAAGCAGCAGACTCCACACAAATTCAGAGGCTACTGGGAGTTGACCATTCTTGCAGTCATGGTCTGGGAAGGCAACTGTCATTTGATAAGGTTTGTGAGTTCTCAACCCAGGTTAACTGTTAGGGGAACTTGTGTTCCCCCCAAGAAATTTCAACGTGGTTATACTGGCTGAGACTGCAGTTTGGGGGTTTGAGGTTTGTTTTTTTTATTAGCAGCCCTAGTGCAATTTTGAACTTAATTCCCTCTATGTACTCCCTTATACTTCTTCACAAAGCAGTTCTGGTGTGTACAGACAAGATCCTTTGGAGGAGGGCTGTACAGAAAACTTCTTTCCAAATGTGGTTCAGCCTCAAATGGGGACAGAAGACATTGGTGGTCCCTTTCAGCACCTTGGTAATATTTCTGCACTGGGAACAGCTCTCCAGATAACCCAGCAAAATGTAGTTTCAATGTAAGTATGAAAGCTACAGATGGATGTAGTGTCTTTGGTGAAAATTGCTTCAATATACTGCTCTGTTCAGGTGGCACTAATTTCCATGTTACTTTGAACAGAGCTAGAAAGCACTGCAGATATTGCCAGGAGGTTTAGCTGTTGGCATGGTCTTCAAGCTGGGCCTTTTCTCTGAGGCCTATGCAAAGGACTTACTTCATGTAGATGAGACCTCGGAGCAGCATTCAGTTTTTACCTGTGAATAACTCCAACCTGAGTCCCTCAGAGAAGTGAAGGGGTGCTGTGTTGAAAATTCTTACCTGTTAATTTCTGTGTGATGATAATGTGCTTTCTGCTGTGTGCCTTGGATGTTAATGGCATGACTGTTGGACCCACTTGAACTAACTAATCACAATAAATGCAGAAGTAATGGTGATTATGCTTTGGATAGATCTGATACATATTTGTATACTGTTTTTTTTCGCGTAGGGGAGGTACATCATGTTAAAATAGGCCAACAGAATTGCTCTAACTGATTTCTGAAGGTATGAGGTCAGAGAGGAGAGAGGATGTGTAAGCATTGCAAGAAAGGTTTTGCCAGACGTGAGACTGAAGGGAAATGGTACAGCTCTGAAAGTCTCCTGATGTGACACAGTGGTTCAAGTTAAACCCTTTGAAAGGCAGAACACTGGAGTGCTGACTGAGCATGCAGGACTTGTGTGTAGGGCATTTATGACCTGCCAAGGCACACAGAGCTTCTTTCAGGGAAGGTACTTTCTTCCCTGGAGGAAAACTTACTTAACATTCCTTCACACTAGTTCAAATGCAAGGATGAGGGGATTTTAAGAAAGCATAACTTTGCAACCCATGATGAACAAATGTGTCCAATGCCTTGCTTCAGAAGGCTTTCTTTGGCCTGAGTGCAGGACACCGTGATGGGTAGCTGTAATGTGATCACTGCGGCTCTGTCCCTGTGGCCAATATACTGGTGCAAGCCACACTAGCTGTGAGGCAGGAAAACCCTTTTGGGAAACTCAATACAGAGAGAATTACAATAGCTTTTCTTTGTGGCTGCAGGGGCATGTGTTTTGCTGTTGGGAGGCTATACAGGGATAAATAAGGGGACAACCTGTTCAAACTATGGAGCTGCATGAACTCTTTTCATGCTGCATCTGATGTCGTGCCTTTTGGTGGAATTGACAAGGTCAGAGGCATTGTAAGGGTTCTGAAGTGCCACGTGACTTTCACATATCCTGACTGGCAGGCATGATGCTTCATGTCACATTTCCAGGGGCAGGCTGTCACTCAACTGAGAATAGGTGCCCCTTGTCATGGAGAGACCTTTTGGCTGAACAACTCTGTGGAAGTGCATCCAAATTAAGCAAGTGGTTCAGAATAAGGACTATCTATCTCATTTATATAATAGTATGCTGAAGATAATCTGAAAATGAGCCAATTTACACACTTTTCATACATTATGAAATACTGGTTCTGATGGGAGTATCTCTCTCCAGTGCTGTAAGTTCTCATTTTGTGGAAGGAAGTTTCACAGCAACACACAAAATAATATAGTGCTTCAAAATAAGATCCATATTAATGTGATAGCCAGTTAGATTGAATTTTTTTTCCTAGTATGAAACTGGGGACAAAAAGTAGTTTCAGTGTGAAAAGAATCAGTTTTCAGCTCGAAATTATTGCTGAAATGAAAGAAATACTGGGATTTTTTGTTGGTGTTCTCCATCAAGGTTTATGACTTCTCCTTGCTCAAGCAGGGTATACACAGCACATCACAAACAGGTGATTATTACCAAGAGACACGGATTTTTCATTTTAGTCCAAAAGGCTGAAAGTTGTTATAAAACTGCTCCCTTTCACTGTCAGGCAACGTGGTCATTAGCTTTGATTAACTTTGCTTTCTCTCTGATCCTCTGGACATTTTTTTTTTCAAGTCTGACTGATGTTGAGCAGAGAAGAGAACATATTTTTCCTGATCAATGCCATGCTGAATCTGACTGCTGACAAGTATAAGCCTTTTTGCTCCTCATTAAGTCCTTTAATTTCTTTCTTTCCTCCCTCAAATTTTTAAATTTCATGTTATCTATACATCTATGTTGGCCCTTGTTAGCATGATCTTCTCTGTCTCAGCATTTCTCACATATCCCAAGAAGGAGGAGGAGAAATTAAGCAAAGTCTAGAATGGTTTCCTTCATTGGTCCAAATCTTAGTATTTTAGTTTCTTGACATTCTGCGATGCATAGCAGGACCTCAGGGCCATGACCTCGCCTCAGATAAGTGAAAACTTTTCACTGTTCAGAGAGTTTGCTATTAGACCCTGTCCTTTTCATTCATGCAGTGGGTGGACTTTAAAGAAGGAGGACTTACTACCCCAGTGCTTCAGGGAACAAATTGAGTACATGAGGTCAAATATGGGAATCTGAAGAGGAGATAAATTATTGAGTGCAGACACAATTTCCTAGTTTTCCCCCCCATGTACAACGCATTACACACTGTAGCAAGGCTGACTGATACTAATCTGTTAATGTAGACTGGTTTTGCACTTATATAACTTGTACCATCATCGCTACTTGAAGCTTGTACATACCTACATGGAAAATTTACAGCCTTTGTATAGAGATGAGTTTTATAACTTGCTTTCCTCTTGGTATTGGTGATACTAATAATTCTTCAGTTCCTCAGGGCAGTTTGAAAGAACTAAAGGGCATAAGTGGGTTCAGTTTTAATTATGCAAAAACTAGTTCTAATTGAATGACCATCTGATACTTGAATAATTGTAGATTAGGGATTGAATAGGCAAATATGGCTTATTTTGTTGTATTGCAAGTGTAACTGGTAACCTGGGACTGAGGTTTTTTCCAAGAGAAGAGTTAAGGAGGATGAGTAGGTGTGTGGGAGTTTCAGCTCTCAATTACTCATTTGCCGAGGACAGAACAGGAAGTGAACATGGGAAAAGTACTGTATCTCTGTAAAGCCATAAAGACTAACCCTCAGTCTCTTCTCTGCCTTACCACAGGGCCTAACCACTGACATGGAAGTTGATTTGCCCAGTTTTCCTCTAAGTCATGTTGTGGTTTAGGAATGGTACTTCCCAACTTACAGAACCACAGAATATGTGGAGTTGGGGGAGACCCACAAGGATGATCAAGTCCAGCTCTTAGCCCTGCACAGGACCATCCCAAAGAGTCATACCATGTGCCAAAGAGTATCATCCAAATGCTTCTTGAACTTTGTCAGCCTTGCTGCTGTGACCACTTCCCTGGGGAGCCTGTTCCAGTGCCCAACCACCCTCTGGGGGAAGAACCTTTTCCTAACACCCAACCTCAACCTCCCCTGACACAACTTCATGCCATTCCCTCAGATCCTGTCACTGGTCACCACAGAGAAAAGATTTAGTGCTCCCACTGAGACTCTCCTGCTCCCCCATCCCCCTTCCTCTCCCTCTGCAGCAGCATGGAAAGCAGAATTGGACGCAGAAAAGGTAAAGATCGTGGATTGAGACAAGAATGATTTGCTAGAAACAGCAATGAGATATGTAAACAAACAGTAAGCAAAAGTATTAATGACAGAGGGTACAAGAAAGAGGAGAAAGATTCATATGGAACCCCTCTGGCAACAGACAATAACTGATTGCTCCCTCTGCCATGCTGCACTAACCCAGAAGGGATCCTTCTCCCTGGAAGAGACTCCCTTCCCTCCTCTCTTAGCAATGACCTGAGGTGGTATAGATTATCCTCTGGCTCCTAGCTGTATCCTCTACTGCAAAAATTAACCCTGTCCTGGCCAGAACTAGAACAGTTGCTTCTTTAGTTCCTCTTCAGAAATCCCAGTATCAAACTTAACCTCAATATAAAAATTCTTTTTTATGGCCACTTGCTAATGCCTCTGCTCTTGCAAATCTTCCAGTTTCATTTGTGTCTATGAACAAACATTAAAAATGCAATTATGGTGTTGTGGAGTTTGTAGATCTGTGATTTCCCATCCTCATCTCTGAATTTCTAAACTTCCTTCAACTTATTGTGGCTATTATAATTTTAGAGAAGTGGAATGCTCTGCTGCCTGCTCTCTGACTGCTGTGAGGAAGGGGAAAGAGAAGAGACATTGGTTATATTAGGTTAGATAGTTGCAAAATCTGTTCAGGAGATTGGATATTTGCTGAAGGATTTGTGTGTTACGTTCATTTTGAGTATACAGGTATCTCATAGTTTTGGCTCAGAAAAAATCCAGGAGAGTCCTATCAGTGGAATTGTTAAGGGGGCTTGAGGGAAGGGTTTGCTGGTTTTTGTTTGGTTGTTTTGGAGGGTCTTTTCCACAAACTGTATCAGGATTATGAGAACATTTCCTTCTTCTGAGGTATAAAAGACATTAGCTAAAGTGATTCTTTTTGTCTGGATGTTTGAGCCCATGTCTGTCTTCTGTCTTTTGACTTCTGCTACTGCAAGGATGGGATATTCTGAACCGGGGTCATCTTTCCAGTTCTGTAACTCTGTCACACAAAACAGAGGTATTTATCAAGCAAGACAGCAAGTGGGGTTTTTTGTCTGTGAGACTGAAGATTTTGATTCAGACATCTGCTTCAGTGCATATATAATGTCAAAATTAGCAACTCTGACTTAAGTTTTACACCACTCTAGAAAAACTGACATGCCAACAGTGAGATTTCTCCTGGCATGTAATGGGTTTAACTTACTACTTCTAAGGAAATGTTCTATGCAGTAGGATATTGGTTAAAAGGAAAAAAATGGTGCTTTCTACTTCTGTATATTTAATTTTGGATTTGGTGGAAATCTTCATTTGATCTGAATACAAAAAAAAGAACCTGTTGTGAGGTTTGTGTGTTCATGTTTGCTTTTGTTCAGTGGTCAATCCAGGATATGTTATCTAGGCAGCCCTACATTTGACTTTCTTTACAGGGACAGTGGTGAAATACGTGAGAGCTCTCTCACTGCAGATTTTCACCTGTGTGCAGTTTTTAGCCAGCATCATAGGAGATCCTAAGCTGCTGTAACATACCCCTTGGAGTTTTTTTCCAGATTGGATCCACATAAGGTGTGGGACAGCTTCTGGGGCAAAAGGTAGCCTAGATCCCTGTTACATTAAGCACAAGGGCATGGACTTTAGAGTACAAATAATTTCATTGCATCCTAAAAAAAGGCCTAATTAGGACAGCTTGTCTAAGACATAACTTACCTACAAGGGCAGTAAGACTGTTGCATGATAAACCTGTAAACATTCATTTTCAATATATAGTTTGGAATCTACTGTTATAAGGAAAATTCACAAGTACATTCCTTGTAAATGAAAACTTGCATTAGTCCTCAGTTCCAAAGTATAATTGTCAAATTGCTGGGTTTGCTGTCAGGGATGGTTGCATAGAGTTTGTCAGTTTGCCAAATAGCCTTTAATAACTTTCCTGGTTTTACAGCATTTTGCTTCCAAACTGTTCTTGCTCAGAAAGAACAAGGGCTTGTAAATCTAAGTCATTTCTCAGTTAGAGGCATCCAGAACAAAAGGACCCTCTTGGTTTTGGTTTGGAGATTTTTTTTGGCAAGATGCTGAATGGTTACTCTGAAGTAGTTTGGGCTACTCTTTGTAAGCCTGAAGTATCTCTGAATTGGCTTCCATGCATTGGGAATATGAGAATAGACTTACATAAGAGGATATAGCAAAGCTGATGGGAGTATTGGAGCAAAGAACCACTTGAAGTTCATATTCATGCTCATGGAATGGTATACTCAATTTCAATTAAGTATTTTCATTTCATGGAGATGTTACAGGACTTTCTTCGACCCCATCCCCTACTGCTTTGTCAACACCACTCAGTTGATGCAAAAGACTCCTGTTTATCTGTGGTAGAAGGAGACAGAGCAGAGAAGGACAATTACACTGGGTGGCTCTGGAAAGCAAATACAGATAATACAAAACATATGCAGATCACACTACAAAAATGCACAGTAAAAGTGTAATGGAGATGAGATGTCAGTGAGCTGATACTCACCTGAGCCAGTTGGACACTTGCCATGTGAGGCTGGTTATATGGGTACTGAGTCCAAGCTGGCTCTGCCTGGAGCCAGCACAGATACCTCTGTGCCTGTAGCCTGATTAATCCACCACCTGAGTACCTGCCCATGGTACATGGTAAGTTGGCTGGGTTTAATGTAAACTTATTTTCCCAATTTTCACTGGGTCCTTTAGCACAATATTTTTTTCCAGAGTGTTTTTAACCCACTCTTAAGACTATAAACTCTTCCTATTTGGTAGGGGATTTCCTGTCTTCAGATTGAAATTTGTGGCTTTTCTAGGAAAGCATGACATTGCTTTCTAGGTGATATCTCAAGATTTCTGTTTTGAATAGATATAACTGTATCCAAGTAGATATAACTGTACACATGCTTGTTTATTAAATTATCATTAATATGTAGATCTTCACAGTTCATTTTAGTAGAATAGTCTTCTAAATTCATAAGTCAAAAGAAAGTCTTCTAATGATAAACTAAGGCCAAATGCAAATTTGGTGTGAGAATGAACACATCTCTTTCTGTAGTGTGGGTGAAATGCTCAGTGTGAATTCCTGACTGGAGTAAACTGAAACATGGGATGGAGGGGATGCATCCCTGCTCTGTAGAATCTGCTGCAGACAACTGGATTGATGCCAAGTGTAAGCATCCTCTGACCAATATAGCCACCTTTCCCTCTTTTATTTCTTTATCTTAGTAACCTGAATTTCACTGCAGTTTTGGAGTAGATGGATAGTAGCTTGCATGAGGCTCTCAGTGGCCTCTCTCTCACTTTGAGAAGTAATAGTCTTTCCACAATATTATAAAGCAGTAAGATTTTAGCATAAGTAAGACTTGAGCTATGTCTCATGCCTTTGAACTACAGCAAATATCCATCTGTTGTTTGAATGCCATTTGGAATGCTTAACTCCTGCCAAATCCTGCTGCCTTTGAAGTCCATGGAAGTCTTGTCACTGACCCTGGCTGGGATAGAATTTTAGATAACAAAATTTCTGTTTACCTTTGTTTCACATAATTTTTGTGTGGACTCTAACAGAAAATATCTCTGTATGATCAGGACTGGATGAGGGAAGAGGGGATTTATAAGCAATATGTCTAATATGTCTCTCTGGTTGAGTGATGAAGAATCTTGTAGTTCACTGATTTTATAAGGTTATAATGCCAGTTAAGTTTTGATGGTGTTGTGTTTTCTCATTCTCTTTAGGAATCATTTACTGGGGGTATGTATTGACAAAGGGAATTTTAATTACATGAACTTGGACATCATACCAATTGTTTAAAAATCAATTATTCACACAGTGCTGCTTTTCCTGAATAGTGAAGAAATATTTACCCTTGTTAGGAAAGGCAGTTGAATGACTCCAAATGCTCTACATAGTGACTGATCATTTGAGATATTTAATGTTTTGGCAATTTGTAGTTCCACACTTGTGGAATGTATAGACTTTTATCTCTGGATCTCTTGAATGCTTGTGATGTGTAATAGGCTTTTAAGCATCTGCTTAGGTATTGCCTGCACTTAATATTTTCCGTATCTGTGATTGTACCATGTGCTGTCATGGAGAGGATTATACCATCAGTGTTGTGTCAGAGTAGCATGGAATTGCAGTCTGATGCATAATTAGAGGGATATATTCAGGAATTTTTCTTAAGTGACTGAATTTATATTGATTATTCAGAATAAGTACACATCAAATTACAGATTTTGTATCTATGTAAGAAGCATATCTACACTTCAAATGCCACAGGCTGAAAGGGCACTGAAAAAATATGGAAGGATGAGCAGAAATGGATGTGGACCAGATCAAGTGCTCAGAATAGATTAGGGAGAGGTGTTTTGTGCAAAGTGATTTTGTGCTTAGTGACTCCTCATCTTTCTTAGTGCCAGACTGTTCCTGTCACACAGATTAGAGATGGCTGGAGGGTGGATTCAGTGAGCTCTGAAGAGCCTTTGCAGCAGCCAGCACCTATGAGACACAGAAGAATGTCTCTTTGGTGTTGGGATAAGCAAGGAGGGGCTCATTTTATATTTTTTTTGCAGATGGACAGAAACTATGCTGTTCTGGTATTGCTAGATATATCCATAGCAGGATACATCAAAGCAGTCCTAGAGCTTTGAGAAAATTGGCCCTATGAGCTGTTGCAACTCTGGTGATGGACAAAGAGGAATAAAGGTTCTAAATTGCCCAAGATAAAGGCTACCCTGCATTCTGCTGACCTAACAAAAAATAGTGGTTGAAGGAAGTCTCCCTTTTTCTCAGTCCAGAAATGCAAATCATAATAAGTCATGTGGGGTTTGATCCAGAGCTTCCAGATGTTGTGTGGGGGCTCATATTGAAAATACAATAGATAATATAAAACAGATGGTTCCATATTGTGTGAAACTACAGCTCATTATTTAAAGTGCTGCAGAATTTAACATGAGACCTAAGTGAGCTTCGAAGTGCTGTACTTCAATGCTTTGGTGTCGGTTCCTCGACAATGAGTTGAAAAGCCATATAACTAAAGAGCTTGTCCTTCTGTTTCTTCTGCCAAATGGTAGATGGGAGTTTCAGGTGCTTATCAGTGTACAATTTAACCTAGAAAGAAACATGTATCTTGAATGAAAGTGTAGAAACCATAACTATTACTAATTTAAGTGGGATTGTTTATACCAGATGTGTTGTCAGAATCTCAGCTGATTTCTGTATCACTGTGAAGATGTAGAACTCACTGGAGTTGCTGATTTGCAAACCTGAAAAGAAAGGTATAATCATGGCTTCTGTCTGTAAAGTTTTGTGTAAGAATGAGCACAGAACTTGTTATGGTTGCCCTGCACAGGTACTCAATATTTTATATGAAGCGCTATTTTGAGTATTCTATTAATTATTTAAAGCTAAACATGGTTTTTCTTTTACATAGGAGAGATTTGTGAGTGGTAAACGTTAAAGTGTATGGAATATTGTTGCCAGAACTATTAATTTTTTGCAGTAATCTGCTAAAGACAGACATATTAGAGCAGCAGGGAAGGTAAGATTTATCTCTAAGGTAAAACTAGTCACTGTAACAGGGACTTATGAATAACCATTTAGACCAGCTCTGTGGCCCATTAGGTTCAGTGTTCTGCCACTGCTTCTAGCTTCTTCCAGCTTTTTTCCATTTATTGAATTGAGATTTTTTAAGAATCTAGTTAAAATTTATTCATCAGAGTAATCTCATTGGTTCACCTTTATCTCTATATATTGTTGATGAATTTCAGCTCTATTCTGTGCTGCTGAAGTCATAAGTAAATGCCACAGTTTCTGTTTATTAAAAATGAACCCTCAAAAAGCTAGGATACAAACTATTACAAATATATAAACTATTGAAGCACCAACTCTGAGACACCTACAGGAAAAAAACCCTGATATTTTAAGGCTGAGCAATCTGGAATTGTTCAGCCTAGAGAAGAGAAAGCTTCAGGAAGATATTGTAGCACCCCTTCACAGGTTGCATTATATTGTTACTTTTTAATGTTTCTGGTAAGAACCTTTTCAGATGTGTACCTCACCTAATTTCTAATTGGTGTAGTCACAACACTTTCTTCATACACCTTTTCCATCATATAAGAAAATATCTAAATTTTTCATTCCATTGGTTGTTTTGCTTTGTAGTACATGCTTTTCCTGTTCTAGGAGATCTGGGGATTTTCTTGACCAAAAATAAGGAGAAGAAATAAAAAGCAAGGCAGTGCTTGTCTACCTAATGATGTTTAGAATTCTGTTCAAGTCAAGGAATTGAAAACATGCATGATCTGATCTACAGTTCATGTAAATAAATCAGACGTGGGATACTGCACTTGAATTCATGCTTAAGACTTTTGGGAGACTGGCTCTGGTTTTAGTATATTATACTAAAGCTTGTAAAACTCATTATTTGCTGTCACAGTCAGTGAAACTTGGATGTAAATTTTAACTGAGAGGAATCATTGCATTCACACATTTCTATTCCCTTAGTGAGTGCTTATGTTTATCTCTATATTGTATCATAGCTAATTATTATGGGTAGGTCTGGTCCCCCAGTGCTGTGTATCAGATCTGTAACCTGGCTATAATACTGCAAGAAGAAACAAGGATGCAGCACTGAACAAAAGAAATTCTATGGGGCTGTCTCCTCACGTCTGAGTGGCACTTAACAGCTTGTGAAAGTGGGTGACTAGACTCCTGGGATCTTGCCTTTCCTTGCCTGCCTTGGTGGCAGGCTCTCTCCATCCTTCAGTTTTGGGAGGCAGGCAGGCATGCCGGAAGGGAGATGCATTGGTCCCTTTGTTAACCTATAAAAAGAACACCCTATGTTTCTTTTGATTAATTTTCTAAGTGATTGTATTTGAATCCTTAAATTTAATCTCATAATCTCTCAGCTTTTGGAGCTGTAACATAGGTTTTGCAGGTATGCAACAGTAGCTTAATGACCGTGCAGAGTTTAACTAAAGCATAAGATGGTTTTGACCTTCTTTCATGAATGTTTTCTAAGCTTGAAAGCAAATATGTGTGGACTCCACAAGATTCCTTTACACATAAGTCGTACCATTTCTGAAAAAAACCCTTGTCATATGTATTTGTTCATTAGTGTATAAATATACTATGATTGTCTATGGATGTCTTTTTTTCTCTGGAAATATTTAGAGACAATCGAGATTTAATGGATATATTTGATATAATATGCTTAAGAGGGGCTTAGACGAAAAAAGCTGACTTGGATTATAAATTGATGTGTTTGGGGTTTTTTTTGTAGCTGGAGGATCCATATGTCTTTTCTTTCTAGGCAGAGTGTGGTGCATGCTACTTCTCAGGGCTGCTGGGTAAGTGGGCAGCTTCCCCTCTAAAGTCTGAGTTTGAGGGTTTTAATAATGTTTTATATAGAATCTGGTGAAATCTGTGAATAAGCACTATTTAAAAGTCTCAGCACCTTTCCTGTCCCACCTCTGAAGAGCATGGCAAAGTTGTGCTTGCTTAGTGTTCCTGGGATTGGATTCAGTGATACTGTCTTGCACTTGGCTTTTCATTCAAAGGGTGAAAGTCCTTCTGTGAGCAAGGAATTCCTCATTGCACTATGATTCATACAAACATGTTCAGTGACAGTGAAGTGGTTTTGATGGTAAGATGTGGTGGCTGGGGGGTTCGTTTGAGAACACAGGGTTGCTGCCACTTCTGTCTGTGTTTTATCTGAAGGTTTTCTCTTCTGAAAGGGTGCAAGTCTTCTAAAGCTTTCATACACTGTAGTAACAGCTGTGAGTTTTTAATATTAAAGTGAACTTTTTGCAAAATTTTGGGGTTATATATCAAAGTGTATATGTCTGACAGCCTTTAAGATTTAACCCTTACTTCATCTAGAAACTGTCCTTGTGGTGCTTGCAGCATCTGCATAGTCCTATTAAACAAAAGGATGTTTTCCACATTTTTCTCTGCCTTTTCTACCTTTTTTTTCCTTTACAATTTCTCTTCTAGTCTCTTTTTTCTGCTTTGCCTTTTTTTTTCACCTTCCTTTAGATTGTATAATTTCTCCCACTGTTTTCCTGCCAGTTGGCTATCTGCTTTTGAGGATGGGGCATCTGTAGGCAAGACAAGTGAAGCTGGTAGGTATTCCCTTTCTAATTTGAATGTCATGGGAAAAAAGAAGAAAAGCTGTTCTTGTTTGCCTTGGTCTCATATTAGTGGTCCCTTCAGGATCAGGAACATAAAAAGATTTTGGGTCCTTTTGTTTAAGGCTACAGTGTAGGGCACACTGTAAAAGCAGGTTCAGGTTTGGGTTGGGTCCAATTTCTTGCCCACATAATTCCTTGCAGCAATCCCCATGCTGAGGACTTGGAGTTCTCAGCTTGCCTCCTTCTCTTCCTTCCTCCTGCCCTGAAAGTACCTGAATACAGCAACAACTACCTACAGGGGAAGTGACACTGGTAGAAACCCAACATGGGCCTTCTTCATAAAGAACAGACAACCTGTGGATTAGGAGGGTTGTACAGTGGGGGTAGAGTCTAACACAACTAGCCAGCTCTCCTCTCAGGTTATGAATTCATTAAGCCCTTTCCCAGCAGCACCAGCTGCAGTTATGGGTTGCTCACTTTGGAATATAACATCCATCAAGTCTTCCTTTGCCTGGTTGCACTTGAGGCTTCCTCTGCTCTTTACAGATGGCTGCAAATGGATCATTCCAAAGGTGAATGTATTAAGCATACCTTATACCTAATGCTAGCTGTGTTTTGTGTTGTAGGTGCAGGTAGTATGCTTGGGGTTTTGTTTTGGTTTTGGAGATATGCTATTCTGTTACCCTAGGTAATTTAGTTGGCTAAGTGCCCCCCTTTTTTAGAGAGTTGTGTCAAGATTTACTAAAAGCAATAGGGCATTCACTGCTAGGTGCTGTGGATATATCGGCTTAGATCTTGTACAAATACATCTAAAGCATCAGTGATGCTACTAGGAGTTTCATCACTCACTTCTGCCAAGTTCAAGATTTTCTGTGTGGCTCTAAAGAGAGATCTGACTGTGCAGTTGTTCTCTCTTTGTACTTAGCTTGTGTATGACCTGTATTTAACCTTGATGCTCTTGATATCAACATTTCTATATAAGCTCTGTGGTTGCCTATGTCTCAGCCTGGCTGCCTAATCAGGAAGAGGATTTTTAAACAATTCTTTAGTAGGCATAAGAAACAAGTGTGCTTAACATAACTGCAAGTGTGAAATAAGCAACATGCTGCTGAAAGTTCACATGCCAAACACAGCTAATCCACCATATGTGTGACCTAAAAAGTACAGACATATGGATATTCTTCCCTCCCCCAGTTTCTCAGCCTTTTCATGGTAGCTGCAATTGTAAGTAGCCCAGTAACAGTATATGCTTGATCATTGTATGGGATCTGTGATGGTATTTTGCAGTTAGGGTTGCTGCATTCCTTAGCATGCCTCCAAGTGAAATGAAAGGAATACCATAAGCTTTTCAGCTGTGGCATACCACCTTGGCAGTTGTGTGCCTTTGGAAAAAACATGAAAGTGTGACAGTCTTTCAGTAGCCATGGGAGGATGCTGAGTACCAGCAATTACTCTGCCCTTGATTCTTCTTTAAGCAGTTTGTACATTCCTGATGGGTTTTCCATACAAGGGATGTGACTCTGTCCTTGCCTCTGACTGTGTCTGCTGCAGCCTGGGAGTTACCCTGGTTCCAGTGTGAAGAAGAGAATGACTCATGGTGTCCTGGACTATAGGGAAAATAATGAGAATACACACTTTTAGAAAAAAGTATTTCTTGACCATGGGATGGGGCACATATGCCTGTCATACTCTTGGGATTTGTTTTCTTTTCTCCAAAGACCAGTTACAAAAGATTAAGCAGTGGTCAGTGTTGCATCCCTAAAGTTATGTGGGGTCTGATACTGCACAGATGTCACATAAATGGCAAAGCTTTTATAATTTTCAAGTATGTTGGTACTCATCATGTGTCCAGTTTTGTGACACATAACTCATGTGATTTATTGTGTTGCTGCAGCATGTGGTATGTCACCCACTTGGCCCAAGATTGCAAAAAAAAAAGCATGTAATGCATCATAGCCAAAGTGCAAGCATGTACTTCGCAACTCTGTTGTAGACAGAACAGAGTTTGGCCAAAGGGAGTATAATCAGTTCATTTGTATGCAAGGCTAAAATTACTGAAGACTAGCTTCCAGATAAGGATTCATTTAGGGAACTGTGGCAACTGCCTAATTAGCTGTAGGTATGACTTTAATTGCAGTCTGTAGCCAATAAAAAACATATTTGGTCTATAGAAAGAGGCATAGAAATAGAATATGTTCACGAGGCAGTTTAATGTTTAAAGTACTGTTTGCAAATACGAGCTATTAAAAAAGTGAATCATGCTGTAAAATGGTCCCAAGCCATAAAATATTAATTGATCATTAAGTTCTTTTAAGAGGCACTGATATATACCCTGTATCTAAACGTGTCCACTTTTAACTTCCATCTGCTGTTTGTGTGCACCACTGAAAGGGAAAAACCCCACACTTTTTAAATTAGAACAAAATAAAATGCTTGCATTTGACAGAGAGTAGGATGTAGAAAGGCTGACCAATATTTCACCAATAAAATATTTTGTTTTGATGGATTGATTGCAATTATGTTATGATTTTGCAAAGCAAGAGAAGATGGATAACCATGTCTCTTTGGCATCTCTTCCCTCCAGTGTGTCCCCACCAAACAGCTTGGTGTCATCAGCCATCTTGCTGGGGGTGCACACAATCCCACTGTCCATGTGGCCGACAAAGATGTTGAACCTCATTGGTGCCAATGCCAGTCCAATGTGAATAGTGTCACATGAAAATCAGATATCCCAACTTAAAATGTCTGTCCTGCCCAGGGGGGACAAGTTAGACAGATGCAGAGGGAAGGAGCCAATTAGCCAGTGGACATATCTGGGGGTCTCTAATATTAATTGATCATATCAGCTGTATAGCAGGTAAAGGCTTGTATTGATCTGCAATACACGCATATATGAGGAGAAAAACAGCAGAGCACATATGAAGTCCAGTGGCTTTTTCTTGTGCTTATTGTTTTCTGTGTCTATACTTGTCTGTCTTCTGGGAAAATCTGAGTTTGATAGCAAATAGTCTGCTTAGCAAAATATACACAAAAGAGGATGATACCTGCTTTACTTAAATATTTAATATGCTAGGGCAGCACTAAAATATTACTCAACAGTACTATATATATTGTCTTGCTGTACACTGTTCCAAAACTGAAATCTGATGGTCATATGTTAAAATAAAGGACCACAGCTTTCCCTGGAAGGTAACTTTTTTTTTTTATTTTTAGCAGTAAGTGCATGTATTCCCCCTCTGCTAGCGAGAGGGGAACATCAGAGCTGGGAAAGGAGCTGAAACTGGAACGTATTTGCCCACTCAGAGGACTAGATTTCTCTTTATTTTTTTTCCTTTGTGATTTCTAGACTTTCTGAATACAGACTCATAATTTCTGATACATTCTAGTTCTATTGCAAATTTTTGGTAATGTTGATCCTTCCATTAAAGAGAAAAACTTGCCGAACTGTTCTAATGTAAATAATTGAGCCATGAAATATAAAAATACATATTCCAAAACTAATACCTTAATTATCCAAAGCGCAGTATTATGTACCCACTACATAATAGTCTGGCAGGAGGCAGGGGGCAGGGAACTCTTTTTTTTTCTTTTTTTTTTCTTTCAAACTTTTTTAAGAATGTGACTTCTCAAATTAAGTCATGGATGAAAATCAAGGAGAAAAAGTCTACTTGAGCTACAAGTGTTAGATGCTACTTCTTTACATTTAAATTTTGTGTGTGCTCTGACCTGGAGACTATCAGATAATTTATTTTAATATTCTTCTCATGTCTATTTTTGGGTTGCTTCAAACTATTGCTCCTTAGAAAGTGAGTTCATAGTAAGTAAAAAGCATGGCCAAACAACAGTAATATAGAAGTTGTCTATGGGTACCAATTTCATTGTGTGTTTGGAATTTTTATAAGATGTTTGGCAGAACAACTAAGAAAAATTTTTTACTTACCAAAGCCATCATATTTTATTTCCTCTGAATTGTTACTAAGTAATAGTAATGAAAGTGCACCCTCAATTTCTAGTGTTTTAAATGTTTCATTTTACAAGCGTTATGTTTTTTTCACTTTCTCTCCACCAGAATGTCTTTGTCACTGACTGTACTGTGGGGGAAAGGGGAATGCCTGGTTTTCACCCTGTTCTTTTATCAGGGTATGTTGGTGTATCATACTTACTATGCTGTATGAGGTGCACCTGTCAGTGTCAAAAATACTGCAGGGGAGAATGGGACCAGTATTTTTTCTCCTCAAAGTTGGACCAAGTGTACCCATGGTACTCCTCTGAAGGTCTCATTTGTCTTTCATTGATAAATCAGCTACTATCCATGTTCTCAACTATGCTAGTTCCACACATTCACCATAAATTAAAACTTGTAAAACACATGCATTCCTTTATTTCTTTTGCATGTTTACACTGATAGTTGTATGCAGTCCCTTTCATCACTTCATTCACATCAGTTCCCACTCAGGCCTCTGCAATTGCAGGCAATTTTTCACTGCTGTGAAGTCCACAGTATCTATTGCACGTGGGAAAATTGCAAGGAGCCATAAAGCACTTATTTTGTGACAAACTTAATTTATAGTTAAGATAAAACTCAACAACCTCTACTATTTCCCTCTCCACAACAGGGTCATTGCACAGAGATACCGTGAAGAACCAAGGGCGTTATACACACTCAGCCTTGCTGCAGCACAAGACCTGGTTACAGCAAAACATTGCACTGGGCCCTAATCCCACTTTGTGTTCACATGCTTTGTTATGGGGAGACTGTCAAGTCCTCAAGGAAATGGGGAAAAAGTCCTGAGGAAGTTTACAGCATGCTAAAATTAAGAGTTAGATGTTTGAGAGCTTTGTTGTTGTCCAGTATCCTGTGTTGGAAGGGCAGCTAGGACTTTCTTTCTCAGGAATTGGAAAATAGCCTGTAACTCCCTTCCATGGTCAAGTAGGGGTGCTTGTTAAATTTCTCTAACTGGCCCAGTAGCTTGAAGGACTGATGCAATGGTCTCTGAAGCCTGGTGGAAGTCAATGGGAAATTGAAATGTTGGTCGTGGAGCATTGGAGCCTTTCTCCACTGACTTTCTGCTGTGTGAGAATTATGAGTGCTCTCATATTCTTTCTGAGTGCAAGTTTTAGAACTTATGAAATACAATGATTGAGACTGGCATTATTTTAGGGACACTCAGAGAAAGAAGGATGATTTCTGCTGTGAAATCCTGATGACTGCAGGCAAAAAAGATTGACATTGGTCAGCTTTGCAAATTTTTATGCATGTACCCATCACTTTACTATCACTTAATTAAATTCCTCATTTGAAGCATGAATAAAAAGTTGAAATAACATTTTGAAATTTCCTCCTAGATTGGACTCAGTTAAATAAAGCAGTATGGATTGATTTTTTTGGCCTTTTTTTTTTTTTTTTAGCTGAATGCTTACTTGTTCTTCCAAAGTTTTGGGGTTGTGTTTTTGTTGACTTGTTCACCCTAATTTTTTAAAAATTTTTATTTTTGCTTAGAAAACCACCACAAAAACCAAAAAGAACACTTATGTGAATGGCAGTGATAGCTTCCAAGCTGGTCAGCTAGCTCTGTAACTTTGCTTGTGTGACTTCACCTAGACACATTGCACACTTCTTGCTAATCAGAGAGAGAGATCATAATGAAGGACTACAGAAATTACCAAGGTATTTTGGGTACTGGCATCACTATGCCATATTAAAATAGTGCTGCAACATGTTTAATTGATGCATCTGTTATGTCTCAGACAAGTAAGATTAGATGTAGGTCAAGTAAGTTTATTTAACCTCATGGAATTCCTGTTCTTTGTCGAAGAATACTTTTCTGTTCTTTATTATGTGTTTAGGCTCTTGTTCTGAAATGTGAAGGGCCACAGGAGTCCCTGGTGCAAATTAATCTTCTCTGGTCTTCTTTCAAGCGAAACTAACTTCCATGCTAATCTTTCCTGTGTGGCTGTCAAGCCGTTTGGAGATGTATTGATCCCTGACACAATAGAACAGTGACACTTGAGCAACAGCAAACTGCTTTTGAATGTTCTCTGATGTATTGCTGGCATTAATGCTGTTCAAGTTAGCAATTGGGCCAGATACGTTGTTTTGTTTCACCTGCTGTTCCTCTGTTCTTTGTATATTGTCTTTAAATATGAAGATGTTTACAATCTAACTTACACAACACTGTAGAAACAGACCTCAATTTTTTAATCTAGATTGCTGTGTACTGCTGTCGGTTTTACATACAGAAAAGTAAATAAGCCCTAGCATTGCAGTTTGTTCTAGTGCTGAAAAAGGAGAGGAAGAGTTGCTAGAATCTCTTATTACACTTGAAGCCACAACTGCTAAAGTGTATTGGTCACTGAAATCCTCTAATGTGACTGGGCATGTTGAGACAGGGCAAGCATGTGTGTGTATGTATACTCTTTCTTTGAGGTATAGGTAATGAAAGCCATATGGCTGCTCCAGTCTTTAGACATAAACATATGAATTGAAAGAAAGATTTGTGGTAACTGAGACCTTTCAGCATCTTATGGCAATTTAGAGAAGCAGAACATTGCAGAGCTTGTTTCACACTGCCTGTTCAGAGATGTTTTTATTGAACTGCACTGAAAGATGCACAAGAGATTTAAAGAGGCTTCAAGGCAAAGGGGGAGGTATGTATGGTAACAACAGCAAGAATGCACATGACAT
>JAOXXN010000395.1:86025226-86036171 GCA_026770055.1 Myrmophylax atrothorax
AGTTGGACACAGTCATAATTTATTCTAGTATGTCCAATATACTGAAGCTTTTATGGAGAACCCTTCAGGTTCTCTGGAATTTCAAGCCAAAATGTCATGCTTTGGGGTGGAATAGTTTGCTCAGGGGCATTCAGGAGGATCTTGAGGTCACACACAAATAGCTAGGTGCAGATAGTACCTACACTCAGAAACTTATTATATGAGAGCCTTAAAGCCTTTTTTAGAAAAGAAAGCATTGACAAAAGACTATTTGAAAAGCAACAAGTACATCCCAGAGTAGCAGTCACACAAGTCAGGAGTTTGATGCACCTGTTTTTATACAGCATGTGGTAAATGTGCTGAGTAATACCCCTATTAACCAGTCTACTGGTGCTCCAGACCTACAAGAAATGTCTTTTGGTTTATGCCCAGAGTTGGTAACAGTCTCAGAGATGCAATTTGGAAGACAGAAGATAAGTGAGAGCCTCAGCATCTTCTCCAATGGCCACTCTGAAATACCCTCTGCAGTCTCCTCTGGCCGAAAAGCAAAGATAAAGGCACAACTGGTAGCTCCTATAAGTAGCATCAGTTTGATGACAACTTTTTCATGGAAAATGGTTGTGGGAGCAAGAGGTAAGGAAGGGGAAGAGGGTGTAAGCTATGCTGCACAACAGCAGACTACAGGTTAGAGAATAAATTGAAGACTTTTCTTGAGACCAGGGTGAGGTATCTGTAATATGAGGAGGAGGAGGGCCAGGCATTGTCGAGGGGACCAGATGATGATGGAGATAAAGAAATGGTCTTTAAACGGTCCTGAAGATGGTGCTCTGGAAAAAATAAAAGTATAGGCTATCCCTCCTGTCTCTTTTTTTTTTCCTTTGTGTGTCATTGTCAACACATAGCCAAAAAGAGGAACAATATGGTTATATTGTTTCTGGGTTGTGACGAAACAGTTTGCTTAATCTTCTTATGAAGATGTAACATAGAGCTGTTATTTCCCCTTCCATTATGCTGAGAAACTCTGAAAAGTGATTAAACATTGGAATGGACTGCCCAGGGAGGTGGTAGAATACCATTCCTGAAGGTTTTTAAAGAAAGACTGGACATGGCAGTTAATGTCAGAGTCTAGTTGACATGTCGGTCATAGATTGGACTCAGTAATCTCAGAGGTCTTTTCCAACCTAATTGAGTCTGTGAACTAAAACAAGAGATTTCTTTTTTAATTGTTTTTACCAATCAAAAATCTTCTGTCACCCATGTTAGTAATAAAGTGGAAAAGAGAAAATCTGAATTTGTTAAGACTGTAATGCATGAGAGGTGACAACCACTTTTTGGGTAGCTGTTAAACTCCATATTTGGCTGTCCAGATGAGGCTGCATCCACTCGGACATACTAGGAAAGGGGATTGCAGCTGTCCCCTGGCAGGGCCAGAGGGAAGCCATGTCTGGTGATAGGAAACAGAAAGAGCCATGCTGAAGTAGCAGGGAGATGAGAAGCTTTCTTTCTCCCATAGCTTGAATAAAGAATCCCCTTTATGCTCCTTAAAACTCAAATATTGTTTTCTTTCTGCTAGGAAGGATCCTGCAGGCACCAAGCAGAGGAAAGGTGCTTAACAAGTAATAAAGAACAGCAATAACAACTGATTAGGTGTGGGCAAGTAAGAAGAGGGGGAATACTTCATGAGTATTTAAAATCTTAAAATGTATTGCAAGCAAGTTCCTCCATACACTGTTGTTAATTACCTAGACAACAGAAGCTTTGCAATCACCTTCAATCACAGGCTTCTATTTAATAAGCTTATTGTAATGTATTGCAATTAAGGCTCTTCTAACAGTTTGTGCAAATTTTCAGGTTTTTCTCCCAGGGCAGAACTGTAAATCAGGCTACAAAATTCATTGTTAAAGCTACTTTTCCTCCAGTTAAAGTGGATGAAAATAACTAGTGGCAGAGCTAAGACTGGCATCCTCTGGGTGGTGTGATGGCATTATCAGGCAGCACTGGACAGCCAGAGCTGTGCCTCCAACTCTGGGGGAGATCTCAAATCCAGTAGAAACATTTGTACATTCATACTATTGAAAATGATTTCAGTGGCAGGAACAAGATTCCATTTGTTGCTCATCCATAGCTAAATCAACCAAATTCCTGCTCTCTTGGACCAGCTCCGTTATGAGCAACACCATTATGGGAGGGAAGTTGCTACAGCTGATATCAAAAAATGAGACCAAAGTTTAATCTTACAGAGAACTTTATTAGGGTAATTGCCTGCTTATGGCTGGACTTGTTTCTTAGATGTATCTGCAACATCCAGATATATCCAGATGCACTCATGAGATTCTGCTGGCAGACAGCTCTAGTCTGTGTGTGCTAATAGTCACAAAAAATAAGTAATGAGAGGGAACACTTGACAATGCTTCTGCAAGGACGAGTCTGCCCAGGAACCAATTCATTACAGGCAGGATAGTAGTGCTACAATATTATTCCTTGGCTATTTATGATTATAGATTTTCTTTCTGATATTTTTTCCCCAGGTTAGATTTAGGCAGTGCACTAGAATGCTGAAATAAAAAAAGCAGTGCACTATTTTGACACACACCCCACACACCCCCCTGCAATAAGCATTAAATTCTGAGAGAAGTTTCTCCTGTCCTAATATATTGTTTAGACTATTTACAGGTTTTGGAAAAATTTTTATGGAGGTGCAATAACTGCTTCAAAATTATCAATGGTCAGATGAGATATTCTACCACATAATATATGTGTATGTGTGGTATCTGAAGATAACACCCTGTGTATAACTGGACCATATGAATGCTCTATGTCATGTTTATATCTCTATGACTCTTCAAACTGTAGTTTGGGCAGAAGAAGAAAGAAAATTCTAAAGAGATAAAACACAGGCAAATAGAGGCAGTTCTCTCTTTTTATAGTGTTTTCTAAGTGAGGAGCTTTTAATTTTAGAGATGATTGGACCATTTTTGAGGAACTTACACAAGAGATGGTACATAAGCTGCTGTCACTAGTTCTTATAACAGTTTCTGGTGCGACACAGGCTGTCCTGTGAAGGGACTAATGTTCAGAGCCTCTCTCCATCCTGGTTGTTTGCCCACTTTGGGTGTCCTACCTGGATGGGCAGTCCTTCAGCTCTTTCTGTAAAGATCTTTCTGGGGATGTGGGAATAAAGGAGGCTGGAGCATACATAGGAGGTAAAGAAGATGCAGGACAAGAGGTCAGGTCTGAGCTGGAGGAAGGGTGGTAAGAGGAGTGCAGCCAGCTCCCACAACAGGTGGATAGTTACCAGACCCTTCTGGACACTCTCTGAGGAAAAAAAATTCCTCTTTCAGGTGAAGTTTGAAAGCTTCAAAATGATAATACTTGGTTTGTTTGCTTTTAATACCTGTCTTCATCTCCAAGTAATCATGCATTCAAATGGACTTTGTTGCTGGGTCTTTTTTGTTTGTAAGTTATTAGCCTCTTCCCTGAGAAAGTCTTGAGTCAGTTCTGTTTTAACAGTATCTTTTCTGATGTAGAGGTTGACAGGAGGCAGATGCTTCAGGTTTTTAGAGGGAACAGCTGTAGCTTTAATACCATTCCCTTTCCCTTCCAAAGCACCCACCCCCCTCCTCCCCCCTCCATCTTTTTTAATAGTATTCTTTTATTCTGCATTTGCACACTGGTGAGAAACAGGCAGAAAATAGCTTATGTTTTCTAGAGAGTGGTTGCAACTGCAGCCTGAATGTGGGGTGTTCTGAGCTGGATTCTCCTGCCTGCTTGGAGATCACAGAATCACAGAATATGCAGAGTTGGAAGGGACACACGAGGATCATTGAGCCATTAGCAGGACATCCCCAAGAGTCACACCATGTGCCTGAGAGCACTGTCCAAGCACTTCTTGAACTCTGACAGGCTTGGTGCTGTGACCACGTCGCTGGGGAGCCTGTTCTAGTGCCCCACCACCCTCTGGGAGAAGAACCTTTTCCTTATACTCTACCTAAACCTCCCCTGACACAACTTCAGGCCATTCTCTTAGGTCCTGTTCCTTGTCACCACAGAGAAGAGATCAGTGTCTGTCACTCCTCTTCTCACAAGGTAGTTGTAAACTGCAATGAAGTCTCCCCTCAGTCTCCTTCAGACTGAACAGACCAAGATCCCTCAGCCACTTCCCATATGGCTTCCCCTCAAGGCCCTTCACTACCTTCATTGCCCATCTTTGGACACTCTCCAACAGCTTAATGTCTTTCCCTATGTTGTGGTGCCCAAAACTGTACACAACATCCAAGGTGAAGCCTCATCAGTGCAGAGCAGAGTGCGACAATCCCTTATCTCGAAGAGGTGGCAATGCTTTGCCTGATGCCCCCCAGGGCATGGTTGGCCCTCCTGAGTGCCAGAGTACTGCTGACCCATAGTTAACTTGCCATTGACCACAACCTCCAGGTGCCTTTCCATAGCAATATTAGGGCGAGGAACATTTTGGTGCAGGTAGCCATGGCATGTGCAAGACTGTTGTTCTTCGATCTCAACTACAAGAGCTTCTCTCTGTAAAGATGATTTTTTGCACATCTATGAAATATTTTGATTTTTCTGGGTTACAGGACATCCAATGTATCATTATTGAGCTCTCAGCAAGCACTAATGGTGCTGTGTTGCTGTTATGGATGTGTTGTCACTTTGATTAGTGGACTTCAGGGGTTCAGCTGCATTCCGCTTCCTATAATATGTATTGTTATCACAAATATTATCTTAGGTTTGCAGCATAAGTTAGGAACACTTTTAACTCCACAGACCAAGTGATTTGAGAACAAGGCAAAGTGTTAGTAGTTTTGAAAGACCTACTGGACAGTTATCTTAAAATACAGAAAATGCTAGAAGCTGTCTATTGAAACCAAGTCCCCAACTGAGAGAGAAAAATAAATATTGTACTGATTAATTTTCAATTTTCATCCAAGGCAGATCTGTTAACCCACAATGCCATCTATTTGTGAAAATTAAAGGCATAAAACAAGTTAATTGAGGTAACTACTACAAATGTCCACTAAATACAAGTATGAATAAATCACATATTCAGCTTTTCTTGAAGTGAGGAAAAAAAGCCTTTCAAAATATTAGTTGGAGGGGGGAAAATTTTGTTTTTTAATTAAACTTCTGGAAGAAAACAAAAATCTAAGGAAAGAAATAACATTCAGAGGAGAAAATACCAGAGAAAATATTGTAATAAATAGCAACATTCAAAGCAACAAACTCCAACAAGAGAAATCTTCTGTAGGTCACAATTGTGTGCTTCATGTATTTTTGACATTTTTTCTAAGCTTGTATCACATTGTTTGATCACTAATCTTTTTCTATGTGCCCTTCATTATGCAGGTAGTTTCAAGAATATCTAATTTTTCTCTTGTTTTGCTTAAAATAAAAATGCAGCAAGCAAGTTTTTCTTAACATAAACAAAAAATATAGAGTAGGATATGTATAAATCAGGAAGCCTTATTTCTGCTCCATAAGACTGGTTTAATACTTTGATTGTAATGTGTCTGTTCCCAAACAGGATCCCCTGAGGAGTTTACCACAACTTCATTCAGTGATATTTGATATGTTTAGAGGCTTAAAGTGAAACTTAAGTTAAAGAAGGTTATCAAAGCTTAGACAGTATCACTTCCAAGATATATGTGCAGATGTGATTGTTAGAGTCAGCTTTCACACCTGCAAATAAAACTCTTCCTCAGTGATTCAAACACCCTATAGATTTGGGAAGGGAAGGGATGACTAGCACCTATTACCACCTTATCCTCAGTCATTATTTAGACTTGTTTCAACTGTAAGTTTTGTTATTTGTGCAGCAGAGTTACAGTACATTTGCCCTTTCTCTTACATATTTTCTCTTAATTACTTATACAGAGAATTCATATATAAGATGATACAACTTTTGTCTGAGAAAATAAGGACTTGGCAGAAAGAAAACCTCTCTCAGGGTGTCATGAAAATTCTTAGATTTCAATGACAAGTCTTTCAAGGAGTTCTTTCATTTTCCAGTTTCTGAGTTAGCTGAGAAACAACGGTCTTGAAGTACAGACTGTACACAACCAAGAATGGTGACAACTGAGTTGTGTTAAAATTAGTGCCCTAAAATAGCAGGGGTGAAACTTTCATAAATCTTGTATGCTAGGATTGGAAGTACTGGAGTTGATTACTGTCAGTGATTAACAGATGACTGTTCAACTTATCTATACATAAAGTCCCTGGGATCCTGATGTTGATACACATAAATATAGAATGCTTTGCTGCCTAACAGAAAAATAAAATCTAGCATTATGTAGGTTTTTAGGACATGTCTCTTGGTACATAACAGATGTTCTGATTTTTGAGAAATGCTGAAATAGTTTTGATTATGTATCCTTACTAAAACCACATAAATAAAGATATTTTGCAGATTTGTAGTTAGGAAGTGTATGGAAATGTGTATAGTGCAACCATGTTTCTTTTTGCTGTGCAGAACTGTCCTTGAGGTCAAGCCATTTTGTGAAGGAACTATACCCACATTGACCCTTGGATATTTTTCTTCACAAGCTTATTTGCACATGAAAATATAAAAGGGTAATGAGTATGCATGGAACAGTGATCCTTGTGTTGCATGTGGGATGTCATGACTTTTTACAAGTAATACTGATTAAAAGATCTTTCACAGGTAACTCTGTGAAACAGTGCTTTGATACTGGAATAATTTTATAAACTATCTTTTAGTTCAAACCTATGAACGGCTGCACAAATAAACGGTACTTAGGAACAAGCTTGTATCATCAGGAAAAATAAAGATATGGCATCTGGAAATTGAGGAAACTTCAGGCTGGAAACACAGCACAGTTTCTCAGTAGTGAGGGTAGAACACTATTAGAACACTGTAGTATGTGGGTAACTTAGCACTTCTAGACCTTTGGATCAATATCAGATGGTTTGGGGAAAGATACTTTTTGTTCAAGTATATCTTCTTATGACAAAGGTACCCCTGTTAAGCATATTAAGGTTGAATACAAGAATTAGGAAATAAAATTCTCTGATCTGATATTAAGAAAGGGTGACTAAATCATTTCAGTGATACAATACATTTTTAGTTCCCTCAAGAGGTATTGGTACAATAAATTTTTAGTTCCCTCAAGAGGAATTGGTTGCAGACTGTTTTCTGGTTTATAGTTTAATGGTAGTTTTCCATATTACATTGTAATGCATGTGTTATTTCATACGTGCAATTTGGAGGTATGTCTTTTTCACACAATACTACTGGTCTTCTTAACATCTTCACCTTTGGGGTTACTAGCTGCTGTCTTACTAAGGCTATGACAGAGCTTCTGGGCTTTTCCTCAGCCCTAAAGATGCCATTTTCCTGCCACCAACTCCAGAACCGAAACATTCTCGATACAGAACAGAAGCAAACATCAGTGAGTTTTCGTACGTCTGCCACTGCTCAAAGCAGAATAAAGCTTTTCTGCAGTATTCTTTCTAAGGCAAAGGTACTCACTCCAGATAATGAAGCCTCCTATATGTTTTGAATATGATTAGAGATAGCAGATACTTTAATTTCAAGAAATCCATTCAAGGTCCAGTTCCTGAGCAAACAGCACAAACTATAGGTAACGCAGTAGGCAGGAAGGGTAAAATGTGTATTCAGTATCTATGTCTCTTCATTATAACAAAAATCCTCTAACTTTTCTGTCCTTTTGAGAAAGGAAGTGAGCTAAATCTGCCCTCTTGGGTAAAAGTAGGATCTTCCATTTCTGTGAGTTACTGGTTTTCTTCCCCTATTCAATTTCCAAAGACTCCTCACTTTGGAGCTCATATGACAAGAACTGGCTCAGGGTAAGATAATTTTTGTAAATGTGATTACTCCTTCTAAAGTCTTGTACCTATTGATATATGAAAGTATGTATTTTACAACAATCTGAAAGGGGCAAAAATTATTTTGATGCTTTGTGGACACTCATACAGTCTTACAGATTCATTGTGTATATTCCCAGCTACTTGAGTATACCAAAAAACCAAGCCACTACCAAAAAGCAACGCAACTTTTATATGTATGAAATAATATTAAAATTTATGTCAACACTTGGACTATAAGGCATATTTTCAGTAGAAAGTAAACCTCATTTGAAATTTACTATTGCCAAAAATTTGGTCTACAATATATGTTTTTGGTCAAATATGACTAAGAAACACTGGAAACACAGGAGGTGAAAGGCCTAATTTACATCACTAGGAATTAGGTGAATATGCTGGGGGCACCATTGAAAAAAAGTGGAAAAGAAACACAAATTTCATATATAAACCAAGCATTAAATCTTTGTTGCCAGAAAGTATGCATCCTGAATGCTGCCGAAAATCCTTACTGTCATTATATAATGAGGTTTCAACAGGTTTGAGGGGTTTATTACACTTGAGAAATTAATCCTACATGGAATTAACTGTTGGTAATGATGAAAGTAAAGATTTTGAGTTTCTGGGTATTTCTGAGCAGGCTGCTTCATGTCTGGGCTTATTATAATAAGGTCAACCTGATTTTTGTGGAAAGAAGTTGAAGATGCTCATAGGGAATCTGACATAAACAGTTGCAGATCTAACCAGAAATCACAATCCTTGCTCTGGTGATGAGAGATTTGTGTTACAGCTTTTACTGAACATTCACATTAACTTGATTGCACACGTGTGCTTTCACAAGACCATTTAGCTGAAAGGGTGCTTTTCCCTTGCTTTTAACTGGGAAGAAGAAGAAGGTTCAGATAGCAAAGTTCTAGATAAGAGAGAAGGAAATGTAAAAGAACTGTCTGTTTTTGTGGGTGAATCAAAATATCTGATATACAAGTAACACATACCTTTATTTTAATATTATTATTAATATTAAAAGAAAATAGGGAAATTTGTGGGGTTTTTTATTGCCTGAGAATTGAGTCATCTTTGGAGTAGGCTTTTTTCTTTAAAGGTTTTGTACTTTGGGTTTTTTGGGGTGCATTTCATCTCCTAAAAAAATAGATACACAATATTGTAAAACTTCAGGAACTTGTTTAGTTTTACATCTAGCTGGCTACATATAGGCATCATGAAGACAAGAAGATTGTTGTGAAAAACTGAAAATTAAGATATTTGTCTTCACTTCTCAAGTTTGCTTTTTTCCTGTTTCCAGAGAGAAGTGCTTTTTAAAAATCACACATGTATCTAGAAGACAGACTAAAGCCCACTTAAACAGCGTGGAATTAATTAAATTCCTTTGTTTTCATAAAGGTATTTATTGCTCTATACGGAACGCAGCTATAAATATCAAACAACACAAGTAAAATATTATTGCAGTGGAAAACTCATTTGCATTTTTTGTAATGATTTATTTCAGATCTTAGTTAATCTACTTTAAGTGCAAGTATGCATTTACAACATCCAAGTGCTAATGAATTATTTATTAACCCATTTGTTTTAAATGTATCATAGTAATTTTATTTTTTAAATCACCATATTTTAAAAATGTAAATGCCTCCAGTAATCAACAGCAAAAACAATGGCTGTGACACCTCAAATTCCTCTCCCAGTGCGAAAGCCTCTCTGTCTTTGGACTGCAAAATATCTTTCTAGAGAACAGCCAAATTTGGCAACCAAGGTGTGCTCACTGGCCTTGCAGTGGAAAGGGCCAGTGACTCCCAGCTGTCAGAGCTTCTTCAGGTAGTGCCCCCTCCTGTGAGTCTGGGGCCAGAAGATATTTGGGAGCTCAAATGGGAAAATACATCAAATAATACTTACCAGAAGTTCCATTAAGGATTTTTGCTTTCCTAAGGATATTGAATGTCACCTGTGGCTTGCTATGGTCAATTTTATATATTTGAGACTTGATCTCTTAAGCTTTTGTGCAACTTAAGTAAGTACTGGCTTACAGCAGTGAAAAGATGAGACTAAGCCTCTTCAGGTGGTACAGCAAGACATTTGTGTAATGAAGTTTTACAGAGCCAGCAAAATTAGAAGCTTATCCTTCCCGGAATGAGACTTCTACACTTCTTACTGGCTTTGGATGTGACAGAGAAAAACAAGATTTTGTTTATGTCTGGTCAATTCTAAGTTTATGGTACAATGAGCATGACTGAAAAATGGGACAACAGCCTTTTTAAAAATTATCTGCAGACTGTGATGCCCTCAATTTTAGCAAGAGGTTTGCAAAGCAAGAGATTTACAAAGGAATATTGCCTTAGCTCATTTATTCATCCAATGAATGCAAATTTATATTTGCCTACCATTCTTTCTCCCCCCCACCCCCCTTCCACAATTGTCATGGAAGCATAATTTAGCAAGATCTTTGACATTAAAAAGTATTCACAAAATATTTCAACTGAAATTAACTATTCTTCTTTACACCATTATTCTGTCTATATTATGGGGTTTGGAGGTTGTGTAGTGGATTTTTTTGTATGTTTGTGTTTTAGTTGTTTAGGATGTTTTTTGTTGGTGGAAGGGAGGAGCTGAGAGGGGAAGGGTAAGCGTCTTTTTAATATGAGGTCAGTTTGAGATACTCGTCTTTTAAAAGCAAAGCTCTCAACATCTCTGAAAGGGTCAATTGAAAATATATAAATATGAAGAGGCAACTTTACTGAAATGAATGAACAACTTGTTCCAACTGAAAATTTGCTCTAGTATTTTGTTTTTAAAATTCTGTAAGCCTGCATGAAAATATGCTTATTTTTACAATCCAAATTAAAGCTTTTTGCAGATGCCCTGCAGGCTCATAAACAGCTTAAATAAATTCTGAGAGCTGATGTTATTCGCAACTGGAACTCTGTTTTGATTGACTGGGAGTATTAAACCAAGAGCCCTCCACTGTACCTCATAACATTACATCAGTAATGCTGAGTAAAAATGAGATCATGCAACCATCCTTCTGCAATGTCAGCTTTGCACCATACTCACTGCACACACTTTCTGGATTGGTTAGAATTTTCATCCCTTTACTTTCATG
>JAOXXN010000395.1:86044615-86075761 GCA_026770055.1 Myrmophylax atrothorax
GTTATGATAAATTATGCATGATAGTGGTACCTGCTGATCCCATATCTGATGCACTTTGAATTCAGCTGGAGTATATTTGAGGGACTCAGTACCTCTTGCAGCCTCCACTTTCATAAATTATTACTAATTAAAAATAGTTTAATGTTCAATGGTGCTTAGAACCACAATTCCCATTGAAGTCAGTGAGTGTACTTACAGCATTAAGTAGGTCTCCCAGCAATGCTTGTGGATCAAGTACTGGATTCTGATGTGATTCCTGTGGGTTTTGTCTTTGTGAGTAGGCATACTGGTCTAGAAAAATATTTTGTTTTCAAATATTTTGTGACTTTGCTTTTAAGAGATTACATGTGTTATCTTTTTATGTGGTTAGTGAATGCTCTTTTCTTCCTCATTTCAAGTAGGTTAAAGATGGTGCAAGTAAATCCTATAAAGGACTCATGTTGAAGTAACTGGGAGAAAAGTGTCCCTATTGTACTTCTTTATCAGATAAATGTCAGAAAGTGAAGAAGCTAACAAAGCTAGTGATCTTTATATTTAGAATTTTTGAGAATAGAATCTTTACCACATGCTTATTTTTCCTTCTTAAAAAAAAAAAATAAGACAAGCTGTGAATTCCAATCCATTTTCTTTTCTTGTGTGTTGCTCCTTCAGTTCTCCCAGATGTCACTGATAAAGCTTAATGTGTTTTTGAAAAATGCAAAACTGATTTTGACATGACACATGGAATATCTAGCTACCTAATAAGTTACAATAATTTTACTGTTTTGACTTAGTTTAGATAAAAAACTATGCTCTCTGAAGAAAATAAAATGTGATATGTTGCCTAGTGCCACTGACATCCTCAGAAATGGATACATAAAAACACACAATTTGGATTTTTGCTTGCTTATTTTTCTCTTTCTCTCTCTGTCTATCCAGCCTGTTGCTGCTGGACAGTGGATGAAATAGATTTGATGGCTGTGATGTGTCTGTGGCTGATAAGTGAAATCCTATTTTGAAGGCCATTTAACTCCACATTGTTTTTCTGGTCAGTTGTTCCTGTCATTCAAATCATGATTACAGTAAATGTTAAAACAATCCCCCCAGATACTGCTGCTCACTTGGTATATTTAACTTGATTTATTGTGGTTCATTGTCAGGATGCTTTGAGAGACAATTACAGCTCCCCTTAGCATTTTAAATAATGTAAAAATGTATTAATTGGCTTCAATGAATTCATCTACAAATATAATTTCCAGATCAATTGCTGTTAGCTATTGGGGAATAGTCTGAAAATTCATTTTAAATGCTCTTTTCTCTTGAGCCTGATGAAAAGCTAGTGGATCTTTACCGGCAGGACAAAACCCAAGGATTTACTTCTTGGTTTTTTCTTTTTTTCATTCTCATGTCTGTGTGTTTTGGCAAAACATAGGACAGGCAAAGCAGCATGGGTAAAATGATGAAAGAGTCAGTCTCTGAGCATCTGCATTGCTGTCAATGCAAGGGCAGGCTCTGGTTGTCTGGGGGATGTTCTGTTATTTTACCTCATCCCCCAAGGTTTCTAAATTCCATTTCTCTCAGGTACCATGAGGAAAATTCAACATTTCTAAGATTTTTGTATTGATACGTTGTCAGAATGCCAGTGCATTTCCCTTTCAAATAGAAAGCATGTGAGTCTTGGTTTAGGAAGAAGGAAGTAGCTTGATCTGTGGTGAGGGGTTGTTTGGTATGATCTGGGATACCTCACCTCAGATTTTCACTCCATTTAATTCTAAGTAGTTTTACTTACTGAGACAGTTCAGACACTTGAACCTGGGCTTCCAGCTTCCTAGCCTATGGTATTTGTCTTAGTTTGCTTTTCTTCTTCCCAAAAAGTAATTTCACTGAAAGCATTGCTGAAATGGAAGTGTCTTCATGGACCATGTTGAGTTAGCATATATTTAACAGACTGTACAGATCAATCTTAGTGCCTAAAATTGGCAAGACAGAGAAAATGCATAAACAGAGTTGCAAACAGACTACAATGAAGTTAATGCTGAACAGCAATTTTTGCAGACAGCAAGGGAGGTGCTGTTTATTTTCAGACAACTCATGCTTTGTTAATTCAGTTACTGTCAACTCTTCTGGGATATGAGTCTCTCCATTTTGAGTCATGAAAACTTAATTTTGCATGACAAAAATGTAGAATGATGTGTATGTGTTTCCAATTTTAAGAATATTGTTAAGGAGGATCCGGTCCTCTGCTAATGGAAGTCCTGCTGCTACTCGTGTGTAGTGGGAAAAGCAAGACTTGGAAGGGTTGCCAGATAAGTGCTCCATTTTGCATTATATAGGGGATAGCATTTCAGCTAATGTGCCAGGCCAATTTCCTGCACATTTCCACTCCTGTTCTTGATTTGTTCTCTTTCCCCTCTCAGTGTAAGAAGGAAGAATTCAGAGACTTTTGTTGCTATGTTCTAAGTCCATTCCTTGGCCATCCTTGCACTTGGTTAGCCTGTGTTGGTGCTGATATGCATAAACTAGAAAATAGGCTTGTTCCATTAGCTCATAAAGATTACTGGAGTCCCTGGAATCCTAACCACTAAGGCATGGGAGAAACAGTGATATTGCAGCATTCCCAGAATTTAATACATTTCAGGGTTTTTTCTAAACTTAGTTCTAATTTTTTTGGCTATTGGGCCAACTTCTAAAAAATTGAAAGCTTCAAAATCAGATACCTAACATGCAAAACAGAGCTCTGCCATGTAATGTGTCTCTGTTGTTAAGTGGTGTACATATAGAAGAAAGGAGAAACTTTTCAGTTTGGCCTTTACATGTTTTAGAAAAAACACTGTATGTGTTTATTTGAGCTAGTAATGCTTAAATTAATATGAACTGCCTACAGAAAAATCCTGTAAAAAATATGAGTAACAGCAAGGCCACATGCTAAATTGTGAGAGAACAGCTTGAAGGATGCTACTTTCTGAGGCTTTTTTTGCAATCCCAGTGTTGAATTTTTGATCTTGGGACTCTATGTGGGACCTCCAAGACTTTTATTGTTTCACTTTCCAGCTACCATGATTTTTTTTTCCTGCACTCATTTACCTTTTTGGTGGCATTGCTTAGAGCAATGAAGCTAATCGAGTACTCTGCAAAGTGAACACTATAATATTCATTACTTCAATGTGAATTTCCTCCTTTGCATTTGCTAATTTGCAGTGGTTTGCTATCAAGCCATTCCCCTCTGCTGCTGGTTCTGTGGCTATGCCCACCTTGGGCTTTGTTCATCACTTTTGTCACAAATGATGCTGCAATGTCTGTGAAATGGGTAGAAACCTGTGATAAGTATGTAAGAAACAGGAAATCATTAGTCTTGATGCTGTTATCTGCTGGCTTCTATTGCACTTGCTGTTCTGATTTCCCTGGCCATCACTGTTTCTATTTTGCTTTGATAACTTCCAAGGTTTTACTTTTTGTGTAGTTCCTAATTTTCTGCAGTACTTCTTGGATTAATACTCCTTAATCTACACAATATCAAAATGCAATCATATGTGTGTCCCCTAATCCCTGGTAGATACTACCTTAGTGAATCATTTCAGGGGCTCAGTTGTAAAAATACAAGCAATGCAGCCATCTGCTCTTCAAGATTCTCAACAAGAGACATACCCTGGTCCTATTTGTCTTGATGTAAATCCAGAATCCCTTTATATCCATTAGTGGCTTTAGTATAGATTAACGCTGTTTTTAAATGGAATCAGGATTGGGCCAGTTGCACATTGGCTTCACATCTCAAATGGTGCTACTAGACTAACAGGGATTTCACAAATGCTAAGGTTTTTCAGGTGGGAGCATTCTTACCATATTTGCCTTATGAAGTTCAAAATTGACAATGTACAGAATTCCTTTAGGTTGCAGCTGGAGCTCCTGCCTTTGGAACTATGATCCTGCTTTACGTACCTTGCGCAGTTGCATTTTTAGCACATTCGTTACATTTTGCTCCCAGTTATGCTCAGAGAACATTGTAGAGGAGTAGCTTGGAGCAGTATTTCCATCTATTCTTGAGAGATGACAATAGGTTAACTTGTAGCAGAACTTGAGATGTACTGTTCCATTACTAAAACAGAAACTTATTTTAATAAATGCCATTCAAAATATTTAACTTATTATCTGTAAGCTTCTATAGGATGCCTCAATATATCATGGTGGGTTTTTTTTATTTTGCATGTGCATACAATAAAATAATAATGATTTAAAAACCTACTCAGATTTGAAAAATTACTATAAATCTCACTTCTCAATGAGAAAGCACCTCATTTGAAGATGTTTCTAATGGCTTTCCTCCATTGACATATCAGGGAATCAAACAATTCAAGAACTGCTTATCTGATTCTGTTCGTAGTATAAAGCCCTCCAAAGAACACAGTTTTGTTGCTGTAAAATCAGGATAAATTAAAATGGAGACTTGTTTGGTAGGGCTTGGGAGGTTAGATCTTGGGGAAGGGGTATTCTTGTGTTCTGTTTCCTCATGCTTTGTAGAGAATAGCCTGAGTCTAGATGAGGACTAGGGAAGAAGGGAGTTCCTGGGAGATACAGTTGCTTTTGTGAACAGATTAAAAGGATGAGTAGTTAAAATTACTGAGTGTTATGTAACTTAGAGTGAGAACAGTCCATCTTTTCAGTCAGGTATACGTTATTCTGACTATACAGTTTTGTGGCTCTGGCCCTATATAGTCATTTCTATTAAGAAATGCTGTGCTAGCATTTCCTCTAAGGCTACTGAAGGTTCTAGAGAGGGAGCTATGGTGAGTGCAGACGGTTTTCCTCTCACAAAATGCAGAGCTATATAGGCATTCTTGAGCTCCCCCTACAGTCAAATCAAAGTTGTGTCTGAGTACATGTGGGTTCATGTGGGCACCATGCCCACAGCTTAAGTTGCTTGCATATTTTCACAGCATGATTATGTTAGAGTGGTGCTCTGAGGGCTGCTATTCCCTGTTTCTCAGCAGAGTCTTCAGCATTTTGCTGATAACTTTATATTGCTGGCAGTGCTGCTGCTGGCATGTTCATGTCTACGTTGGGTGTCTGTGTCTGACTTTCCACTGCACACAAATATGCCCAGCCGGAACTGGTTTCTACTGAGCAGGTGCAGTTGGAGAAGCTGCCTTGGACAGATCACTTGGGTTTTTTTTCCTCTGCCTTTCTTGCGTGTGAGTTGAAAATGATGCTTTTGAAATTGCTTTGAAAATTCAGGCACAAAGGGTGCTACATAATATCCTCAGCATGTTTAAATTAAACAGTTTACATGGTGAGGGGTGTGGAGACAGAGGTCTTATGTTCAGCTGGACTGTGTCCAATTAGGATGATGAGCCTCTGAATTTAGAGGCACTGCCTTTTGGGAGTGGCAGTGCTTTTCTTTCTAAATTATGTGGTGGTTTCTAGACATAGTCTTAAAGGTTTAAAATATGATCAGATTTTAACTCTCCAACTTTCTGAAAATTGTCTCCCCTCTACAACCTTTTGACCAAGTTTCCTTTCTCTTCTCTGTTTCCAACATGTACATGTATACCTAGCAATAGTCATACAAGGCAGAAAGGAAATAAAAGTTTAAGGTTTTACCACTGTGTTCTTCTCAGGCTGGTATAAGGAACCCCCAGGCCATATTTTATGCCCTATGCTACTTTGTACCCTACTGAGGTTAGTAAGAGCGATCCCCCCGTTACGGGAACCCCTGGAGAAAGGGCAGGTTGGTGCTTCCTTGTTCTCAAAGTCACTAGAAGATGTTCCTCAAAGTGCGGGAGAACAGTTGGGAGGAAAGAGGAGTTAGCCCAGGGGTTGAGTGTTCACTAAATGCATCAGCTGCTTTCCTCTCATCTGCTTCATCTGAGAAGATGTTGATTCTGGGACTTCTGAGGATTATCACCTACTTTTTCTCCCCTTCCTCTCACAGGTCCACAATAGGGTGCTTTAGACCTCACCCTTGCCTTTTGCCTGCCCTGCTGCTCTAAGAATTAAGCTGAGCAACATGATTCCAGAATAGATAACTTGAAGGAAATTCAACTGGCATTGTTGGGATGGTCTGTTATAGATGCTGGAAACAAGTTTTATTTGTTTGTTTTAATATTTGTTTCATTGCTCTGAAACATATGCAAACAATACAAGCAAACAATATAAGCCAATGTGGACCATGAGTGTAGAGGAAAATCAAATGGATGAAAACATAATCAGAGCTATTCCTCTGCTCAGAGTGAATATTAACAGTGTTTTATGATAAACTATAATGAAGACATTAACTTACTGGGGAAAATAATCTTCCTTGACAAACAGGCACATGTTGGTGTTGCATCAGGTGCTGACAGAAGCAATATCATCTAGTTATCAGTAAGTCTGCTTTCATAAGTATCAGTCTATAAAAGGGTATTTTATATTTATGATGCAAAAGAATATTTTTGTCAAAGTGTTCCGGATTCAAATTTGATTTTCCCACTTGCTTTCTCTTCTTATAGAGTTAAACAGCTTTCATCTCTATTCCCATTTTTGCAGCTACAAGCAAAGCCCATATACATATTTATCTGTACCTGTGCATATTTAGCTAGATGTGCTTTGCCAATTGCCATACTATCAGAAGTTTTATGCAAAGGTAAACCTGATTTTTGGTCCAAATTTATATTTAGATTGTTTCGTCTTTTATTCTTGCACATCTGAATCTGTGTAATTCTATTGGAATCACTGGCAATGCATCTCAGATTCATAGCTGAAATAGAGAGGTGAAGGCTATGGCCCTTAGTCTGGACTATGGCAAAAAAAAATGTAAAGGTTAATTTAATTTTTTTAAAAATCATTCCCCTCTCCCTGCTGAAAAGAAACCCCACACTGTTCACTATCAGCAATAGAAGTGGGGCAGGATAAGAAAGCATTGGATCCCTTTAGGTTTATAGAGAAGAAAAATTCTCTCTGTGATTTTGGAGGGGGTTTTTTGTTTGTTTGTTTTCCAGTGGAACATGCTCTATGCTTGAAAACTAATTTGTTTGCTATAGCAGCAACAAAAGCAGGAACTGATCACTATGAATTCATGTAATATCAGAAGGAAAATGAGCAGAAAAACACATGCAGTAGATTAGCTCAAAGATGGAAATGTACAAGATCCTTGTTCCATAAAAAATCCCAGTAATCTTCAATTTTATTTTGTCTGTGGTGATTCATCTCTCTTCGGAAGGTTTTCTCAACAGCAACAACTGTTGTATGCAGTATTTGAGCATGTCTTTGAAACCCACATGCTCCCACTGAGGCAGGGTTTGAACCAGCATGGAATTTGGCTTATCAGACTGTGTCTGGGAAGCCAGCAGTTTTTGTCATGCCAGATTGCATCTGGATTAAAAACTGAAGAAAAATGTACTGACACATTGTGAAAAGAAAAAGACAAGCTTTATTGGCTTCAGTGAAATCTCATAATCAGATAAATGTTTCATACTTTGGATACAATAGTTATTTAAGCAGTAATTATATTCATTAAATATGTGCTTTAAAGTTAATGTTGTTGGAGATATTTCAAGCATTAGAGATGTGCACATAAGTCACTTTTCATACTAAGACATTCTTCTGATCCTCCTAAGAATTTCACGGTTTTGATGTGTTTATATGAAAATCAGGATGGAAGAATAGAAGCCACCAACACCAAGGAATTTTATTTGTGATCATGTCTTAAGAAGATATTGATGTAATGTCCTAAACCAGTTTAGTTTTAACTGAGCAGTGGCCTATTTATATCATTCTGAAGAAAACTAAATGCTCTTTAAGTGGACATTAGTAGTCTGGACAGAAAATGAGTTAATAGAAATTCATATCTTTATTTACAGAAGGTTAAGTTGGCTGAAATTGATTCCCTTTCCTGGAAGGAGTCTGACCAGCAGTCCTGTACCTCTTTCTGAACAAGGACAAAGTACATTTCAGTAGCTGTAAACTGAATAATAACCTAGGAGAAAGTGTATGATTGCAAACACCCTTTCCTGAATATTTGTCAAAAGCATAGCTGTGGAAATTAGCTATTTCTATTTAATCATAGCGAGATTATAAAGAATGTCAGTGTGATGGGGATGAAGGAAGAAATGGGCAGGAATGGGACTGTCAGAGTTACTTCTGTGAATGACATCCAGGAAAAAAATCAATTAGAGTTATTTGGAAGAGTGCATTTCTTCTGCCAGGAAGAGTGCATTTCTAGCCTTTGTCATGAATGGAAGGAGTAACTGCCTGTACTAGATGTGATTTTGTGTAAAGCTATCAGGATTGTGCTGCAATAAATAGAGGTCTTGTTTAAGCAAGCTGTTGTAAAGTTTAAAACTGAATAGGTAATCCTAGTGTGACAGGTAGTTGGGTTACTCCTTACAGTACTGAAATCTTGACAGTTTTCTCCAATTTTATAATAATACAAAACAGAATGAGATGACCAACTCCCACAGCATGCCACCACCAGAGTTGGTGTTACCAGCTGATGACAGCGATTATGATGTCAAAGAATGCACATATAAGGCACTACCAGGATTAATTTGCAGATAAAATTATGGGAATTCAGTTCTGTGAAAATTAGCTGGGAAGAACAGACAAAAATATTAGCTTATGCAAGGGCTTTTGAGAAGGACTGGCTGATGGAGGTGGAATAACAGCTCACACAACCTAGATGATCTGGGACACTGGAGGAAGCAGATCTCCCTCAATTTCCTTGGCACCAACGCCTGAACATAGCTGGCCTATTCATGTGCATGTAGGTTCATTCCCAAGGCAAAGGATTTACTCTGCTATTTTCCTGTAGTTCTGAAGCTCCTCTGAGGCTTTCTATAAATGATGATAAGGTTTACCAAGCTCTTACTCATTTTTTCAGGAAGATGGTGACTACTGGGATGCATGAGTATTTGAACTTGCCTCCCACTAATGTTAGCTGTAATGAGACAAGGCAAACACAGGTCATCTAACACTAGCACAGTTAGAGGGCTTGGGATTTTCATTCTTGGCTTTTTTTTTCAGATGTGTTTAACCTGCCTTATCCTTTTTTTCCCTTGCTATAGGGATAGATTTTTCTGCTGCTTTCCCAGTAACAAGATGGTACTGCGGTCACGGATCATGCAGGCTCACATGGGGTTAAATGGTTTCCTCTATTTCAGATTTTGTGCAGACCAGATTTAAATTCAACAGTGTTTGTTTAGGATTCTGTGCTCAGCACTTCTGTATTAGATGAGAAGAAGCCCTGCATTTAAATTATTCAGTCTTTAGGACTGATGAAAATTGTCAATCACCTTCTAGCATATTTAATTTATCCTAAAGGATGCTTACAGGTGCAAAAATTCACATCCAGTTGCATTTATATATCACTGAGTTAATTTTGTCACTGAGTGACTCCGTCTTCTTTGCCATCTGATGTATTTTTGTGTTGCCCTGCAGATGGTGGGCAGAAATCAGGTTTGGGGTATAAAAGTTATTCCATTTTCCTCAAATTGACAAGACTGACAAAAAACCAAATAACATGGAAACATTAAGCATTTCATTACATTAAAAAACAATTGCTGCCATGTCCTGCCTAAAGCAGGAGAAATGCCATGGCAGCAGGTTATTCACTTGGTGCTAACTGTGGAGTCAGTAAATATTATAATTGTTTCTGATATTTATGTTCTGTCCAGGCATAAGGAGAAGAAATGATGTTAACTATGAACAGACAACAGGGCTGAAGTGAAGTGGGGGTAGGGTGTGGAATGTGGCAGGGTAGATGCCACAAACCTGAACTGGACACCCACTTTTCCCATCCCTCAGTGTCAAAATGCTTCCACCTCACATCAGGATAATAGCCAGAGCTTCACAATGTTTCTTAAAAAAAATAAGTAAAAAGTTGGCAGACTTCTTCCAAGACAGTGCTTTTCAAAAGGCAAACCAGGCTGCAAGGCCCAAGACTGCTTGGAGTGGGAGAGGGGTGTGAGGGTGGCTGCCTGTGACAGTGTCCCTGGTATCCAGCCTTCATGAGCACAGAGGTTTCAATGGGGATGGTGGGGACGGTGGGGACAAGGTGGCACTCACGGGTGCATGGAGTGTGAGGAGCGACATGGAATGTGTGGCTGCCAGTTGAAATGTCTCCTCATGGAGGGGGTCGAGGCAGCACTTCCCCTGAAACGGGGTGGCTGTGGGGGGCTGGAGGCTGGCAGGCACTGTGTTTGCTGGCTTGGGACTTGGTAGAGCAGGCAGCTCTACCTGACATAGATGTGGTTTCATTAGGCAACTCACAGCCTTGTTCTGCCATTTGTGGAAACAGTTGTTCAGGGCAGCTGCGTTCTCCCTCCAAAAGCAAGGCACAGTGAACAAAACACAGGTTTGTCCTCTTAAGCCTGTTCTGGGTTTGTGGCTACTTCATCCAGGAGAGACAGTCCCAGAGAACTGGATGGTAGGCTGAAAGTCATGTTCATTCATTGCATGTTTACCCTTCTGCAGGTGAAGATCATCTGCCAAGAAAAAACAGTTGTCTTTATGCCCTGCCCCAGTCTTGAAACTGGATGGATGAAAGCCTGCTGGTAATCTCCATATGGCAACAGCCTTTAGTAAAAAGATACTTTGAAGAAGAGTGATGGCTGAAATATCACAATTGAGCCAACACTTTGAAACTCTTTCAGTAAAACCATCTAAAGGAAAATGCCACATGCCATGCCACTCAGAGGGTACAGTGACTAAATTAAGCTTCATGCTGGAGTGCTTTTACTGAACCTGTGATTACTTTGTCCTTCCACGGTGATGTGGATTCCCGTGAGAAACTCCTTATGGACCTTAAAAAAAAATAAAAAATCAATAATGAGGAGGTAGAAATATCAGCCTCTGACCAGACCTGCATGCATATACTCCCAGAAGGACAGTATAGACTACAAGTTTTATTTCTTCATATCTAGAAGCTTTCCCTTGTGCTATTGAGCAAGGGAGTCAAATTCCAGGCAATGCATTTTTTTTTCTACATCCTGCAGGTCTCTGTACTCTTTTTCTTTTTTCGTTCTTGTGAATCTGAATCATTTTTTTAATATAATTTTCTGCCTAAGTCAGCAGTTGTGTCTGTGTGATAAATCTGAGGGACAGGGGAGGGGACTGCTTTTTATCTGGCAAAAGTATAATGAGGTATGCATTTCTTTCAGCTCTTCGTGGGAATAAAACTTTCTTTGTAAAAACCTCTGAGAAATTTATCCAACTGAGAGTTGTTGGATTTCTGTGGGATTTTTTAGTCATTTGCTGGCTTAAAAAAGAAAAAAATCAGGTCTAGCTGCCAGGTGTACCATGTAGATGTGTGATACACCCCAGAGAACTGTGAAGCTGATGAATAGTTACCTATCCATAATGCAAAGTACCTCATCTATGATATAAAATAATCCTAATTTTTTAATGCTTTCTGAAATTCATATGTAAGGAACCTCTGCAAAATCAAGGCATCAGTATTAGAAAACATGAAAACACTTTGTTTAGATCTCTCTTTTTCTTCTTTTATGATAGTTAAGAGTAATTACTTTTTATTTTATGTTTTTATGTTTTATGATTATAAGCATATGACTTGAATCTAAGATGGTGTTTTCCTCTCAAGGTTCAGTCCTAAAATATTTTTTTTGGATGATTTTCAAGTTTATCATGTAAAAATGAAGAAAGAAATAGAGGATTGAATCTTTAAAACTCAATTAGCATGATGTCTTGGGGGAAATAGCTGACTAATGAAAGTCAATGACAGCATGTCAAACAATCATTTACTGGAGCCACAGGTGTCCAGCTATCAGATGGGTCTCCACTGAATTATTTACCCATTTCTGAAAATCTTTGCTTTTGTTGTTGTTTTATTCATTTGAGGTGAGGGGATCATGCTGTCATTTTCATCACTGGAACCTGTACTCCTGTTAGCAGTGTGCCTAGGAATCATAAAAGGAATAAATCCTTGCAGTTTGCCAAGAACTTGAAACCTTCACTTCTCATAATCTGCCTGTCATTTGCAACTAGGGACATGTCCATATGAAAGACATTTTTAAAGGGCCTGAGAAAGAAAGTTCTTGTCTCTTGTCCAGCTGCTGTGTGCAGGCACCAAATAACTTTGAAGATACCTACATTGTTTAAAATCATTTTATTACTTTCTCGTGTGCTTTGAAGAAGGCTGCCCAAACCAAATAAATTGGTAGCTGTTATGCAAGCCATCGTACCAACTGCGCATTGCATAGTTAAACTACACTACTATCCTCATTCCCTACTGGGATATACCCATACCTAGGCCTTAGTACTTATATCCATTCTCTTATTTTCATGGCCTCTCTTTCCAATGCAAACATTTACACTCACACTTTTCATCTTTTATCCAGTGTAGCAATGTCAGCATTGACTGTTAACAGTCAAAGGGTGGTGTGTGGCCCCTGGAATTACAATTAAAAAATACCATCTTTTAGGAATCGGATTTACTATTTCATTACAATGTGTATGCCTGCTTACACCTCTGCTGAGGTACCATTGTGTTACCCTCACTGGCCTTACCACGAACGTGTACACCAGGCCAAGGTTCAGAAGAACCAGCTCTGTGAGGGAGCAACGCGCTGTTGGAAGTTAAAGCCTAAGATGGAAGCTGAAAAGTGCTGCACTGACTTCCACGAGGCCTGAAGAAATGATGGTGTCTTGAGGAAGGTATTTGTGTGTTTTCAAGCTGTTAGGGTGTTATAATTGGTACGTCAGGGTGACAGGCCATGTAACTAAAACAATCTTGGTGCTTGCTGAATTGGGATTCTTGCAGTGGTTCTCTGAGGTCACTTCAGTAAAGGGTAGCGTTTTATCCCTTGTTACCCCTGATTACTTGCTGAATACAGAAATACAAGTTTCTCCCCATCCCTGTACTTGTCAACTTCATCATTACCGCAAGGCAGAAAATGGTCAATGCTTTGCTTGGAGGGGGCAAAAATATTGCCCAGTCAAACCTAGTGGTGGTGATGAGTGTGACTTCAGTGCAGTGGCAACCTCTTCCACTACAATGCCTGAAATTTCACTTTGCTCCTGTATTTAATTTTAAGTTTTGATTCTACCACATAGAATAATAAATGTGACAACTTGTCTCAGTAATGGCATGTTCAAATGGTTTAAAAGGCTTGGAGGCTGAAGTAATTCAGAATAGTATCCAGTATTCTCCTTGTCATGTTTTAAAGATTTTTTTTAAGTAGGTATAGCAGATTTTTTTCTCATTTAATAGGAATCACAAGGAAAGATAAATTAATCAGAACTAAAACTTCTCTGAATAGTAATTTGAGTTTACATGAGATCTGGGAAAGTTTGTGTATCTTTTTTTTCTGAAGTATAAAATATTTAAATTGAGATCCTGAGAAAAATGAGCAGATTTCAGATGATCTGGAAAACATGGGAAGACCATGACATTTTTTCCACAAGATTAGTCTATCACTAGTGGGTTTGTCACCAAGGCTACCATAACCGAGGTTTCCACCTACAATTTTCAAAATGCAGAAGATCAAAATTCACCTAATTTTCACAAACATGTCTGTGATACTTGAAAATTATTTGTGAAATTTTCTCTTCTAGGAGATATTTTATTAGTTTTATAACTTAGTAGTGCAACTTTGGAGTTCTTCTGAGAAAGAATTTATAGAGCTGTAGAACCCTAGGCTTGTAAATATTCCTGATATTTCTTTTCTGATACTAACCAATGTAAATGCAGGCTAGAGAATAGATAGGACAGAGGAAGAGACTGCACTCATTTTTAAATGAAGTTAATGATATTTTTATGGCACCATAAACACTAACAGTAATCATCATTACTGGAGACCTCATAAATCAGTTAGGAAAAAAATGAAAAGAGCCCTCTGGATTTGAAGAATTTGGTTTTGTAAACTGAGGAGAGAAACACCCTTGCATTGTATCTAAAGACCTCTTTCACTTAAAAAAGATGTCATGTATAACATATTAGGAAACATTTTTGAATGTTTGCATTGGTTTTACCCTTGAGGTGTAGGGTAGAAGTATCTTTAATATGTGTTATTAACATTTTATAGGGAATTGATCCTTCGCTATTTGATGTTGCAGGATTTCTTTCAAGGAAAAATTGTACTGAAGTATCCTGACAGATGTTTTCTTTCCCTCTTGCCTTTTCAGAAGTACAGTGCAGGTTTTGGGTCCAAACTGAATGAGAAATAAGAAGCCATTTTTGTGTTGTTCTGATGCAGAGATGCCTTGGAGGCAGAAAAGGTCCCCACGGTAAACTGGCCAGCTGTAGGCCCCTCTGTAAACTGTGGCAGTCTCTCTGGAAACTGGCTGCAGCTTGCTCAAAGCCATAAAAGACTTCATGCTGCTGAGTGCTGTGCCCCCCTTTTTTTTACACCATTGCTTATAGCAGCATCTGTGGAGGACAGCTTATAAGTCATCTTCACAACTACCTGGGAAAGGGAAAGGTTTTGTCTTTGAACTAAGGTCTGGGGACTGTCTTTGCATCACTTGAGCTTGCTTAATTATTGTCTGCTGGTTTTGTATCAACCTTATAAAGAACTTCTGTAGCAATTACTTGGAAAACTCATTCATTAACAGAGCTGTATTTTGAGATGTGTTCAGCTCCTCACAGTAAACACAAAATTTCTTTCCTTATGGCAGAATTTGCTGCCCGTGGTTTCTCAGCTTTTTGTCTGTTTTGGTCCAATCTCAAAATAAACAGAGATAAAACCCATCGTGTTTGATGATGGGATGTAGAGGGACTAAATTGCTTTGTGAATAGGGATAAGAGATACCGCTTATTCTATCTAGCCGTTTCAATATTGACCCATAACTTGGCTTATATTATACTGTTGCTTGTGCTTAAAATTTAAAGATAAAAAAAATATTCAGCCATTAAGGACCTCGCTTTTTGAATAACACTCACGTGACAGGCCAGCATACAGGTTACAGCACCTTCATCTTTACTCCAAGGTAGAAAGTTTTACATTCAGTGCCACATTTTCTTCATCTTTGTTTTGTCCTTCCTAAGACGGATTTCTTTTGGAAAAGATAGTAAGAAATTCCTGACTTTGCTTAAGTCTTGTTTCCAAATTTTACTTCTTGTTGAAGATTATCTTCACTATCTTCTTGAAGAAGGAGATGTGAGACCAGCAAGAATATTCCATCAAGAAACATCCTGATATATAAACATTTACGAGACATATAAAACCTTATTTGTCTTGGAATTTGCATGTTAAAATAACTTTGATCCATTTATGTGTTTGGAAATAGAATTAATTAGGCTGTTATATAAAGTATAGAAAAGTAGCCTGGTTTTAGGGGTTTTAGAATCTCCTTAAGCCAAGTTGTTAAAAAAACTCCTAAACACAGTTGTATTAGAATTTCCAAGTGTACCATAACTGTGCTACTTTATCCTGGATCACCATTTTCCATGCAGTATTTTGCCTCAAACAGAGACATCCGATCCTATTTTGTAATAAGTAAATGAGGTTTATGACCTCATCGGTCCATTGCATTTCATATTTTCTTTCACTGAATTTTCATAGGGAAAGTATCTATGAGTATAAATGAGATATAAAGGAAGAAAATTCCCCCTTTCCTGCTTTCATTATGAAAATATGGGACTTGTGTCTGAAGCAGGAGTGTGGGTGCAGTCTCAGTTCCAGTGATTTTGGTGATCTCCCACTATTAAGGCTGATAATAAGTGCACACCCCCATTCTTGCTAATCTGTAAATGGTATAGGATTGTGTCCCCTTAGAGTGGCAATGCTTTGGTGCAGGACAGGAGACACTGCTGTCTCTGGTACTATTACCCACAGGGAGCCAGCTCCCATCTGACAGATCATGTTCAAATATGTGTGGATGTGGACAGATTGCTCCCAGTGCCAGCTCTGAGGTGGAAGAACTCTGGGGTGGGTCTTGTAGTCTGAAGCCTGGGGAAATAAATCTCCCTGGGACCCAGGCTGGTTCTATGCACACCCATGGCAGGTGTGTCTGTGCTGTACTTGTTTTCAGAAGTCAGAATAGGCTGAAGTGGCTTTGTATGGGGATAGTGGTGGTCCTGAGCAGCCCATGCTCATCTCAGCTGCCTGATTGGACCCAGTCTTGTTCCTCAAGAGCTACTTGAGAAGACAGGCATCATGCTTTCTAGCCTTGCTGTTCTCTGTTAATTTTTTCATTCATAGAATGAGTTATACAGTAGATATGTGGCACATCTCAGTTCCTATGCAAAACCAGGCTGGATCCCTTAGTAATTGTTAGCTCAGTAAATGCAGCACAGTTCAAAAAAAAGAAAAGAAAAAGAAAAAACAAGTGTCCTATCTCATACAAGGGACTCCGGCTAAAATGAACAAGCAGAATCCATCAGACTTCAGACAGGGAAACATTTGTATGAGGGGACAGAGCTAAAAACTAAACCTGTACTATTAAAATGGAAAACAAAACAAAAATAAAAAGCATCACATGAACGGTTTTAGCAGATTGATGAAGAATAAGTCTAAGGATTTAAGAATTTATGGAAAGTAAGAGGCAGTTAAAGTGAAAGCCTCCTTTTTAAGATTATCTTATGTTTTAGAGCTCGAAACTTCCCTGATTGACAGCGCAGAGAATTACTGATAGGCCCAGAGGGAAACTCTGCCTGTCTTAACTGTGACAAAGTCTTTGAAAGGAGACACAGGAATAATGTCAGCATTTTCAGAAAGCAGAACAACACTCGAGAGTCCTGCTTCAGAGCAACTTCCCAGTGGGGCTTTGTGAGGACTTTAAAGAGGCCATGTGGATTCACAGAAGGGAGATAGATTGCCCTTTGTCCTTTCTATAAGGTAGGGAGTTACCTATTCTCCCAGTAAGCCAATAAATTGCCTTAGGACCAATAACTAATAAATAATGTCAGGGGAGAGAGCAGGATTCAGTGATGGATCTCAATTCCTGTAAGAAACAAGCATTTCCCCTGAAAAGCTGAAGACTATTTTAGGTGCAGGCTCCAGACATATGGCTATTGGCATTTGGGGCTTTTGTATAACTGCCAGATGACCCAGGATCTGATTACATAGGTGAAACTTGAAAATAGTCTTGCAAACTCCTATGAACAATCATTGGTCTTTGAAGTAATTCTCCTCATTCACGGTGCAAGCAGAGGGCTCCGAAAGCATGGCTGAAAAGCAGCCCTTGTTAGTACTTCAAAGGCAAGAGAGAGTCCTTTTTTTTCTAATAGATAATGGAAGTAAAATATGTCACTTTGGAAAATGGAGATCCTTGAATGCCAGCATTGACAAGATTTCAGAATACTTGCAGATGAATCCTATATGGAAAGACAGCTGATCCTGATATCAGTACCATACCCAGTAATTAAGACTTTGGAATCAGCCATGCATTTTACATGTGAAATGGAAAAGGTGTTCACTTTCAAGTTCTTTAATATTTGATCCCACCCCTGCTTGACATTCACAGTCAAAATCTGTGTGACCAATGGCTGAACTAAATATTATTGTATCTTATGGTATCTGTGATATCATGAATGATTGCCTAATACCCTACTGCCTTAAAAATTATTCTACTAACATATTTATTGGGTAATGAAACTATTTTTTTCAAGGTAAGAAAGGATTGTGGGGAGAAAGCATGAAGGGAAGGACATTTTCAACAAATGCAAAATCGTATTTGCATGTCTGTGTACTTTATAAAGACTACAGGAACATTTAAATTCCTGTTGTGGACTTACAGTGTTTGATCAAGGAATGTATATTGGTTACTCACAGTAATGCATTTACCTGCCAGCTGTCAGCAAGGACATGAACCTGGGTAAACAATAAAATCTAATATTGAGGGAAATACTCATCTTCTGCCTTTATCTTTTCTTTATTCATTTCCATTTCTTTTAGAAAGTATTTTAGCATGTTTTGTAAAGATGAGTCTCATTGATTTCATTCTTTTTTCATATTCTGTTATGAATTCAAATACATAGTGGCATCTACAGGCTCTTTTCAGAATCAGGTTGAGGCATATCATGCTTGATGAACCTGTAAATAAAGACTTCAGCTTTCACTGCTGTTTCAATCAACCCATATCCATTAAATAGGGGAAGAAAACAGAATGCAGTTTTCCTTCAGTTGTGCTGGGTTGTGTGAAAGATGGAGATTGAAAAATGTGTTTGAAATCTTTTTGTGTAAAATTAAATAAATTGACACAACATATTGTGCAAATTTTTGGTATAAGACTATTCAAGGAAAACAGTGACAAATTTACATTCACAAGCACTAACATCGATTGTTTTTCTTAAATGGAGAGAGATTTTGTGATGAAGCTGTTGAAGAAAGAATATTTTACCCTCTTGTAATATTTCAACTTTCTGAAGGAAGCTAGTGTATATAAAATGTGGTAAGGGTTGGGCACTTTTTCAAAGGTTGTTTGAGATAGAAGTCAAAGTAACCAATAGCTCTTTGTCAAGAATACTGTTGCTGAGTGTGCAACCAGACACATCTGTGTGAAGTCTTTCAGTTGTGCATTTTGCCGCCCATATTCTGTGAGAAATAATGCACTATAGAAGGTTCTTGCTGCTCAGATTTAATTTAAGCTTTTGCAAATTCAGGGATTAAAGTGCATACAGTTTGGAATGCTAAATGTACATTCTCCTGGACTTTTGCAGATTAAAAAAGAAAGGTGGGGGGTTTTTTCTGGGGTAACTGGAAAAGCCAATCAGAAAATTGCTGTACGTGGGAGCAGTACCTGTGGAAGCAACAGTTCCTTCATGTATGTGTAGTAAGGTGATATCCATTTGAAGTATTTGGTATGTCTAATATCTACAGAGTAGCAGGTTTCCATTTCTCAGCAAAAATTCTGGTATCTAATACATATTCTTTTCCAGCTGCTTTCTTCTCTACTGACAATTTATACTTCCAAGTGGTGGAAAGTGGCTTTTATCAATGGTTAGGACAGGAAGACTCTGTATTTCCTCTTAATTTTGACATACTTCAGTGTCTGCTTTTGTTTCTACCTTCTCTATTTTTTTCCATTTGAATTGAAACATAGACTAGTGTTTAACCACACTTGCTTACAAATACTTTTTTATTTTTTTAAAGCCATGATTACTTCATTTAATGATACCACTTCTCCAGAGAGTGAGAGTGCAAAAAAAAAAAAAATTATCTTCTGAAGCAGTTATTCTACAGCAGAGAATTTCTTGTGTTATACAGATATTCTTGAAGTGCAAACCAACACAAATTCAGCAATTTTTTTTTAGTCCAATGAGTCCACATATAGCAGTCAGGAAAGCTACCTTTAACGAACATGGACAAAATCCAAATCTCTATCACAGTTCTGACTTTGCAGAAGTGTGAAGCAGAAGCAAGTGCAGATAGATCTACTGCAAAAGCCTTTCAAATGCAGTGCAATATATGTGTAAAAGAAAACTGACCCAAAATGTAAGACATAACCTGATTTGACTTTTTTTCTTTATATGTATTTTTCCTCAGCTGGTAACAAATTTTTACCCGTTTGTTCCGCCTCTCCTGCCAGTTTTAAATTTGTCCCTGCCCTACCTTTCCATTTCCAACAAAGTGCTTCTTCTCTTCTTTGCTTGGACCTAATTTTGTACTTGAAAACAAGCCAGGTGAGAAAGAATTCAGATGCCTGTTTATTTAAAATACTGAAACACACAGGATGTCATCACGTCGTGCATCAGGCACTGCTTATGAACTGTGGGGTCTTATGGAGCTACTCCCAGGTAACATACTCAAGATACTGCACTTGGAACAGTCATTCCTCCTTACTGCAATGCTCACCCTTCGTTCCCCTGCAGCAAAGTGGAAAAAGGATGCAGATAACACTTGAAATCCTGATACTTATTCAAAAAGAAAAACTAAAAAAAAAAATGTAGCCATTATTTTTGCAATGGAAAGTGTGTAAACGTGGAAGAGTAAATCCCGGAGACTTGGAAAGAGGAAGGCAAATTACAGTACTCTGAATTTTAGAAATATGCTATTTTATTTAACAGCTTTAGCAATTTAAGATGTATATATGCTGTCACAGTTTAGCAGAAAGCACCTCTTCCATCAGCAGTGTCACTCCTGTTGCTGTAATGAGCACCAGTGTTCAAGGCAAGGTGCACAGATGCTCACCTGGGCAGCACCTGGAAAGGCCACAGTGAGAAACTGCCAATTATTAGTTAGGGCAGCACAGCAGTTAGAAATTGGGTCAGTGTATTTGAGTAGTTTGGGGGATTTGGCAGCTGTGCTGGCACTAAAAGTGATGCTATGCCCTGTGCTAACATCATGTTGCTTTCCCCTGTGGGCTCACAGTCAGACCCAGGTTTCTTTGTCATGACCAAAAGAACCAGTGACTGTGGGAATTGTGTGGGCTGCCTATTCAATGCACCTTCTCCCTCCTGCCCTTGCATATTTGCTTTAATTGGCTTCTGCTTGGATTCTGTTTAACAAGTTTGTTTGTCTATAGAAAATTATTTGCTACATCTAAATGCAAGTTAATATTGTCATTTTTGTGGGGTTTCTTGCTGTGACATCCAGTTTTACAAAACGATGAGAGAGTGATCACCATTTCCATTACCTGATATTTTTCTATTCAACACAACACAAATAATTGTACTAAGGTCTGTCTGAAGAACTTTTAAAAGAAATGACATATAAAAGTGTGTTGTTTGATAAATAATGGTGAAACATTTCCTCAAAATCAAAGAAAGTCATACAGTTATTCTTTTAAAATAAGGGCATAATTATAATTACATGTTGATTTTTAATTTAGTCTACAGTTCCTAAACAGCACCTAAACTGAAGGGAAGTTCAAGTCCCTTGCCTTTCTATAGTCATTGACTCTAGTAAAGGGATTGTTTAGGAATTGATATGCAATATTGAATTTAATTGACCTAAGAAGGTGTTTGCAGAAATTTTATTGGCACAATTGAAAAAAAACGAATCATAATTTTAAACCAACTTCTCCTAATTTAGCAAATTGTCCAAGTTGTTAAAATAACAATAATGGTGTATTTCAGCAGAGAGTGATTTGAGTCATCAAGCATAGGGAGAGGCATCTTGCTGTATATGTGTCTCCAAGTGCAGAATTTTTAAAGGTGTGTAAATGCTGATGAGGGAGGAGGGCAGACTGGGGTAGTTCAGAAAGTATGAAGCCCTACATCTCAAGTAGCCTTTTAAGGGCTCATCTAATAGCCATGTAATGACTCTGAAAACATTAAAGAGATCATTGGTTTACAGTGTTGAAATTCAGTGTATTAATTTGGAGTAAATCTAAGCTGCAAGCTTGAAAAGTCAGCTCAGACTAACTCAAAGTCAGTGCTTTAGAGGCAGCAAAGAGTAAAAAGAATAGAAGGGTGAGTGTAGTAGGCAGTTGTGTGCTGCCCTCCACTGATGGGGAAACTGAAGGGAGCCTTTCTGACAGGGGGTTGCGGTACTGGAGCTTCCCCAATTAAAAGGCCACAAGGTGTGAGTGTGAGAGCTTGTGGGCTAAAAAGGAAAGAAGAAATACTTGTGCAGAGGGTGTGATTGAAGAGGGGAAGGAGGCAGAGGGCTTTATGCCACATTTAAAACCAAGAATTTTATTACTTTGGAAGGTGTGTCCAACAAGGCTTCTCAAAACAAAAAAGCTGCTGTCCCTATTAAGTCCAAAAGGAGTTTTATGGATGACTTTGGGGCTTAAATTACTGTAGCAGGAATTATTATAATTATATGCTGGGTGCCAGTATATTAAATTGCTGATTAAAAGTTGGGTTAATTTTCAAATGGGGGAACAGAAAGCAGAAATGTTCTTTGAAGGTGGAGAAAGAGGGGAAGTTTGTGTAGGTGTTTAACAGCATAATGGTGTTTAACAGCATAATAAGATTCTTGCTAATTTTAGTGCCATTACAGCAAATGCTGCAGTACCCATAGAGGAGTAAGAATAATGCAAAGAACATTACCTCCCACCATCAGCTGCTTAGCACTGATTCTTATGGGTGTTTTGGATAGGCATGATATTTGGAAGCATCTGCCAACAACAAACACCCAAAGAAACTAAATTCATAAACACCATGTATGATTTTGAACTAAATATTGTTTTCCTTTTTGTTTCTATCTTGCTTCCTTGTATAGACAGTACCTTTCTTTCCCCTTTCATGTTTGTGAGTTGACCACTTCCACTACTTTCATATTTCTGCTGAGGCTGGTAAGCTGGTTTGATGCATTCAGCAGTCAAAAGTGCAGCTCTGTGTGCATTTGTGTTGGCTGACTAAGCAAAATGAAAAGAGGCTGACTGTGAAAGTGAAAAGGTGATTTAAGCTGGTGTCATAGTGCTGTGCAGTAATAAAACACAGGGATTGTTGGACACCCATTATATTGTACAATTATATAATTATAAACAATATAATTGGAGGCAGTTGAGCTTGAATGCAGCAGGCTGTTATTTAGCAATCATCTCTTTCAAGGCTCATTAAACACAGATTTATACACAAAATAAAAGCTTTGCTCTATAAAGGCTAACTATCTAGTGGCATTTATTCCCCAAAATGTAATACTAGATCTAAAGCTGTCAACATCTATAATGGATTTAGTCAGGGATTGTGAAGTGTTTCAGCAGGTACAAGAATCCCAAGCCTTTTGCCTTTATTTAAGGTATTATTTCTGAAGCTTTCCTTGCATGTCTGTTTTGGAAGGCTAAAGAGCCTGCACATACAGCTGTGATCTTAGGTCTTGAAATCTGACAAGGAGGGTAGGAAAGTATTCTAAGGTAACAAAGATCTCTTAAAATTCTCTGTGTTTTGGTCTTAAGTTTGGCCTTTAAAGTTTTATAATTCTGGAATTATGAATGAGTTTATGAAGAAGAAAATTAGGAAGCTAAAATATTTTGTTGCTGCTATCCCAAGGAATTTAGTTTTATGACCTGATATAAAATAAGTTTTTATTTAAAAAAACAAAGGGATAAGAATCTTACAAGCAAAGTAGAAAACAGAACTAAGAACGTCCTATGATGACATGTATAGTGGTCCAGTCTGACTAAAACTTTTAACAGTTGGCAGAAGTTTGGAACATAAATCTATATTTAAATGTGTGCATATACAAACAGAAATGTAGGTCTTTAAATAGTTTTGTTAGTGTTTTTTTCATGTCTAGAACTCCACTTGACTTTTAAACAGTTGTTAAAGAACAATATAAATAAGAAACATTCTTGAAGAAGAGCCTGCAGACGTCCTCTCTGAGTAAGACTCTGAGACAGTACAGCTTGGCACTACAAAGTATCTGACCCACATATGCTAAAGACACTTTTGTATTTGTTATCATTTCACATGTGAATTTATAAATGCCCCATTTTAATGCTGTCCTTGACATGCCATTAGTGCCGGTCTCATTCTGTAATTCTGTGTAGTGTGTTTAATTTTCATTCCTTCCTTAAGTAATTCACAGGAGCCTGATAGGTGCAAGACTCCTTCAGCTTTCAACATCCCTCTGATTGCCCAAATGCTCTGAGATGATACAAGTGCTGCATCACTGTTTCCAGCATGTGGTACCTGAGCTCCGCAGTTCGTGGCTGTCAGCCTCTTAATAAGTTACTGCATTTTGCATCACTACCTTTCACTTTGTTACATCAGAAATGTGTCTGCACAATAATTGCAGTTTACTTCAATTCATTTATGATACTGGAAAATGTTAATATATTACAAGGTGTTGTAGCTAAATGTTTTGAATGTATGTAAAGCATTGTGCTGTTGATGTCTTTAGGAACCGTATCTCAGCTTTACCTTTTGGTAACTGCAGTGTAGATCTGTGTTTCAGACCCATTTTCCTCCTCTTACCTTTTGCCTTGTCTGCTCTTTTATCTAAAAGTGTTAATTTGCAATGTTTCTCAGAGTCACATTAGTGAATTAAAAAGGTGCAGCTTCTTGTAAAATCATTTTAATACAAGTCAGTTTTTAAGGGTTTAGAGATAAAACATTCCAAAATGCTAGCCATGAAATGCAATGTTTCTTAGTAAGGCTGATTATGTTTGCTTTTGAGGCAAAAAAAAAAAAAAAAAAAAAAAAAAAAGAAAAAAGTCAATGTTTTCTTAGGAACAGAGGGAGCATTTAGCAGTCTTCACTGAGTCCTTTTTAAAATGGTCTTACAACATTATGACAATGGTGTGATAGAAAAGAGAGGTTGGGGGAGGGGGGTCCTTTATTCAAGTCTATACAATCTAACTAGGTAATCTCTTACAATTGGGTAGCTGTTTTGGTTTGTGGGTTTGAGTTTTCTTTTTCGGAAGTCCACAGATAATGAACCTTGGCTGGAAACAGCCTTGGAAAAGCTTGCAGTGTTCATGTTTCTTTTGGGTGCACAAGGAATGCATAACTCAGAACCCCAAACTTTCAACCCCTCAATTACATTAAACTCCTTCTTAAAAGAAAAAAATGAGCTATGTTAATCAACACTGCCTTTTTTGTTTCTATCTAAAGTCTTCTCCTTTCAAAAAAATTGCCAGTGGTCTCCTGGTGTGCTGGATGAAAGAAGTAATGCTTATCTAGTACTTTACAGCATTTCATGGCTAGAACACAGAGCAATGAGGAAATTTATCTTGGTTGATCATTATAAGAGAGCATGCGGGCTTGTAAGATGTGCAAAAAATTGAAGTTAGACCCCAAAGCAATGGCTCGTGTTTCCACGTGTGTTTAAGGTTTTTTGTTTCAGCTTTGAGTTACTGTTTCCTGATGCACCACAGCCCCGACACAGGAATTGCTATATCAGAGGCTTTTATTGCCCTATGGGGTGGCATAAAAGAGAAGTAATATCATAAGATTTCTTTTAAAATTCATATCAGGAACATCTCCCCAAGGCACCTGGTCCCTTGAGAGTCATAGGCAGGGCAATCTCCACCACAGGGATCCCACACTATCTTTGCTTTGCATAACTTTTGCTATCTGTCTGTCCTTTCCGTGAATATTAGAAGTTTGTTCTCCAGGTCGTCTTGCTTTGCTCTGCTTATCCCATCATGAGTAGCTTATTGGGAAGCTCTGCAAAGGGCTAGTATGGTTGCTAACCAAGCCTGTGTCTTTAGAGGCACTGTGATATCTGAACTGTGGTTAATGCCTTGTCTCAGGTATTAGGGAGTAACGACTTAAAGTTGAGGGTCTTTAATTTGTTACTGGAGGGAGAACAAACATATATGCTGTAAATGTAAAACAACCTTAAGAGGAAAATGGAATAACTTGCATGATAAATAGTTTGTATTACTCACAGAGCAAATTACACTTTTTTGAAGCTTTAACTCTTTTAAGAAACTGTATGTTGGTTTGTGTGACTTGCATGTTTTCCTTCTTTGGCAGTTTAGTCCAAAGATAAAATGTTCTCTTGCAAACAGCCGTATTGCAGACACATCTAATAGGATTCACTCAAGGACCTCTTCCCACTTTAGTATTGCGTAACTATTTGTGTTGTGCACTGTAAGTTGGTGGTCTTTTGAAAAAAGAAAAGAGAAGATTGAGCCATGAACTCCATCTTGATCTAAAAAGGAAATGTTACTTCATTGTTGTGCATAAGGAAATATGATATTTAAAATTAAAAGAAGAAAACTGTTGTGTATTAAATTTTCTGTGTGAATTTTCAAAGTATTTTTTTAATCTAGGTAAACATATGTATCAGTGATTATTATATTTCCATTATACTGAGACTGATACATAGACCTTCCTCTAATCAAAAATATAAATAAAGAGAAGGGCATTATATATTGAAAACATAAAGACTAACATTCTTAAAGTCATTATGGATCTTAAAGGCTTTTTATAAAAAAAAAAAAACAACAATTTTTGTCCTTCAAACTTTAGCAAATAGATTGAAAAGACTGGCTAGATATATCAGTGATTATCCCGCCACTCTCCTTTAAAATGTTTTGAGAGCTCATAGGAAGAGCTGTGAAAGTCCTTCTCAGTCACAGCTCTTCTAAGGCAGACCCTGCTCAAATTCCTGGACCACCCACTTAAGTCGACAGGACTTTTGCACCTTCAGAGAAATGCAGAGAGAGACCCTTCTGAGAACAGCAGGGGACTAAAGGAGCTGGTTTCATTTCCTTCTCTTAATACTTGCAAAGACAGAGGTTTGACTGCTTCCAAGGATCTAATGCAAATATTACTTCAAAGGTATTCAAGCAACAGGAAGTGTAAGGCTAAGTGAAGTATAATTCACAGTGGTGGGGGAGGAGGATCAGCTTTAAGTTGTTTGTTTGCAAGCAGTGGATACATTTAATCTGAGCTGCACAGCACTGTCCAGCTGGCTTCAAGCTCATCTCTTTCCATTATTGAAATGTTTCCTAGGAAAACTTGTAACAGCAAACAAGAGATGCAAATCAGCAAAAAGGGCTGTGTAACTCTTCCTTCATAGGAAAGTCTAAGTGTGTGACAAGGCGGTTTGCTTGCAGGCAATGTTAGAAATTTGATGGTCTGCATCTGTTTCCTCGTCATACCATGCAAACCTGTGACAGTATTATTCCTGAGGAAGTTTCCTGATGCATTATAAAAGGAGATTGCTGGCTTTTTCCTTGCATCATGTAACAGTGTTACTTTTAACTTTTTTGTTTGCACTTGGCTATGTGTAAATATGGCTCACCACAGAACAAAATAATGGAAATAATCCCCTTTCTCAACTCTCCTAAATAACTGCATTTTTTTTCTTTTTTTCCTCCCTCTTATATCCTAACATACGGTGGATATAATTCTAGCCCAAGACCAGTAAATGTGGCCTCCAGGATATCTTTTGCCATTCAGGCACTGCTACAGCTCCCTATCAAGTTAATGGAAGTTCTGCCACTCAGCTGAGTAGAAATGGGATTCAACCTTTGCTTACTGATCTCATTCTGATGCAGTGGAGTTTCCTGCATCCATATGACCAAGGGAAAAATAAGAAGGCCCATGTTAATAGATATTGCATTAAAAAAATCAGTATCAGGTGTCGTAGGTTAAAAGGTCCTGGCTTGTGTATTTTTCCTTAGCTTACTCTGAAACAAGATTTCTTGTGCTGCTTAAGTGGAGTCATGAAAACAATTTAAGTCAGTAATGGTGGATTCATATTTTGTGCTTCACTTGGGAGGCAATTAATATAGCACACTTACAGTTCTGTACACCAAAAGATATCGATTGTGTATTGTATCATCTCAAACTCACAGTCAGCTAATAAAAATTTATGTTATATTACTGTCATGCTAGTAACAGAGTTAAAGCTTGACCTGTTTTCTTTTCAAGAATATTAGCATTAGAAATGTATTTTGTATACATTAAGGTATATTGGGCACCTCTAACTTCTGCCTTCTTTCTGGTGAATGCAGGCTGCTAGAGACTCTTTGCCTTGCTTTACAGCTCAAGAAATTCAAGCAAAACTGTTCGAGATCTCAGTTAGGTTGTGTGAATATAAGAAAACTAAAAACTTGACAGCTATGATTTTTCAGAGAGATGATTTTATAAAAATGCAATTGATATAATGGTACTTCTGCAGGAAAGAACCCACTTATCTCCCTGACAGTCCTTATTATTTCTTTCCATTTCCCTTCTTTTCCATTCCCTTCTTTTGACTTTGCTCTGAGAGAGATAAAATATCTATAGAAAGAAGCAGAGATGAAAAGTGGAAGTAAAAGAAGAAAAGCAGGCTTTGTTTTCTGGCCTTTGCAGATTTGTTCAAACGGCACCATAAGAAATTTTGTGTACCAGTTTTTAACAAACAGTAACCTTCAGAGGTTTTATTACATCTTTCTGGGATACTTCTTAAAAATGCTGTACCCTAGTGAACACTGTATAAATATTAAAATGAAATAGGTTACTGACTGGTAAAGCTAGGTTATCTGTATTTGAATTGTAACAGAAAGTGAAAAGAAAGTTTTGGAATTCTAAGTTGTCTGTGGTGGTAAAGTGCTTTTGGTTCTTCCTCACAAAAAATCTGTAGTCTGTTAGCCTGTTCTAAAGAGGGCAAGACTTCATCACGAGTGAAAATGTGTTGCTTCCTACTCAACAGGTCAAGTTTTCTTTGGATTGAGGCAGAACTGTGGCTCATGGACATCTGATGTGATAGGTAAGTTGAATTTGACACATCTTATTACATTATCACCATATGACAAATATTGACCTTGATTATGCTAGTGTAAGTGCAAACTATAGATGTATTCTCTTTCTTATTTTGCATTTTCATTGGTGGTAGTGAAATGAAAATTTACCCCCTTTCCATCTCTCCTAAATGGCCCTTCAAAAAGAAGGTTTCAAATATTATCAATGATGTTTTATTTAGGAAAAAATACATGAGGAAGTACAAAAAAAAATATGTAACTTCCTGAAATGGAATGGCAAAATATTCTACTGTGAAAAAGGATATTTGGGCTTATGAGGAGACAGTTCAGAAAATCTGGTGTAATTGATGCATAGCCCATGCGCTGATAAAATAATAGATAACTGGATATTGTAATGGTCAACAATGCTAAATTACTCAGTGGGACTGTTTTCTCTTCATCCATTTAATCAGGTTGGCAGTGTTGTAAAAAGGGTATTCTAACACCACTAGTACATAAAAGAGAGACTAAAGTAGGGGTAGAGCTTTATATTGTGTTTTTTTCTGAATTTTATTATTCATGCCAATTGTTCAATATTTAGGGCATACCTCTGCAGACTTGTTTAGTCTTATAATCCTGGAATGCTGTTGTGACCAAGCAGGAGAATGTGAGGCTTCTCCAATTCCAGAGAAATAGTGAAGAAAATGTGAAAGGATTTGAGTTAAACTTGCATGAAGCTCTTGAAACCCCTTGTCACGGGGACTTCCACCATGGAAATTATTTTGGAGAGGGATTTGTCAGTCAGAAGCAGTAAGGGAAATGGAGGTGTCCTGCACTGCTTCTGTCAATTAAACAAACGCATTGTGGAGAAGTGTATTTTATTGTATAGAGTTGATCTGACAAAGTTGAACTGAAAGTTGAAGTAAAAATTTCTAAGTATTAAACAGAAAAAAAAAAGAAACTACAAATAGCTATTAGTTTGCCATCTCTGGAATCCAGTTTAGAAGACTGCTTAATGATGTCATTTTTCAAGTTGCAGGGAAACTGTTTCTGAAATAATCAAGAGAAGATATATATTCCTGGTAGAGTTTTGAGTCCTATTTACAATATATGTTGTTGTCTACATTCACTTTATTATGGTTAGGATTTAAAAATTAAGGTAGGAAAAAATGTCAGTGCTTTCTCTATAGTATGAACATAATGATAAATTTCTAGAACTTCAGCGTTGATACTTAAGAGTTTTCTTTTTATAAAGCTGGGTAGGAGAGAGATTAATTCCTTTCAGTCTGTTTTATTTCCATCACTTATTTCAAGTTATCAAATACCTTTGGGGTTTTTAACTTGCATTTTTCATTCATTTTGATACAGACCATGAAAGGCAAACTAGTAGCACCAGTTTGCTGGTGCTAACACTGGGATAATGAAGTTACAGTACATTTAATGACAGGGAATATAAAACATATGATAGTATTTTTAACACCAGAAGAGTTTGCCATCCAGACCCGTGTATCACACAGAGATTGAGCAGTTTCTAAAATGTCAGTATGTTGTGATTTATAGTTCTGAAACTCATCCCTTCCTAGGTAAAATGAAGATTAGTTTGTGTGTGTGTAACACCTTGCAATTAGTTATACAGGCAGGCACTTAATGGGGTCTGAGCATGAATGCCTCAGATGGGAGGACATTCATATTACAGGAGCGCTTGAGAGCAATCGGTGTTGCACGCGTGTGTTATGTAAATGTGATTGGTAACACTGGATTGGATATATTTTTCCTTTGCTATATTGCTTTTTATTATGGATTGGATAAATCCACTCTTGCTTGTGGGAAGCAGAAAAAGAAAAAATGGTTCTGCAGAAGTATGTGGATCTTTTCTTCCTTGCAGAAAGGGAAGGATTCATCTCAGAGGAGAACATTCCATGATCTTACTTTTTCAGTAGAAGTTTTCTTCTGTGTGTGTGTGCTTGGATGTGTGAGTATCTGTTCTGTTGCATAAAAGATATTTCCTTAAAAGAGGCTACACAAAAAGGATCAATTTTTCCCTAAATATGTCAGGAGCAAGTATGCAATGTTTTGGAAGGTCTGATTCTGAGAAAATGGAATATAGATTGTGTCACAGGCTGAAACTGGAAACACAAGAGTGACAGAACAATGAACAATGTTGTCAAGGCTTGAACGCACTTAAAATTTTTCAAGGTAGTATAATTAATGTCCTAAAAATGCACCAGGAAAACAGATGTCAGCCAGTAGATTTGATGTGTGTATAGCTCATTATGTGGGGAGAAGGATAGTAAGACTTTCATTGTTGCAAGAACAGCACTTTGACAAAAAGGGAGGCAGACACACACACAGCTCTTTCAGGAAAGAAAATTCCAGCAAGTTGGATATGGGTCTGAGATGCAAATGCAGAACCCAAAAGTGAGAGCTCAGTGGTAGCTTTTATAGCAGGGGAGCTACAATGAGATAGGGTGGGGATGGGAAAGTGAACAAATGCAATTAAAAACATCCTTCATTATCCCTGGCTTGGAGCATTGGCTTTCTCCCATTGCTAGTGTTTAATTACCTGTTGTGATGGTAGCTCCCCATCTTGATTCATTTTACTTTAATTAGCAGTTGCATGGCTTGAACAGAGCAAAAGGACAAAGGGAATGTACTTGGAGCCAGAATGGCCAGGTTCAGACAGGTCCTCTAGGGATGGCAGGACAGACTAGAATCTGCTGAAGGTATTTGTGAGAAGTTGCTTCTCTGTTAGGGAACGATGCTGACAACTGGTGTGTTGAGAAAATGAAGGAGCACAATCCACATGTAGTTCAAATGTACAAGAGAGGTAAATTTGCAGTGAACATGCACTATGTGTGTGAGAACTCAGAGCAAACTTACCTTTAAAAATTAGTCATCCTATTCTTGGCTTTTAAATTGATTATTGGAGTTATTTATTACAGTGATACCATTATTTATGGTTCAGAAGCCATGCATTGGATATTGTTCCCCACAGAGATGAATTGGGAGTTGAAAAAACTAAAATAAACTTTTAGTGGAGACAGAGCTGAAAATGAGGCTATTTCTGTTCTGACAGTTTTGTTTCTATTAGAGGGCACTGCAACATGTAGAAGCTCAGAAAGATGTCAATAAAAATAACAACCTGACATTATATGTGCAGTAAATACTGAAGACTGGAAGCTGTTTTATTACTTTTTTTTTTTTTGATGTGTGGGTTGTTTGGTT
>JAOXXN010000395.1:86097410-86108294 GCA_026770055.1 Myrmophylax atrothorax
ACAGTGACAGTGAAGTCCTCAGGACTAGAACCTACAGCCCCTGGTATTCCCAGAAGGTCTCCCATCCAAGTACTGACCGGGCCTGACGACCCTGCTTAGCTTCCAAGATCTGATGGGATCAGATGTCAGGGAGGCATTGAACTGCCTTTTCAGACTTCTAGGTAGAATTAAACAAAAGAAGCTGTGCCAGAAATACTCAATGAAACTGGTACAGAAAGCCTAGTTTTCAGACTTCTGCCAGATCGAACCCACTGCAACCACATGACATGTTTTCTAAACTCATTTAGATAAGCTTACAAAACATTGACAGGGGCTTTGTTCCAGCAGGCTTCATGCCCCATTGCATATCATCTGTTCTTCTGCAGCAGCATAAACACATCCACAGTGCACAGTGTGCCTTGGTGAATGTCAGGACAGTGCCGCGCTCTGTCTGTGCCTGATTCAGAACATGCTGCTACTGCTGACTAAACCAACAGAGCACAGCTCCAGCCCTTGAGACGATGGCAGTATGACTGCAGGACGCTCACATAAATCTGCTTCCCTTCTTGGGTAATGCTGCTTATTAAACGTAGTGTTCTAATTTTGCATAATAATGTTTGTTAAAGTAATTAAATGACACAGAGATGGGCATTTCCTTCCCTATTTTTCCTTCTGTGGCATTTGCAAAATGGCTTTTTAATGACTTCTAAGACAGGAAACTATTATCAGTATTAGTAGTTCCTACTCTCAGAAAACTCATTCTTTGCCTGAAGAAACAACGTGTTGCTTTCCTCAGGTGTGAAAATGCAAACAAGTATTCTTCTTTCCAAGCATAAAATGGTCTCTGCTCTGAAACAGAAACAAACAGGAGATGGGCATAATAAGCATCTTGAATGTTGAATAGTTTATAAAGTGAATAAAATTAAAGTTTAAATGTATGCAACCTTTTTGAGCTGATTTGTTTCTGAAGGTAGGTTTTAGTCTGAATTGTTACATTGAGTACATGTATTAATCAGTTTGGACAGATTTTCTTCCTTTCCACACACATACGCTAGCTGGCTTTATCTGGTTGCATACTTATACAAAAACATTTTGGAATCACCTTCCACTTATATTGGAAGAGAAGGTTTGATCTTTTCTCAGGGCTCTTATGACACTACAATTATGGAAGAGCTAATATAATGACATCTTCCAGTGGTAAAGTTTTGACAAGTAACTTCCCTGAAAACAATGCAATAAGTCACTTCTTCAAAAATACATTAATGTATCTGCTGACATTTTGGGCACTGACCTGTGAGCCCTCATAATAATCCTATGCAATTGCTTTTTCAAAGAACACCATGAACTATTTACCTGAAATTTAATTCAAATTAAATTCGAGTTTAGCCCTGAATTTAGCATCAGAGTTGCATATAATATAATAAAACATTATGCTTCTTTTTACAGTAATGAAAACATTATACAAATATTTTTTAAAAAATACCTAGAATATTTTTTTTTTCCTCACTGAGCACTTGAAAATCAAGGATTTGTTTTCTCACTTCAGGAGCAACAGGAAGCAAAAATATAAATCTGAAATTAAAATATGTTTCATCTCTCTTAAATAATACACATTGAAAGAAATGAAACATAAGCAAAAATATATCTTTTTTTCTCATGTTAAATAAGCTTTATCTAGTATAATATTTTTATATAATTTCCTGAGGAGTAATTTTAATGCTGCCAATTAGACAGTGCATTGGCAGTTGAAAAAGGAGACAGTGAGCAATACTGTGCAGAGTTAGTAAGTTCAAGGGAAGGAGCATCCTTAAACTTTGGGCAAATTGAAATCCCTTAAGAAATGAAAGACTTGTGGCCTCTGAAACACAATTAGAGTGGATATGTATTTCACTTCCTTCTGATTTAAAGCAATGTAGCCACTTTCTGACAGTATGGTCATTGTGTATGATTTCATACCTGTAGTGTCTGAACAGCTTGTGATTCTTAATGGGAGTTTATATCCCTCTGAGTTTGGAAATGTAACTTTTATATTAAGGGAGAATCAAAGCACACATAAAGTGGGATTTTTTTCTGGGAATATAGAAAGAATGCATCACCAGGATTCAGTCTCAGAGACTCAGAAATCATCAATACTGTTGCATTCTAACTATATTTCTCATCTTTTTTTCCCCTTTTCTTTTTACTCTTCTTTCTTTTTATTTTCTTTCTTTCCCACTCCTTAAACCTAATTTCCTAAGGAAACAAGGCTCTCACGATCATTCTCTGGTTGTATCTGAGAGTTATCTTCTTTGTAAACCAGCTTTAGGTAAACTTGACCTAGGGATGGATTTCTAAAGCTATTGAGTTACAGTGACTGTCAACTATATCTGTGCCCTCACTGAGCAGAAAACAAACAAAAGAGATCAGTTTGTATTGAACATTAGGCAATGCATAGTCACCTTGGGAAATCTGTGCTTATTGGTACTGATTCCAATGATTATTTATTAATTCACTTATTTTACTATTAGTTGCATCAGGCATTTTCTTCCTGTTGCAGACATGCTCTCAATTGTGCATCAGTGCTGAGTGTGTTTTATACATATATGATTTTACAAATGTATACATACATGTATATATGTGTTCCCCAACCAAAGTACATTCAGAAAACAGAAGAACCCTTGCTATTTTCCCTGTGACTTCAGACAGTCTTAAATTTTCTAGTGTCCAGACTCAAAGGAAGCTAATGAGCTTTCCACAAGATCACTGTGTAATGTTATCCTAGGCCAAACAGCTTTGTGCAGAAAATACATATTTTCAGCACACATATTTGAGTATGGTTCCATGTAAAGAGCAGTAATTTGGGTACACCAGATGTTGTTACAATGACTGAATGGATGTGGCCTTGGAAAGAAAAAAATGGGGCTAGTAGCCCGGTGGGACAAATACTAAAAAACATCACCAAAACTAAAATTTGGAGATGCTGAAGTAAAGTACTACCTAAACAGCTGTTTGGATGAATGTTTATTACACCTTCCTTCATTTAAATCTGAAAAGTTGTTCTCACTTAGTAAAGACTTTACTGAATAACAGAGCACTTGTGTAAAGCTTGCTGGTTATTTGGTTGGAATGACTGTTGTGTTTCAAACTATATTGCAGATCTGATAGAATTACCACTGTACTCTGTGTGTGCTGGAGGTTGAAAGGTAATTAATAATCTCTAAGAATATGTCTCAGCTTTATTAAAACAGTCAGATGAAAATCCCCCTGTTAAAGCCTGTCAAGAATAACAGGTGTTTTGAAATAGACTGTTGCTATTTATTATTTGTATTTGTAACAATACCCTGGGCTCATTGTTCTGCAAAAGAACCCCCTAGATCTATAAGTGTCCCCAGGACCTTTGGTGTGGGAGTCTTCCTTGGTGTTGACTGGGAGGTTTGCATGTGGTAGCACACAAGCTACATTCTTGCTTGTTAGATTTCTAGCTCTGGATTAAATCCCACGCTCAGAACTGGTGAATATTTGAAAACAGTCTGTTTCTGAGTTTTCCTGGCTTGTTGCTGAACACTATTCTTCCTCTCCCTGCCATGTACCTATCCAAACTGCTCATGCTGCTCATGCATGGGTGGATAATCTCTGAAGCTGGCATGCAAATGGCACTCTTGAGAGGTTCAGCTGCACGTCCAGCCATGACTGAAAGGGGTGAGAACTATGGAAGCAATTCAATGAATGTTGTGGTGTGTATTAGGATGAACAGAATTAGGTATGGTTGGGTTCTGTTCTTAACGTTCCTGGCAAGAATAGGGGAATGGGTGCCAGAGTGCATTTGCAGTATAAAGGAGGGGTGCTTGAAGTGCGATAAAGACTGGCAGTCAGGCCAACTGGAAAACCCTGTGCAAGATACACAAATACATAACTGCTGTTCAGAAATAATGGACCGGGCAAGAATCATATGCACATCCTCTGGATCTAAAAAACCCTACGTCATATCAAGGCTGATGTGTCACTGGTGTGGTACCTGCTCGCTCTGTGGTCTACAAGCACAGTCCAGGGCAGAGAATGGAGGCAGACCTGAGTGGCTTGCTTTTGGCAGCAGACCCATGCCAGCAGTGCTATACTGGATAATGTTCTCCAATGTTTTTTCTAAAAGAGCAACAATGGTTTTGATTTCCAGCTGATTATATGATGACATAACTTCTTTACATCAGATCTAGTTTATTAATAATGTTGATACAGCCCAGAACTAGTATTATCAGGACCAAGATTTCTAAAAACATTAAGAACTTATTTGTGCAAATTGCCAGACTAATATGCCAAGTGTAGGAAGAAAAGCGTTCTGGAAGAAGGATAAGAGTTCAAACATGTCCTCTTTTTTTTTTCACTTTTTAGTCAGTGCTGTATATTGAGTCAGGCAATCACGTTTCTATGGAAAGAAAAATGAGATTTGACAGACCTTAAAACTACTTGGGTGATTGGTGGGTGAAACTTTTTTTCTTGTATGTTTAACTAACTTTTTTGTGTGAGCATGCACAAAGACTGTATTTTTGTTTTCACAGTAAAGTAAAGAAAGCAAAATATTAATGCTCTTATTTGCAGAAAATATTTGCAAATAGTTTCGGTAACTTTTCTCTTGTCAACTTTGTTGCATCCCTGGTTTAAAACTGATTGAGGGCAGATATTTTCCAAGCAAGAAAAGCAAGGATGGGATCATGCAAGCATGGATGCTGGTTGGGTTTTACAAGCAAATATAAAACTTGAGTGATTTGTGTGCTCCTGAAATGATTCATGCATTTGACACCTTTTAACAGCTTAAATTAAAGTAATTGTAGTATAGAAGATTGCATGAGAGGTATAAACATGGGTGGAATTTGATGCAGTTTAGACACTGAATGTAGGTCTCTCAATTTGCCTCATAATTCTCCCATCTAAGTAATCACTGCAATTGGTCTGTTGCTTTGTGTGGGGCTTAAGTCACTCTCTGAAAATATCCAAAAAGTAAAAAAATTCTAAGTGAGGTGAAAATTTACAAGAGAGAAGACAAACACCAAGTTTAATGAGGAAGGTCTGATTTCTGTCAAAATATAGAGCGGTTGGTATTGTTAGATGGTTTGTTTCACTGAAAGGCACATGTGAAAGGCAACAAAGGGCATGGCCACCTCTGCTGCAGTAACCAAAGTAGTTCTAGCATGTATCCCTCTAGTTTGTAATTATTTAACAATGGAAGATTATATTCAGAATTTTTTTAACTGTTTCTCAAGTTTCTGACTGAACAAGAAGATGACATTTATAATGAAGTCAGTACTTTTGCAATAATGAGTGGTAGAGTTGCTTTACAAGATTTCTGAGTGTGGCTTTCATTAGCACTGCTCCCAGAGAGAAATGAGAGGGTTTGGCTGTATGTGTTACATCTTCTAAGTTCACAGGCATTGCTTCTCTGGGATCGTGTCCTCACTCAGGGCAACCAATGTGTGTGGAGGGGTGGGAGGGTTTTATTTCACATAGCTTTGACTGAAACCCTCTTGCAGAACCAGAAATTTCAAGGTCTGCAAAAAACAACTGATGGCTTTAAAGAAACTCACGCCCTAGTCTAGTAAAGCAAACAGTCCACATCACCAAACACAAAATGGACTCACAAGCCATAACATGATCTCAGTGACACTGATTTCAAATATTTCTTAAGAGTAGTTAGTCTTTATCACCAAAGAACAATTCCCTCGATTTGTTGTGCTTGAAAAAATCTCATCTTAATCCTCCCTCTCAGGACCACTTTTCCTGTCTGCATGCAGGAGCAAGCACTGTCACACTTGGTACTTGCACTTAAAACTGGAAGAGCAGGTGAACAGAGCTTGCAAAGATGATGCAAATTCCAGTGGAAAAATCAGGCTGTCAGAGGAATATTGGCATGAAGGCAGTGGGTTTATCCTCTCAAAAGATCTGCTGCCTTCACTGACACAGGACAATGTCTTGATATTTGCTCCTCTGTTCAAGTTTCCAACTTGTCAGGTGGTGTGCAGCTTCTGTGCCTTTGGGCCAGATGTTTGATAGACTGCATGCATGAGGCTTGCACAGGTGTTCTTACAGGAGAGGAAGTAAATCTCTTCCTAAATAGGCCACCCCATAGGTTCTATGATTGTGGTACTCTTTTTTACCGGTACTTTAAATAATTCAGCAGCAGAGAAGATCATAAGACAACAAGGTTTTAAGCTATAAATAGAGGTATCATATAAAGAATATATGTGTATGTATATATAAAGAGTATTATATACTCTATAGCACCAATATATGTTTAAATAATTTGAAACCTAATTATCTTAGATGATTTAAAATGTCTCTTTTAAACTGTTCCTTTCTCTGATACTGAGTTGTATCATAGTCACATGAAAATCACTTTTTGTTTTAAGATTCAAATTAAGATTTGCCAAGAATGTTTGGTAATTTTAGTTTTTGGTTGAAATTTTATAAGATTTTCTCCTATATCTGTCACTATTTTCTTGTCTTTTCCCATCCCTTATAGTTTCTTCCTATTTAGAGAGCAGCTGGGGGTGTCACACCTCAGGATAGCTGGGAAGCAGCCCTGTGGATCTGAGGGCAGCTGGAGAAATATCTTGCCTCTAAAAGAAGCCAGTGGTGGGTGTTGCTGCTCACCTGGCTGAGCAGAGTATGTTGAAAGATTTCTGGGGAGTGGACCTGGAAATCTGGGCCTGGCTTCCCCAGCAGGAAGCAGGGACAGATCTTTGGACTATAGAGAAGAAGGGCTGATGAAGTAGGACTGTGAGTCATATCTGCTGTATTCTCAAGTTATGGAGTCATGACCATGGTACTAGGATGGTGCAGTGGGCTTTTTGAAACAGACCACTCCTCCCCACAAGCTTCTTTAGGATGAATTTCCAACACACAGTTTATAAGTATGAGCTTGCACACATAAAATCCTCCATCCTTAAACCTGACCCCTCATATAACTGGCTTACTGTAGTTACACATAGTGCTAGAAAAATTTCTTAGCAAGACCATTTTCTGGGTTAGCCACATATTATTTCTCTTCCTGATTGTGAGGATGCTTACAATGATCTTTCATTGCAGGGATGTATTTGTTAATATTTTTATTCTGCTGAGGATTCCCTCTCATTTTCCTAGCTCTCTGTTATGTGGCACCACACTTTTGCTGAGGCATATAATCAGCTAGAGGCACCATTCTGAGTGGAACATATTTCTATGTCTGACTCAGTATTTCACTTCTTGTGACACAGCACAGGTGATTCTTTGGGAAAAAGCAAATGCAATATTTTCCCCACTGTCTCTGGTTAACGGATGAGTCACTGTCTATTCTCTAGTTTTTAGCCTATTGAATGCAAAATTACCTACAGGCTGTTGGTTTTCATTTCAGTAGTAGTTAATTCTTACATTTTAGAGATTCACATTCAAGTTGTGAAACATCTACAGTGGATTCTTTCCAAGGTCACAATAGATTTATTGTATGCCTTGTTTGTGGCCACAGATTAAATGTGTAAACAAAGAATGAATCTGTTGAGACGAAGAATAAGTTTTTTTAACATGGTGCTCTGTCTCTTGTCCCAGGCATCTCCCAGTTTGACCAGAAAAACAGGGACAATTTCATGAGCAGGATGAAAAGAAATGAAATCTGTACTAACCAAGTGTTAAAGATCTTATGATCCATATTTGGTTTTTATGACAGCACATTGGTCTCACTTTCAGATTACTGCTGCAACAGTGCTTCTTAATAAGCCCTGTAGCAAGATTACTGATAGGTTTCCAATTTCAATGAATCAAGCCTCACTAAGATGGTGAACTTCCTTTGCAACAGTCTGTCCCTGAAAAATTACATGAGTGAGTACTGTAGAGGAGTTGGGGGATTTCATTTTTATTTTGGAAAACATTGCCAATGTTTTGATTATTTTTTTCCTTTACTATCTACTTTGTTTTCTCTCCTGCTATGATTTTCTTTAAAAAAGCAATATTGTGTTTTTCTAGTGACAGTGAAGGATAGGTTGTTTCCAGCTGTCAAACACGAAATTTCAATTTGGATTTGACCTAGAAACATTTAATGGCAATATCTTTTTCAGTGTCAGATAGGAAGGTTGGGGAACTTGGGAGCAATCTATTAGATATTAAAAAGGAGTCTGCTTCACAATGCATGGAAAAATAAAATTGTGTGAAAGGTGAAACAGATCTTTCATTACTTGTTAGAAAACAATTGGGAAAAACTTTTTTTTTCTTTAACTGGTAAGGAGTTTGAAAAATGCAAAGTAATATAAGGTAGATTTTTATCTTAGGGTACTATACATCACTTTTTCTCCTAAGGGTACTACCTAGAAACTGCTGTACAGAAATTCACTCTCTACAGAACAAATTAAAGGGGTTGAAGTTACTACACTCTACTCCTTGGATCTGTAGGTTCAGACATGCCTAAGTCTACCATGAAGCACTTTACCATATTGAACTAGTCTATCAGGCCTTTGCTCAGACAAACACTGCTGGACATTAACACCCCAGATAATTGCCTATTACTATCCATTCTTGTTTGGAGTAAATATGGTAAGAAAGTTACAGATGAGGAACTTTGTGCCGTGTTGCATGGTGACAGACTTCGTTTTGGCATAATAATGTGTCTTGGACATTTTGTTACTTTTTCTCTTTACACCATGGAGTGCCATGGAATACATTTATTAAAGTTCTGCCAGAACATGAAGAACACTAAGTAGTCTACTTTTCTTGCTTTGAGTGTGAATGCTGTTGCAACATGCTGCACAGCTGGATTGCTGAGACTCTTGGCTGTGATAAAATTGTGGATCTTGTGGACATAGTATTATTCAAACATACTGGTTGTCTGCACTAACATCTACAACATGTTAGCTTTTGTACTCTGCTGAGCACTTATTCCTCTTTAACATTAACCTTAGGTAGCCGCTAGGTTCCTCTTGTTGTAGTTAATAACCTATGTTCGTACTGATATCTAATTACATACTATAAGGTGTCTGGGGCTTTGGGGTTTTTGTTGGTTTGTTTTTTCTTGGGGTTTTTTGATGTTGTTTTGTTTTGTTTTGTTTTTAATTTCCTGTTCATATAAATATCAATGTCTGTGGTTGTGTGAGTCCTTTAGATTTGATTGTGAGGATTCTAGGACTCATTGCACCCAGACACTTTAAGGCATCCATATATATCTCTTCTTTCTCAAGGCTGCAAAGTTTATACCCTTTTCATTATATAAAAAAAAAAATGGCTTGTGCCTATAGATGCAGACATATTCCATAGATATGGATATCATTACAGGTTTTTATATTTTGTATTCGTTGAAAGGCTTTTATCTTAAAACACAGGAGCTGCTCAACAGATATTCTCAAAAGAATAGTCAGTCTCTCAGACAAGGAATCTGATTTTTTACAATGCCATTTACTGCCCATGAATAATGTATGATTATGTCAGTCCACCATGAAGGCTGAAGTACTTAGGAAATCTATTTAATGACATTTTTAACCAAGCTGCATTGAATGATGTTGTGGATGAAGTAATGGGTCTTAAGAGCATTGGGAAAGTTACTGTTGTTAATTTATGTTTGTACAGCTTCCAGACAGCCACTATGCTTATGCCATCTTCACTATCTTACAGTCGGGACTTTTGACAAACCACAATAATCAGGATTTCTAGATGTAGTGCAAGCAGATCCTGATTTGACTGGCACTTTTTTAACTCTAAATTTCATTAGAGTTGCTCTCCACATATTTACCATATGACTGAAATCTGTCTCCACTTACCCTGACACTTTAGTCAAACAAACAGCAATAATTGTAATGCAATTGAAGCTAGAATTTTGTATCTATATGGCACAAAGTCTGGAGAAAAGTAGAGACTAGAGGTAGTGTTTACTTTGTGTATAATTTATAGATTTTACTAGGACTCTGTGAACAATAAATATATCCATATTTTCAAAGCAGAGCTTGCCTTATGAATGCAAAACAAATAATTTTTATAGTTTTGAATTAAGCACATATTAACAAGATGGCTTTAAAATGTTAACAATTAGAAAAGAATAGTGACATTCAAAATCCTAAGTGTTGACAAAACTTGTATTGACAGTAAAATGAATGACAGAAGAGCCTTGTAGCATCTAAAGCACTGATAGGGACTGTTATGTGAGCTTTTGAAAATAATTGGGAGATAGGTTATTTTTAATGAAAATAGAATTCATTTTCACTGATGCTGAAGATTTAGAGATATTTTTTGGGAGCACGGTAATTAATTGAAAAAGATGCTGTACTTACTGTTGAGAAAGTTCTGTTCTGGAACTTTGCAGAGCATGCATGGGCATAAAGAGTTCTTAGGCAGGTAGCAGCAGAGAGGACAGTTTGTTTAAAAAGACTGAGGAAGAAGCAGGGCATTTGACAGTCTCCAATGTACTGAATAAAGCACCTTCATTACATTTGTCATAACTGAGTTGTATTCCTCCACTCTAAATAGTGCTGCAGCTTGCACACATCTAATCACACAAGGAGACAGGAGGTTTCATCCCACTCATTTCTTTCTTCACTCAGGGGCAATTTGCCCTGAGATGATGATGATTCACAATGCACTTTATTAGAAACCTTAAACAGAAAAAAGACAAATCCATGTCCCTGTATACAGAAGCCATTAGCAACTGATTCCAGTTGCACTCCAGGAGCACATGAAAAGAAATGAACAGGAACAGAACAGAAAATTCATGAAGATCTCTGGAGTGAAAGAAGTCTGACACAATACAGTAAGGTGCAGATGCACTCAATATAAGCCATGTGCACTGAAGGTGAAAATATTTGGAAGTCATTTCTCTTCACTAAAAGAATGAGATCTGAATAATGGTAATTTGCTGATGACACCAAGTTGGGAGGGAGTGTCGACCTGCTGGAAGGCAGGAGGGCTCTGCAGAGGGATCTGGAT
>JAOXXN010000395.1:86109020-86124197 GCA_026770055.1 Myrmophylax atrothorax
ATACTAAAGATTAAAACTTGCCTGAGATAAAAGTAACTGTTTATCTTGCCTTCCTCCTTAGTGTAGTTAATTTTTCTTACATTACTTCTATTAACATGCACTTCTTACACATCTTTTCCATCACAAATATGGTTCTAATTAATCTATCATTTATGTCTTCTTTTGCCTGCCTGGGCCTGAGTATGCTTTCATTGTTTAAGTATAGGATTTAAATTGCTCTAACAGAAGTATTTAAACTATTTCTGATCCTCTTTAGGAAATCACTTGTTTTGCTACAGTGATGCTATTCTTGGAACTGCTTTCAGGAGCACCAAACTTTCAGACTGTGTTCTTGGAAGAAACTATTAGCATTGAAAGGGAGAGAAGAGGACTAAGCAGTATGTGACTGAGGAAACTTTTGGTGAAAGGAAACTGCTTGTGAGTCATCAGTGTGCCCTGGCAGCAATGAAGGCTGGTAATATTTGGATACACATTAATAGAACTTCAGTTAGATCAGAGGAGGTGATTATTCCTCTTTATGTGGCCTTTCTAGGCCACTTCTTGAATGTTCTGTCCAGTTTTGGGCTGTTAATAAAAGGAAAATTTTAAGCTGGAGTGAAGAGTCACCAAGAGGTTCAGAAACATGCACTTGTCCTGTGAGGAGAAGCTGAGGGAATGAGGCTCATTCATATTGTGGGGAGTGAAAAGCTAACAGTGGCCTGTCAACACCTATTGGGAGGTTAGCAAGGAAACAGACCCAGGCTCGTAACTGAGATTTATGTTAGGAGAAAGAATGCCAAGAGTTGTGAACTGATTCAGGTTGCTAGATATAGGGAGAACTTTTTCACCTTGAAAACAGCTAAGCATGGAGGATTTCAAGACGTGCCTGGAAAAAACCCTGAGTATCTCAGTCTGACCTTATGGCTGACCCTGCTTTGAGCAGGAGATTGGATTGTACCAGAAACTTCCTGAGGTCCCTCACAACTTGACTGCTCCCATGAGCCTGTAAAATAGAAGACTTCTGCAAATAGACTTAAAATCGCCTGGGAGACATTTCCTGGCAATCTGAGTTCCCCTTCAAGTGTTCTATTATTGCCATGTTAAAGAGAAACTAAAACTGTAGACAGCTAAACTGGTCTTTAAAATTTACACCTGAACAAAACCAAGCGGGCCTGCTGGATCTTGGAACGAGATGTGCTGAAGGACCTAGGCTCTATATTTTCTGGCTGCTTCCTGAAGGCAATTTAGGAAGAAGTAGACAAAGTTTGGGTCTGATTCATCTTCCTTGCTTGCTGTCCAGTCCTTTTGAGCCAGAAAGGGACCAGACACAGTAATGTATATTAGCCATGCATCAGGATGCCACACTAATGTACCAGTCCCTACAATGATCTGATTACTTGAGATGTCACTGGACTGAGGATTTTTCAATATGATCAATTTTGAAATAGGAGTGTGATTGAACAGACCAGGTGTCAATTTTGGGAGCACACTTTTCTAGCTGGCTATTAATGCATTGTAAACCAAAATGAGAAACTGTGAGTTACACAATGAAGTTAAAAGTTTGCAAAGAAACAATTAACTGACTCCCCTCCCACGTCTCCAGGAAGTCCAAAGCTACCTTGGAAGAAGATTTCAGAGAAGCTTGATACTGATTGTAAAAGACTCCATATTCTTACATATTTGGTAGTTGTCTGTAGTCTTGCTGTCCTACTCTGTCCACACGTACAACTCAGTCCTCCTCTAACTTTTGCTGTCTTGTTGATTGCATCTTCACATTCACCTTTTCAAACTTTTTTTTTTTAGGATTGAATTAATTTATCAAAAGAAACTCACAGCATTTGTATCCTATTAAGAAACACTGATCTCATTCTTTATGCCTGGTACAATGGTGACAATCATTCTCATTTGCACAGAAATTAATTTCAAAGCTTCTAGCAAATTGGTATATGGTGACAAGTGAAGAACTGTAATTCCATTACTAAATTGCGGTCATTTCAAAGGGTCAAAATAAGCAGCTGCTTAATAACCCTGCTCTTGCAGAAAGTGATGTGGAAAGTTTGAACGAGAGATATTGTAAGTGCTTCCTTTTTAATGCATCTTAATAGAGAAAATAATCTTCAACTAAATAATAGTTTTCAGCATCCTTGGGCAGTTATGATTAAGTCCTAGCAGGATAGAAGAATGCCATACTGTGTAGTTATTTGGTGGAGATATTATTGTTATCTGTCTTGCAATCTACTTGGAAGACAAGCCACTCAACAACCTCAGATATCATGGCTTCTGTGTGTAGTGCCTTCAGTCATGTGTGTGTGGATTCAGAGAATCTAAGTAGACTAACTGAGGAGACATGAAGATGGCCTGTTTGCTCATAATCTTCAGTCAGAAAGGAATTAGAAACAGATGGTAAATCAGAAGTTGTCTTTGTCTAGTCACTGGGAAATTATGCTCAGTAGTGAAGTTTTGAAGATGCATTTGAAATCAGAACGATGTTTTGTTTCATCTGCTGAAACGTTGATTACAAAATGAGTACAGGGATGGAAAGAAGAGATCACCAAAACTGTGACAATCATCTTAAAACTGTGAGGAATATATCAGCTCTTCTCTCCGAGCCGGCTCAAGGCTTTGTGACAATGTGGACAGAGCTTGCTACTCCTGATGCTGTCAGAGGCAAGATGTCAGCTGCAGTTGCTTATGGGGACCTTTTCTGCCTTGCAGTAACCGTGTTCTCCAGCTCAGCCTGTGGTAGACGCAGGGCTGAAGGGCTGTTCAGAGGGGAGGAGCTGCATGTGTTGCTGGCATTGCTGGATCTCTTCTCCAGCTATGGCCACCTCGGCAGTCCATGTCTCCTGGCTGGCTGTTGTAAAACCAGTGTGGACTGTGCATCAGGGAAAAATTAGAATAGCTAGTTCTCCTCTTGAATATGTCTGGTTTAGATGACACCTTCTGTAAAACATTTGGAGGAACACTAAATTCTTTTTTTTTTTTCTATTAGATTTCCCAGTTTTGGTGTGGACTAGAAATGCCTCCAGGGAATTCCAAAGCATGAAGGGAAACAAGTGACTTAATTTAAAGTCAATCTTGTGGCAGTCCAGCTTTCAGACACAGAGGTAGACATTGTTAGGGAAATTGGTGCTAAAGGAATATCTCCATGTGAAGGATGGTTTTCTTTTTATATCTTGACTATGAAAGTTTTGGGAACCTAAAAACAGATCACAAAGTCTAAGAAAAACCCTATCAAGCAGCAAGAAATCCACAGAATTCTCATGAGATGACTTGTCACCTAGGTAGTGCCATTTCACAGAGCTTTATTAATGCAGCTGTACATTTAAAATGGTAAATAAGTGGGCAGTTTTTCTTCCCTCTATGTTGTATAGAACCATGGACATTGTGCTTCTCACATCAATAGACATTGTTCCAACATAATAACAGACTCTTTAATGTGATGGAAGTTCAATTTCCAAGAGCACTAGAAAAGTCCCTAGTTCTGGAGATTAACTGCCTCTAGCTAGTCAAGGTTAGATTTGTTTTGGCACAATACTAATTGTGTGCTAGCCAGCTGATTTAGCAAGCATCCTTTGTCTCAGACAATAGAAGAAACAGTATCATTTCAAGATAAGTAAGTTTCTGTACATAGATATCTGCATGTGTACGTATTTATACCTATTTAAGTATCCATATAGACATTTGATTTATGTTGTTGAAGAACTCTTCAGGGTGATAGAACCACTTCACCATTCTCTCTCTTGCTCTCTCTGCTTCCTCCAAGGAAAGATTACTACTCATTCTTTCTCCCAGCTGAACTTGATATAGAGTGGAATTGATATAATTTAGTCTCTCATGAGGCTCTGAAGAATTGGTTTGCCTTTAACTGCTTATAAAGTCTAAATTTTCAGATGCAGTATTTTAGAGCAACAGTGTTTTGAACTAGAGAAAATGATTAGTTTTACGTTAGGAGGAAGCAGTTGGGCAAATCCATCTGGTGCTCCTTACAGTTTTTGAAAGCAGAATACTGTACAGCTGCTCATGAATGCATTGTTTCTATTTCAGGGTGCACCTCCTGGCTAGTAAAATAGCCGCAGAGCATGTCCAACATGGAGTGTTCAAGTGCTTTGAACCTTGCTAGGTCAGAAGTCTTTCAAAGGATCAGGAGAACTAAGGAAGGACCCTGTGCGTGGGGAAGAACCATGTGTATCTCTCACATCCCATCTCCTTTTGAAGTAGCTTTGTTGAAAATGAATAGAATGTGTTCTTCCTCTTTCATAAAAAAAAAAGAGGGTGGATTTTTTTTAAGTGTCCCCTAAATGTATGGGGTTTATAGCTTAATCTGCATCAGACAGGCTCACAGCTTAAGAAAATTGTTTTTGTCTCTAATTTGCAGGTACATGCTGTACCTGATAGTTCACTGGGGGCAGCAGCAGAAACTGAGGAGAGACACCATGAACTGTGTCACTTCACTGAGCTTCTGTGGAATCATGTTGATTTTCCTATGAGGAGGATGTGACACGGCATTTTAGAAAGAATTTTGCTTTGCTCTTCCCAAATTTCAACTGTAAAGAGTAGACATAAGCATTAGAGTCATGTTTCACTTCAGCAGGGATGCAGTTCAGTCTCATTCCATATTTAGTCAACTCTACTTATCTTTTATAGATAGCTGACATCCATTGCTCGTCCAGCACAAGATGGAGTTACTGCCCCTGATAAAAATCAGCAGAGTAGTAATATGAGGTTGTTCTGGATGAAGCTGCTCAAGGATGAAAACTTTTGCATCTACAATTTTGTTAGTGCTTTCTTTACATGGATTCAGATTGGATAAATCAATGGAAGAAGAACATCAAGGTTTGGGAAATGGAAGATAACATCTTTGGCCCAGGGAGTCCTTGAGTTGGTAAGGTCTGGGAGAAGTATGTTTAGCCTTTTCTCACAGTTTTCTAGACAGTGGTAGCAAGCTCTTACACCTTTGTTTGACTTCAGTAAGATTATTTGCAAAATTGTTAATAATACCAAGCATAGAAGAACTGAACATTTTTCAGATCACAAGTATATGCTATTCAGATGTACATAAGCAGTGGATAACTCCAGTTTGTAGTATTTGGAGAAAATAGTATGCCTGGATGAAGAAATTATGCCTTCATTGAAATACTTTGCCTAGTTTTAGTAAAGCAAAACAGGAGTAGGCAAAGAAAAGTTTCCGTAAGTGTTCCTTGAAGTGTCCGAAGACAATCAGGAACTGAGCTGCTGACATTTCTACTGTCAGCTTGGAATAATGCTTCTAAGGCAAGATAGAAAACACTCACATCATTAAGTCAGTAATTGGTTATCTTTTTTTACCAAATGTGTAGGAAATTGAAAACAACTGGAGTGTCATTTAAGGAGACTGCCAAGAGGGTAATGGTATGTGTACTTCTAAAGAAATTGTGTCAGTCTGAGAATTAAGATGGAATTGGAACTCATAACTAAATATAGACATGAATATAATAGTGTATGTCAATGTCTTACTGGAAAGAAGACTAAAAAAGATGCTAATACCAAATATAAAAGAAAGATAAGGTGGAATGCTAATAATAATATATGTGAAAGGGGATAAGATTCAAATTACGTTAGTCCGCTCACTACTGCAATTTTTAACATCAGATTTAGTATGGATTGAAATTCCCGGTGTGGACAGGAAGAATATAATGCTTGGGCCACATTACTGACTGCTTGACCAGAATGGCAAAACATGCAACTCCTCAGTGAAGAATGTTGCAAATGCAACATGTAGGCTCAACAGGAAATTGGAAAATTACTTAGGCAAGAGATGTGTCGGAGATTGCTTTTGTTGACATTTTGGTCATTACACAGGCTCTTCTGTGTCTCAGCCAGGATTATCAGCATTTCGCAGAGTACATATTTTCATTATTTATACACTTCATCACAAGTTTGTTAATTTCCCTCCTACTTTTTAAAACTGGAAGAACTCCAGCTAACATGATGTTGGACTAGTGATAATCAGGCTGATGACTGATTTAAATGGAGACTGCTAGTAGCAAGACTTTCCTGTGGGAAACAGAATGAAAGCTCTGGGGTTTACATCTGTTCACAAATTTTTGTGTAATGAAGAAAAATACTGTTTTATTTATAATATGCTAGGTATAGTTCTGATTGTTTGTGCTCTTTCAAAAGATTTTATCTTAATTTCATTGCAGTAAAACTAGATCAAAATCTAATTTTCAAAGTTTCATCTTTTATATAATTGGAATGTGCTGAAAAGTATTTATAACATTTCTGATCTGAGAAAATCCTGACATTTGGGGGTTTTAAAGGGCATTTTTAAGCAGAATAGAGTTTATGTGGTGCAACTAGGAAAACAAATTCATTAATTTTCAAATAAGATAAATTATTATGATGATTCAGGATATTACTACTCTTGCCAGGAGAGGAGGACCAAATGGATTCATTTCAAACCGAGTAAATCAGGAAAAGCAGTAACAGCTTCTGAGAAAAATTGTGCAGGAATAAAAAGCAAATATAAAATGCAGGGATTTGGATTTGGGAGTGACAGGTTGTCAACTGTCTTAAAAAAATTACATGTTGACACTGAGTTGGGAAATTACACCACTTTTTGTATGGGTGGCTGAAAAATTCTAATACCACTAACTCATTGAAAAAGTCCTTAAACCAAACCAACCATGATGAGAAACTGTGACTGCTATATTACAAAGAAACAGAGACACCATGTAGGGTTTGATTTGAGGTGTTGGGTCATTTTGTGAAAATCAAAGCTGTGTCTTCAGAAAACCTAGAAGCTGTAGCATATAAGCCAGTCCACTTATGAAAAAGATAACTTTTATTTTTTCAAGTTCATCACACAAAGTTTTTCTTGGGGTTACAGCACTTCTGGTTTTCTTATATTTTTGTCTTGATTCTCGTCAGTTATTAATTTGTTTTTTCACAAGGTCCTTTTCTTTTTCACAGATCCAAATTTCCATTTACTCATATCCATATCTTAGGAGGCTGGTAGTTCCCAGAAGGAGTTCTTTTTATAATGTTCCTCTCTGTGCTGTTTCATTGACATTTTACTGTCTAAGCAAAGTTTAATAATGGAAATTAGGGGAACAGAACACTGCAGTGTGGGAGGATGAGAGAGAAAGACAGTGTTTTATTCTGAAAGGGGAAAATTTCTTTGTTGTTGTTAAAAGAAAGTGGGGAAGGATTTTTTAGGTTGGTTCCAATTCATATGTGTCCTTCTTTCCCTGGTGTTCTAAAGAAGGAGTCTGTCTACAACACTACCATGTCATGTGCTACTGACAGGCAGTTGCTTCTTAACAGTGGCTTGACTGTCATATGTATACATAAACTTGTTCTGCCCTTTACCCAAAATTTCTATAACCAAATGAAAAAAATAAAGAAGGAGGGGACGGAGGGGAAGGAGATGGAAAGGAATAAAGGAATATGGAAACCTTTTCAGGAGCCTTCTGCCAGGGAAGAAAATGAATAGGCATATTCTGGGTAAGACATTCTTTGCTGGTGTTTTTATGAGTGTCTACAGCTCCATTTCCAGATTCCTATTGGTATGTAGTAACTCATGTGAACTTGGTCTATAGGCCAGGTGGTAGCACAGAACAATTTTTAAAGCCATTATAGAAACTCAAAACCTAGATGCAGCTACTACAGAGAGTTCTCAATGTATTATTTAAAAGACAGGAGAATCTTAAATTATTAATTAGTTTCCAGACATGATAATACCTATTTAGACCAAGACTCAGGTTTTGACTTCCCAAAAGTGTCAACGCTGGAATCAAGTGAAACTAGTCTAGAATCCTTCCCTCATGCTGAACACCAGCTGAAACCAAGACACCAATTACACAATCCTCCCATGTGAAAAAGGTTACTTTACCTGTTAAGTCTGTGCTTGTAAACACTGAACTAGTGAAAGGAGTCTGAATAACTGATTTTAAGCCTACTCTTTGCAAGGGAATTTACAAAGGTTTTTATCAATTCAGAATTCATTCCATTGTCTCAGAGTGTTTTCTTTTTAAAAATTTCAACTATTCTCTATTTCCCCAAAAACTCAATGCAATTAAGAAATTTTAAACAAAAATTCTTCGCAGCTATAAGGAAATGAATGGAAAAAAGGCCTCAACCCAAACAAATTATAAATAACACCCTCTTATGTTGTTCGTATTCTTTTTTTTTTACACTGGTAAGATATTAATGTTTTTTGTAAATGTTACCCAAATTACTTAGAAACATTGCCTAACCAAAGGTCTCAAGAAATCCCTTGGATAGATGGGGAAAATGCATAGTTTCCCTAACTTCCCCAGCACGGTAGTGATAGAGATAAGAAAAGAAGGGCATACAATTTCCACAGACTTGCTGAAATAGGGACTACTGCTCTATGTCAAATGTTTGTTGAAGGGCCCTATGTTTTTATCTGTGCATTTTTAAATTTTATTTTTTAATAAGTACTGCTTAGATAAGAGATATCCTGAAATACATTGATTACATATCAGAAGCCATTTGAATGGAGAAAGCAAGGTTATGCATAATTTTCAAATTTTCATGAGTAAATAGGTTCTCTAATGATTATACATCCACTTTCTGCCGGAACATGCAGGAGCAGTAATAGTTTCTGCTTGTCAACATTTGCACAAAGTCCATTGTTTCAAGCTGATTTACTGATTTGGAATATTCAGGCAGATTCTCTTTGCAAAATCTTGTGACAAAACTGCTCTTGTCACCTGTAGTGGAAAGATTAGGATTCATAATCGTCTTCTCTGATAATGTAATGATGCGGGAGTTATGATTACAGCTCTTGCATATGAGCAGAGAGAGAGTTCATTGAGCCTTTTCTGAGATATTGAAATGATAAATGTATCACTTATTTCAAAGTACGACTACAGAGAAGCACAACAGGCATTCCTCATAAATACACAGCATCTCTGTCTTTCACAGGGTTGTCAGTGTTTGTCATACAGCGCTTCCTTTCTTGCAACATTGCATGTTACTATGAATGTACTTCATTTTTTTAATAACAGGTAATCAGTGGGTGTTTGTTACACTAAGTGGCTGATTTTCTGGATATGGATATTGTCTCCCAGGCCTTTCAAACCTCTGATCTCTGCACATTAGTGTGTTTCTACAGTATGGCAAAAAGCAAATCAGAAATCAGATATTCTAAGACTATAATATGCTATACTATCACCTCATCAGTTTTTAATTCTGTCACTTACTGTAAGCCCAAATTAAATTTCCGTCACCAGAATGGATGACCTCAAAAATGATCCTAGCACTCCAAATCTGAAAATATTGTATTAACAGATTGAGGTCAAGGATTAGCAACAGGAAGCACATTAACAGATCACTAATAGAAGTAAACCTTTCCTTGCTGCCTATGACTTTATCATCTTGGTCACTTCACAGTCATTTAGTCAGCTTGGGCCATTGCAGTGTTATGCAATGGAGACACAATAAGTACTGCTTTATAATTAGCAATGGAAACAAGATGTATATATACTTTGAACTTTAAAAGCTTGAGGAGAAGATGTGGCCATGATGGCTCATGCAGTCCATAAAATTTTATTAGTAAGTAATAGTAATAGGAAGAATAATTAAGGGGTGACATTGAGGTAGTCATCATACACAATGAATTGAAAAAACCCTGCCACTGTCCAAGACCCTGAGGACTGTTAGCTGTGTCTGCCACCTCAGGTGGCTGCTGTTTAGGCCATGCTTCTATCTGATATTCCAGTGGATCCAAGGGTGCAGGAGAGCGCATGTGTATGCAGTGTAATGTGAACCATACAATTTCCACTGTCAATGATGTATGGAAACATGGATCTGACATCCACACTGTTCTCAGGGTGAGCCACACTGATGGATGAGCTTTAGGGTGTTCAGCACTTCCTACTGCCAGCATGGCTGGACTGGATGGAGGGGAGCCTGGAGCCCTAATGAAGGCAAGGGTTTTGCAGTACTTTTCCATTCTGGGTCTGAGCTGCAGCTGAGTATATCTGGGCTACAGCAAAGGCTTAAGTATGTGGTAAAAACCCATAGTATGATGCCAATAGTATAAACTCTTAAATAGGCTATTCTCAGGCAACAGCACAAGGTAAACATTATATTATACTTAGTCTGAAGACACAAAATTATTTTGAAATAATTCTGTGGTTCATTATTTTAATAATAATAATAATAATAATAATAATAATAATAATAATAATAATAATAATAATCACCATTATCATCATTCTTCTACATGTGTTTCCATAGAGGTGAGTCTCACCATGTCCTTCATCATCTTTTCCCAGAAACATCTCTTTTTGTTTTCTGTTGTTTTTTGTTCTTAGGGCAAACTTTTAGATTCCATTCACTACATCTTTGATTTCATTTCACTTTGCAACTATTCCCTCTTTGCATTAGCCTTAAAACAAAAAGAATTTTAATGCTGTAGAGTTGCATTTCAATCAAAGAAAAAATGGGGAATAAAAAAGAAAATAAGACAACATTCGGGACACCAAGACAAATTAGTATTTATCTGAACACATATACAACCATATCTCTTGAATGCTGTGCTCTGCCTTCTCTGCATATGAGAAAAAATATTCATATTTCTGTTTTTTCAACTATTCTCCTTTTGGTGACAGTGAAGCGGGTTTTGAGGTGACTAAATGCCTCCCTAACACCCAATCCCGTCAGATCTCGGAAGCTGAGACGGGTCAGCCCCGGTCAGTACTTGGATGGGAGACCTCCTGGGAATACCAGGGGCTGTAGGTTCTAGTCCTGAGGACTTCACTGTCACCGTCCAAGCTTGCTCGGCCCTGGCAGATGAACCTTAGGGTAGAGCCCTTCCCAAATCCTTGTTTGTGAAGCCTATCCATCACATCTATGTTGTATATAGCTTGTGAGTCTTTGTTACAGCCAAATGTTTCTATTATGCACACAGTTCAAAGATTTCTGCTTGGTGCAAACCCAGTCTGTTTGATTTTTTTGTCTGGAAGAAATCTAGTTCTTGAGCATCAAAACTATGCAATGTGGAGAGTGTGGTACAAATAGGGGATTTGCCTCAAATGTGTCTTTACTGCTGGAATCAAAATGCTGTATATGCAGTGGAGGGTGATCAAGGTATGATATAGCTTCCTCAGAAGGAACAATGTAGCTAAGTAAGCAGCTGGCTGTCCAGGAGGGAACACGAGTGACCATTAAACTTTTGGAGAAAATGAAAAAAGTGATTTATTGTCCTGTAGTACTTCAGTGAAAAAGTGCCCTGTGAGATACTTGATAAAACCAGCAGGGAAGTAGTTCATAACTAGCAACAGAAAGGGTCTCTTAGTGCAACAGGGGCTTGTATGGATTCTAGAATTCTACACAGATTTAAGAGGTAGTAAGTTAAATTTATGAAAAATAATTACTATATAGAAAATTAACTTGGCAACTTTCTTAACTGGCAATGGTGTAGCCTCTGTTTGGGAAGCATCACATATTGTATGCCCTGTTCACTGTTCTAGTGCACTTCCACCAACTTAAGCTTCTGCCTTGGGACATTCTTAGAAGGAGTTTATGCAGTAAGACAGTGTTGTAGTTTGGAATTATTATGTAAATTATCTTCCCTGCCACTAACTGCCCATTCCATTAGTTAACAAAAAGAAGATGTTAACTGCTATGGTCTTCTTCTTGATTGCTTGGGTGGGGGGCAGGTTGTCTCTTTTGTTCTTGGGGACATTTCTTCCACTTTTAGCTTGGCTGAATGCAGAAGCAGTGTGTGTGTGCTGCTGAGGAGGGAAGGCAGTCTTTTTTTCTCCTGCTCCCCGTTGCTGCTGCTGCTGCTGCTACTTCTTAGTGAACTGGTTCCTTTCTCCTTGCCATGGCTGTTCTCCTGGTTCCTGCATTTGGGGTCCCAGTCTCTGCTCCAGTCTCACCACCACTTGCAGCATCACGGCCTGCCCACCCCAGCTGGGGCAGCGACTCAGGAGGGAGAAGTTGCAGCTGCTTTCCAGGACATACGGTGGTTCTCTGCTTCCAGTTTTCCTTCTTCGTTTGTGGCAAGAGACACAGAGGGAGACTCAGAATTCATCTGAGTTCTCACCGCTCGTGTCTTGCTGAAGAGGGACTGGAAGCTCATCCTGCAGCCAGCCAGGTTGTGACAGACACTGTCCATAAGTATAATTTTTTTTCTCCAGGAGGAAACCTGCTGGGTTTGGGGTTATTTTGTTTCGGTTTTCTTCCTGTGTTGGGGAAGCAGTTTGTTCTGGTCTGTTTACAGTTATATCAATACCTACACATATATATCTATATATCTATATATCTCACAGTTAAGAACAGTTATCCTTCTTATATCCATTTTCTGATTAAAATTCCCTTTCTTAAATTTGATAAAGGGTGGAGTGATTATTGTGGAGGAATTCCCCTCCCCATTTGTGGGTAAACATTTTGGTTCTTCCCCTCGAAACTAAGACAATACTTGTGCATTCTGAGTGCACACTATTTATCTCTCTATGATTCTGCTTATTGTTACAATGTTATGTATTCAATTTTGTTCTCACTGAAATCTTGACATAAGAAATTTGGACAAAATGTGAATGGATTGTGGTTTTGATTCAATGGTCTTTCCAGATGCCAGTGCTGTATGTCAATGTGAAAAAATACCTGAAATTCATTGAAGGTAGGAATATTATCTTATAAAAACAAATGAACATTTTAAAACTATTTCTGTTTCATATCATGATTACTTGAATTATTATTGAGTTTGGTGTTCAGTTTGGGAGTTTGGCTTTGTTTCCTTACCCTTGAAGTGTTAAATGAGGAAGAGGTCAATAGCAGAAAGATCAATGTCCCATTTGCTCCTGACATAAAAGACCCTGAATCAAGATCTTGTGTAAGACAGAGCAGATTGTGAACCAGGAATGAACTTTCACAATGTGATTTAGGAAAATAGAGCTATTCATTGAACTCCAAATTCTACTTATTCTAGTGTATTTCTAAGGAAGGAATTGATTTCAATAAACTACATGAAAAAGTACTTTTGGAAACTTCTCAGATGGTTAGAAACTCCTAGAAATGCATAGGTATTTGGCAAAATAATTATTAAAAAAGAAAAAAGTGTTTCTGCTTCAATTTCAATTTGAATTTTATCAGGAATGATTACTGCCTTAAAAATACAACACAAAAATATTTTGCTTTAAGAACTCTATTCAAGTAGCTGCTTGTTATCTTTTACACTCCAGGTTATAAATATTTCATTCTATAACCCTGCAAAATGCATGTGTCTCCCCTAAGATATTAGTGTGCAGTTACACTTAGCTTAGCTTGTGCCAGAGCTTTTAATCTTCTGTGGGAGCTGATATCCTTATGATTTTTCCAGGTGACTATGAGTTGGGTTTCCAGTGACAGTTATCTTCTCACCATATTATAGTGCCATATACAAACAACTTCTGAATTAACAAAGGTACAGACAAAAAAAAAAAAAGAACAACAACAAAAAAACCCCAAACAAAACAAAAAAACCCAAACAACACAAAACAAAAGCAGAGTCTGGCATGGTTTTATTGCTCTGTACTACCTCAATGATGATCACAATCAGTATAAAATGTTAAGTATCTTCAAGAAATAATGAATCAGATGTACATTTTATATTGAGACCTATCTAAAAGGTAAAATTTTGGGAATTTGGTCACAGTTCTTTTCTAATGTTAACACATTGAAAACCTTATTTCAGATGAAAATACTGCTAGAATTGAAATGGAATGTTGGTATCAGTACGTTGGGTGTGGTGTAAGCAAGAACAGCAGCTGTCAGAATGAAATAACACATTGGCATCTTAAAACAAAAGCAATAAAGAGAAAATAATACTCTAAGGATTGATATTAGGTGTACGATGTCTAAAAATATCACAGTGGCAACCCTGAGGTTCCTTATTTAGTCAAAATATGGGTGAATCATATCTTGTGCAACTACTGGATTAAATTAAGGCAGCGTCCTAGGCATAAAATAAAGTGGAGTCAACTCCATTGTCTCCATTCCAGCAGCCTGGAATCAGGCTGCAAACAAGCTATCTTCAGGAAAGAAAAACAGACTTTTTATCCACAAAGAAATGAACATAATTCAGAGATTTTTTTTTTCTTTTTTTGAGTAGGCATCATTTTTTTATAAACTACACTACTGGAGTATCGAGTGCTAATCAAGACCTTCTCTCTGTTCCTAGATCAAGTTACCTTTTTCTCTTACTGACTGGCAATTATGTTGTGATTTAATTTCCTGTTCTTTTCTTACCCCTGTGACACTTACACCCTATAAATTTAACATCATCAGACATCAGATTAGATTATTCAATTTCAAAATTTTAGAGCTGTTTGATCAAAAAGCAGGCAATGCATTTCTCTACCCCTTTCTCAGCTTTTCTTTCTTGAGCTCCATAAGTAATATAACAAAAATTTCTTGATGAAAATCTATAAACAAAAAAACCCAGACTATCATCCTGACTGCTTCCCATTTAAGATGGGTATTTGTTAGAGACTGTTTCCCTTTTCTCAGCCAGAGGCTAACTTCTGTGCTTGGGCAGTTGGCAGTTTGCCAGCTCAACCCTAGACAATAACTGATGAAGGCTTGTCTTGTAATGTCATCAAACTTGGTCAGTCATGAAGTTTTCTAAGCATATGATCAGTGCTTCAGAACAGACATTGAAAGCTTGATATTTTTTGCTGACAAAGAAAGCTTAAAATGTTTCAAAGAAACTGCTTGTCAGTCTTGTGCAGTCAGCTAAACATCAACAAACACACCAACGCACTCTGAATGCACACTTTGCGGAAAAGTACTGAATCCTATGCCTGACAAAATCACTTCCTTTTGACTGTTCACTTCCAGGAATTAATTTATTAAGGATTGTTAGGATTGTCTTGTTTCTTTTGAGGGAGGGGGGGAGAATTAAAAAGAGATCAATTACTTTGTTCAACAAGGTTGTTTGAATTTGTACTGTTACTCAAAGAATTACAAAATCTGAGACAACATTTTGTGAGCTAATCTTCTATTTCTTTTCCTAGAGTCTCATATTATGCATTTACAGCACTTACAGAAAACAGAGGACTAGGCAATACCACCACTGTGAAAGGCTGACAGATACAGGCATTGCTTTTCCTCACAGTTGTCCTATCTCTAAAAAGGTGCCATAAATGTTCCTCTCGAGAAGCAGATGTGCTCAAATAAAAGACTGCCACCTTCCCCTTC
>JAOXXN010000395.1:86124207-86139539 GCA_026770055.1 Myrmophylax atrothorax
AGTGTTTTATCATTTATATAACAGTGTCATTATATTTAATTTTTTTTTTGCAGGTTTTTATCTAACTTTATTTTACATACATTAAAAGGTAATTTTTTTAACAGTTTAATTATTTTTACAGACTGAAAGATTTTGTATGTTGTTTACTTTAGCCTTCCCTTACTGCTGCAGTATGATTTATTTTACAAATTTGATGTACTTTATCATATCTGTTCTCATTCTTCATTTGTCTAATTCAACAGAAACCTTTAACTTTTTCTAGAAGGTTATGTTTACCAGACCTTATTCTTTCTTTTTACTTTTCTTTGTGACCTGCCTGGTTCACACACTGGTTCAGATACTTCAAGTATGATGCTCAGAACTGAACTCCAAGTTATCAATCTCAAATATAGCACATGGATTACTCCAAATATTTTACATGACAAACTCCTGTTTATACATTCAGCTACAAAGATTATGAGCTTGGGCTTTTACCACATTATGACATTATTTACTTTCAGTTTGTGATTGATTGCAAAATTCCCATGCTTGCAACGTTCAGATGATTCTTCATGTGTTTTTTACTGCAGTTACAAAATTTCAGAAAGCAAGTTAATTCTGGTTAGTAATAGTCTTGCTTTTTGTCAATTTTACCATGATGTTCCTATTAATAAAAGAAAAAGAGCTATTTAGACTCTATTTCTAAACTTTATTTATTAAAGAATGTAACATGAAATGTACTCAACAATCCCACAAAAATAATAATAAAAAATTGCAATTATGTGATATATTCATTAAGTCTTATCATATTTCTTTGTCATCTTATTATTTCCTAAGCAGTTACAGATTTTTAATTATTTGCTGAAGTTCTGGAGTTGAGGATACGTGAAAAAGTTTCCTTTTGAAACAGGCATTATGTTTCCATTTTATTCCATATAATTTCAAGTACTTAGATTCAAGACTTCTGAATTAGAAGTGCAGTCATGATGTCTCCTGCTTACCTAGTCATATGCTTTCTACATTTGTGCTTCCTAAATAACATGCAGTTACTATTATTTTCAATCTACCTGGAAACCAACTACAGAGAGAAAAAATTGTGGCCAGAATGTGGAACATACACTTTAACAAGCCAGAGTGAGGAAGGAATAAGAATGTAAAATATTTATGCATTTTTTTTTCCTATAACATTCTTCTTATTTTTACTATTATTATCATCATTATTATTATAACTAATACTATTTCTTTTAACTATCTTTATTTCTTGTTGGTTTATTCTTATATTGTATATTTTTGTTTTGTTACTGCAAGTTTACTTTTTTATCTTACATCCAAATTAGTAATTTAGTAAGTTGTCTGTTTCTTTCATTTCGTGTGGTTTTTACCTATTTCCTTTCAGTTCATTTTTGAGGTCCTGTTTTTCCCAAGTGGGTGTCTCTGCAATACCTATATCTTTCTTCCACTATTCTGTGGCTATTACCTGCAATGCTATTTTATGAAACTTTCCATCGTATGAACTCAGTACTGTTTCCTGTGAGGGTCTGCTGATTTGGATCTACAAATTTTGCTATCCTATCTTCCACATTTTTTCTCTATTGAAAATAAATTTTACCATTCACCATGATTTTTCTTACCCAATTTAGCTTTTAATTTCATGTACTTAGTAATTTTGCTCTTTTTGATAGGAAACAAAGCCTAAAAAGGCTTAGCTCTGTCTTCAACTGCTGCATCCAAAAGTTGGCTTCAACAGACTCCAAGAACTTGCTTTACGATCTCATACTGATTTCTGTATCTGAATAAGTCTCTCCCTTTACTTACAGAGGCACAGTTGGTAGTTCATAACCTTTGATTGACTGTGTAACTTCCTGATTACAATGGATTGCAGCATCTGTTTCTGCACTGTGTACAACTAACCTCTGTACAATACATATCTTCAATTCATACTCCTGTTATGGTAGGCATTCTAGGGATGAACTAGTTACAAGAATAATTTGGATCAATAATTGACTTCCTTTATTGTGACAGAATCATTCACGGCACATATTGCTCACTCTGTTAGAAACAAAGAGCTTGCAGCAATCCAAGTCCAAAGAATTCTGGTGACCTTTTTCCTTTACATCTTTGCAACTGGTTTCCTATACACTATGTACTTTTCTACTAATTCCAATGCATCTGTAGTTTCAGTTTTAATCGCAGAGTTATTTTACCTGTAACTGAAACATGAATCTTCTTTAATCAACAGGAGACACTAGGAATGCACTTTATTATATTTCTTTCTGAATGCAATATTTCAGTTGTTTTACAGTCAGCAGGCCTTCATTCTATAATAATATAGTTGCAGACCTTCGTTGTCATAATTTAAACTTGGAGGGAGTGGTCTTCGCTCTAGTGAAAAGGAGACAAGGGCTTTCCTGATGGAGTGAAAAGCTGAGGAGAGTTTTGCATATGAATAGTTTCCAAGGAACAGGACTGAATGTGGATTTAAAATGCTAATTTCTATTCTTCAAAAGTGAACAGAAGATGTAGATTTGCATGTTTAGATTGGTAGTTGTGAAATGTCTGACAGTTTGTCAGAGAAAACTATGCAATTAATTAAGTGCTAGGTAGATATATACATCACTGGGATCATTTCAATGTACTTATATACCTTTGTATGCCTTTATATGCCTTTGGAACTGTGTCACCAACTTCAGATTTTAGAAGGAATTTACTTTGCCAGTACCTGGTAACTACAGTGATTTTAAAGTCACTCACTAAAATCAGAATATCTTTTCATGCTTTTTTCCTTAAAACTAGAGTACTGGGACACTCTAGACATATCTAACTCACTATCCAAGTTATTTAAAGAATGACATGGTCAATAACTTACACTCAGAGTCCACTCTAAGGTCTGAAATAGAAAGGATCAGTACACTAAGAGATTATCCTGATAATGAGCAGTCTTAAGGAGCAAAAGACTTGCAAATTCACCTGATCCAGAGTGTTTTCCAGGAGCTATTTTGTTAAGTGCCATGACTTCAAAACAAAACTAGTCATATTTCATCCAATTCCCGACTTAAGTCTATTACTACAAAGAAAAGTGTCTGTCTCATTATACCTTTAGTGAACTTATATGTTCAGTTTCAGCCTTTAACTATGCCTTCCTTTAACTATGTTCAGTAAGTTCACAGATGACACCAATCTGGGTAAGAGTGTTGATCTGTTTGAGGGCAGGAAAACTGTACAGAGAGATCTGGACAGGCTGGATCAGTAGGCTGTGGACAACTACATGAGGTTCAACAAGGGAAAATGTTTATTCCTCCACTTGGATCACAACAACACAATGCTTGTACACTTTTATTGGACATACTTACTTTAGGACAGCTGGACATACTGTGCAGGCATCACTGCCAGGGAGAGGATCCACTGGAACATTTCTAGGGATGTGGGATCCACAACTTCCCTTGACAACCCGCTCCAGTGCTTCACTACACTCACAGTAAAAGTTTTCTTACTATCTAATTTAAACCTATCCTCTTTCAGTGTAAAGCCATTACCCCTTGTCCTATCACTGTTTGCCTGTGCAAAGAGTTGTTCTCCCTCTTTTTTATGAGGCCCCTATAAGTACTGGAAGGCTGCTCTGAGGTCTGCCCAGAGCCTTCTCTTCTACTGGCTGAACAATCCCAACTCTCTCAGCCTGTCTTCATAGGAGGGATGCTCCAGATTTCTCATCAGCTTAGTGCCCTCCTCTGGACCATTTATAACAGTTCCACAACAGTTTTCTGTTGAGGACTCCAGAACTGAATGCAGGATGGGGTCTCAGAAGTGCAGAGTAGAAGCGCAGAATTGCCTCCCTCAACCTTCTGGAAACTCCTCTCTTGATGTAGCTGCCCAGGATGTGATTGGATTTCTGGGCTGCAAACACACACTGTTGGATCATGTCCAGCTTTTCATCTTACCAGAATCCCAAGTCCTTCTTTGCAGAGCTTCTCTCAGTGAGTTCTTGTCCCAGTCTGTACTCATGTCTGGGATTGCCCTGACCACAGTGCATCACCTTGCACTTGCACTTGTTGAACATCATGAACATTTCAAGTTTGTCCAAGTCCCTCTGGATAACACCCCTTCAGTCTGCTGTGTCAACTGCACTGCTCAGCTTCTGTCCTCTGCAAACTCACCAAGGGTGTGTTAGACCTCATTTTCTGTGTTATTGGCAAATATATTAAAGAGCACCAGTCCCAAGACAAAGACCTGAGGAACCACCACACTTACTATAATACAGATTGCTAACAATATACAGTTTCCTACATCTTCACTAAATTTGAAAGGAAAAAACCCTAGGAACGTTGAAAGATACCAATTTTTATGATTGCAATAATTAACCATCTACATTGTGTGCATTACTCTAGAATGCATCTTGCATATGCTTTGAAGTTATTTTCAGGCATGCTCTGCTTGCTTCTTTAGAGACACAGGGAATGAGAAATGATAGAAAATTTAAATAAAAGTAAAAGTTGAAATATTTTGAAGAGTGTTAGATTCAATAGACCTTATAGATAACTTTAAGAATGCATGCATTTTGCGTCAGTCAGTCACAATGAGCTTCAAACATGATTTAGCTAATTAGAGTTAAAAGAAATATGTCAGGTATTTGGGGGGGCTTGTGCATATTTTGGAGGTTTTGTGGGGTTTTCTTGTTTGTTTTTGGTTTTGGTTTGTTTTGGTTATTTTTAATAGATTGCTAAATTACATTTTATTTTACAAGAACAAAACCAGATGTGCCTTACTCTCTGTGGTCCAAGTAAAGAGTTTATGCATAAAACCTTTGAATCAGCCAAAGAGAAAGAAGAAAGAGTCTCATAGAGAAGGTCAATAAAAGAGGTCACTAGAGGAGAAACTAGAAGACCATTTATTGCGTGATGAGTTTAGGAAAAATAAACATACAGTTTGCTTTATTTTCCCCCTCATTTTTAAAGTAAAGTCAGTTTCTAGACATTTATCTAGTTAAGGTTTGTCATCTCCTCAGAGACTGTACTCCTACACAACACACGTAACTGTTAAAAATAATATTGTAGTTCTTTTTTTCTGTTAAGAACTGGGGCAGAAAAAGACAGTTAAGTTCACACAAAAAGTCTCTGAGAAAGTAGTTGCTAGGACTGAATTTCAAGAAAAGTTACACAGTTATCAAGAGAAACTACATGTAACAGAGCTGATATATGATTTTCTTCACAAACATATTGCATATTTCTTCACAGGAAATGTAAATGAGAAATATAATTAAAAATAATCAGTGTATACTGAATAACTCATCAGCAAAATTTTCATTTGAAGTTTCTCTGTTGTTTCCCAACACTTTAAAATACACTTATGTCTTAGTTTGAGGGAAAACCAAACTGTTTACCAAACCAGAGGAGAGGATTCCTGCTCAATGACCACATCACTCCTGCCACTCATCAAAGCTGAGTCAACCAGGGATGATGCAGCCTGTGAAGACAACCATGATGAAGTAAGTTTCCCCCATGCAGTCAATGGAGATCAATGGTAGAGCAGATATTCACTCTGCAGGCTGTGGAGAACCCCTCAGCCAGAGTAGGTGGATGTGCCCTGAATGAAGCTGTGACACTGTGGAAAACCCATGGTAGAGCTGGCTCCTGTGAGGATCTGTGGCCCTTTGGAGAAAGGAAACCATAAGGGAGTAGATTTTCTGACAGAATGTGTGATGCCATAGGAGACCCATGGTAGAGCAGTCTGTTCCTGACAGAATGCACCCTGTGTTAAGGACACACACTGGAGCAGTTCCTGAAGAACTGTAGCCCACTGGAAGGACCTACATTGCAGGATCCTGTGGAGCACTGTCTTCCATGGGAATCTGGAACAGAGAAAAAGTGTGAGGAGGAAAGAGTGGCAGGAACTGAAGTATTACTTCCATTCCCCTTTCCTTGTGATGCTCAGGTCTGGTGGGGTACGGGGAAAGGTAAAAGAATTGGCAGTGAACTTAAGTCTGGGAAAGGAAGGGAAGGGATGGGAAAGCTATTTTTTTTATTTTTCTTTATCCTGCTTTGTTTAATTGATGATACATTACATTAATTTCCCCAAGTCAAGTCTGTTTAGCCTGTGATGGTAACTGATGAGTGACCTCACTGTCCCTACCTCTACCTGTAAACTTGTTGTTGTATGTTCTGCCCTGTGTAGTGTTGATGGCGGAGTAGCAACACAACAGCTTTGTGGAAATGAGGCAGCCAGCCAAGGTCAACTGAACAAACCAGCTCAGTATAATGCTGCTGAAGTAAAAAGGAGAGTCACATTTGTGATTTAATAATAGCAGTTCTGTATAAAAGTTTTTCAGTAATCATATTTATAAGGCCTCAGTGGCTACCATGTCTGGCTTTTGGCATCTGACTTAAAAGAACACATAGAGAAATGGAAGAAAGACTCAGTAAGAGGTCAGAAAACATGACCATTGAAGGAAAGAAAGAGTTTAGGGGACAAAAAGGTCATGTCATTATAAACATAATTATCAGTATTTGTGCCTCATCTTCAATGAGAACAAGGGAAAGAAATCTGTACACTTTGAAATAGTAGAGTTAGATGCTAAAGGAAAAATATTTTATTTTTGCAAAGTATTTAATTGTTTGCCTATTTGAGTTTTAGAATTTCTTCTACTGCAGCTTCTTGAGATTCTGTTTGCATAATGGTTTCCAGAAAGACTTACTATTTGTTATCTTTACCAGTACATAAAAATCTGTCAAATTACTTTAAACTACTCTCATACTATTTTTATCACATACATGAAAAACTGAGGATTGGTGACGGAAACCTAATAGATCTTTAATATAGTCCATAGTGGTTATAGTGGAAAGAATAAGATCTTAGCAGTTACACAAGAAATTTTAATCCTTTAAGTCTCCATTTCACCCATTTCACTTCCAAGTGGTTACAGATTATAAAAAGGAAAAAAAATCAATGTCCAGTGAACCATTATGTTATACTTTAAACAGAATATTTCTAAGTTTTAATATTCCATGGGGAATAGCAGTGGAAAAGTTGTCTGTTACAAAGTTGTCTGTATTTTGTGGGTAACTTAATTAGACTTTCATTCCTGGAAGACTTGGGAAGGCTTTCTACAAAGATAAAATGTTGCCTTTACCTCAATAAATGCAGTTCCATATATTACATTCTCCAGTGAAATATATCCATAATTAGAATTCTAATGAGTTATTTTGTAAATTTATAGGATGCATATCCTCTTTATGGACATTTTAATTTACTACTTGAATTAGTAGTCCACATTAGTGACATTAGAAAAAAAAAACAACTGAAAAAACTGCAAACAATTATAAACACTAAATGGGATTGAGTAAGCATTTTTGTTAGCCCCAAAGCTATCCTGATAGCTTTATTGTCTTAATCAACTTAGTTGACTCATTTTACTGCTCTTTTGAGGTGGATGTTGTGGACACATGCTGGGGTACTAGTTCACTTCTGCCAAATTAAAAATGATAATTCTCATGCGTGAAATAACTGCATGGACTAATGACCAAATCTCAGCATAATTTGAACTGAAGCCCCAGCAGGTGGCAAACAATTAAACACATAATTTAATGTAATATAGTCAAAAGTATTTTTCTTTTATTTTTTTTAAATAAAAAAGGAAGGTAGGGAAAGAAGGAAAGCAATCTCTCCTTTCCTTGAGCAGTTCTAAACCCCACAAATAAAGTCAGAGGTAAAAATTGAAGAAAATTGAAAATATGTCACTAGAAAGTTTCATATGTCTAAAATACGTCATTTCCTAACAAAACTGTCACAGTTCTAACACAGAATTTTAAATGCTGTGTATTCTTTTCTTATGAAAGTGCGGACATGACTCTATTTCCACTGAAACAATAACCCAAAGTTATAACCCCCAAAAGTTTCTTCAGTAGCAGAAGAATAAACCTCGAGAAACTCTTTGGCATTTCCTAAGACTTGGAAATAGTTCTAAGCTAACTTGAGAAAAAAATATATAATAAGTAGGTTTTTATTTAAATGAGAAAATAAAACTCAACCCCAAATCCAAGATCAGAAAAACCTCCCCCTATAAAACTCTATCTAATTAATCCCTATTTTTATGCTGGATCACTTATTTACTTGACTTCTAAAAATGTTATATGTAAGTGCTGAATTTGTGTCTCTCAGAAAACCATGAGCAAAATTTTCTTGAAAAATACAGGAGTTTTGTAGATTTTGTTATGGTTTTAGGGTCTTATTTCTTATACCTGCAGACATTCAAAAATACAGTAACTGTATTGTAATTTCAAAGATAAATTCCTTTATTTTGAAAATATTCATAATACGAGTTTCATATTACTTAACAGAAATTTGCATTTCATTGTGAATCTTTCAGGTTATTTTATGAGTTTTATGACTGTCTGCTTAATTGCAATATAAACTAAAACCTAAATAGTTAACAACTTCTGTAGAATTAGCACTTCAAATGCTGGGTAGCTTTTAGAAAAAGAATTTGAATGCCTCCTAACTTCAGGGACAGGAAGAAAGGATTGCTGTAATTTTGAGTTTTCTAAAACTGTAGATTCATGTTGCTACTGAATTTTTAGGTTAGTTAATATTGAAGGGTTTTTAAATAAATAGCTAAATTATTATTAAAAATCTTTAAAACAGAATAGAAACTGGCTCAAATCAGCAAAATACTCAGTTTTTGAACTTGTAATTACTAAAACATATGTAACAATAGTGAAATGAGGGTATTTAAAAAAAAAGTCTTATGTTGTTGCATTATAATTTTAATACAAGAATAATGCTTAAGATGAGAGTATAATCAAATGCATTATTTAACATAACATTTTCCAACTCTGCTCGTGAAAACCCCTAAATGTACTTGACATTATTTTGAAGATTATCAGAGAAATGTTGATTTTCAGGAGTAAGCAAAAGAAACCCAGGGTAAGACATAGCTTGTATTTATCTAATGTTAAGAGGCAATTTGCAGCTACAGCTATCATTTTGAAAGGCCTTGTTTGAAGAATGTCATGCTGGGAAAACAGCTAGAGTGACAAAATTCAAAAGAGCAGATGAGCACCCTCCCAAACACAAGGCACTTCTGTTGATGAGGAGACTTTCCTTTCAGTCACAGTGCAAGGGGAAAATCTGAAGAGAAACTGTGTGAAAGGTTTTTGACTGTAGAAATGTGAAATTAGAGCAAAGTAAGCACGTTGTATTAGAAGTTGGTTTCTTGGAACCCAGTGCTTGTATTGTCTGGTTGTTCAGGGTTGTTCTTTTGCTATTATATTTTTCTTAAGCTTCTGCAATAGCTTTGATAAATACAGGAACAATCTTTAAGGTGAACAAATGTTTACAAATTGTTTTTTGTTCCCTCCCCCCACCTCATTTCTTTTATTTGTCCTTTTGTCTGGTCAGCTCAGCATAGATAGCATAAAATTGGGTGTAAAAAACACCACACATTTCCTTTGACAATGGATTTTTTCCTTTAATGTACACAATTCTATTAATTTCACTGAAAATTTAGATTAGTATTGTCACACCTTCAGCTTTACAATCTTCTCCACTTTTAACTTTGTGCGAATGCATACGGGAAAATATATTTTAATGTATTGCTTTCTTCTTTCAAGAAGATGTATCTTTTGGTATTGCTGTATACTTCTTTTCTCTGTTGAAAAGAATTCCCAATGAATAAGCACCTACAAGGAAATACGGTATTCTCTGCACCACCATCAGCTTCAGCTTATCTCCTGTAGTGACTCACTCTTTCAATTTTCTCAGAGCTTGAAGTCATTTTCCTCATGAAGCCTGATTTTTGGTATTGGTGAGGAGAGAAAAAGGGATGAAGAGACAGGATAAAAGTTATTTCTCCCATCTTTTTGAAAAACTATCAACAGGGCAACATTTATTGCTTTTGCTTTGAGAGAAATTTTTGCATGTTGAGAACTGTAGTTGTGATTTAGTATGCACTGGGGGCTATACACAGATGTAATAATTCTCCCAAAGAAGATTAATGGACGGATTATGCAACATAATCTGAAATCTACACCTATCCAAACTCATTAGCATGGATTTTCATAAATTTTTGTTACATTTTTTCAGTAATTTTTATTAAGATCTTTAACACAAAATCCACAAGAAAAAAAATCCAGCTGCACTTTACAAAACATTTCCTGTTAACTTAGTGTTGTAGATGTTCAACAGAAGTGTTCAGTGGCTTACATATTCTCATAAATGTAAGAATGAGAGCCTGAGGCAATCTGAATACAGGCTTTTCAAACTTCAAAGGAGCAGTGAATGATTATTGCCCTGCTTTTGCCATCCAGAATTGGCCTAAGCTTGGGGAGCAATTAAAATTAAATAGCCACTGAACTTCAGAAAGTCAAGATCCGCAACTCTGGGCAAGAGCAGATTTTTACAAACTCTCCTGACTAATTCATATCTTCATGTTGGCAAAGTAAGGAAAGAAATCAGAATGAGAACCATTTATAGAGCAAGAGGGCAAAGGGCAGCTGCATTAACCTTGAACATAATGATCCAGGTCTTTGGACAAAGCAAACTGTACTAGAACTGTGTGTGTGCTAAATTGTGAAACCTTTATTTCAAAAATGGGATAATAATTTTTTTACAGAGCTTTTATTTATTTTGTTTCATAAGAGTCAGAAATAGTTTGAGATGGATATAACTGAAAATCATAATAATATTTAAGACTGTAATCAAGACTGCTAAATTAAGATACAGATATTAAAAAAAATTTCCTGACACCATATTGTATTTTGAAGTTAAGGGATATATGGATATGTCACAAACTTGTAAAATAGTAACAGGTTGTTTTGCTGACATTACTTCATGCTTCTTTTGTCCAGCAGAAAATAGCAGAACAGCATTTTCAGTAGAATTTCAGAACACATTCAAGAAAATTATGTATAGGTAGATCAGCAATCTGATAGTCATAGATGAACTCCAGTACTTTTAATTATCTTTGAAAAAAAATGTATACTAATACTGCATATGTCATTGACATTTTATACAGTTTGTAATAGCCTGTGTAGTTTTCCAAGTCATATTTTGAATGTTTGACTTAGGTATTATTTTACGAAAGGAGGTAGAAAACAGGAGAGATGTGGAAAATTTCAGGGAGACTTACTGTATAAGCAGAGGAAGTTTTCAAGTATATTCCTTTTAAAGTCTCAGATACACATAGTCTGCTAGGATTAGACTTTTTCTGCCATTTAGTTCCTTATGGGGTCAGAAAAAGGCAACATTTTATCGAAAACAACATGACTCCATTGTGGGAAATGCAAATTGCATGATAACCCGTGTTTCCCATCTATATCGACTCTTCATAACTGCCCAATTAACACATATTAACTCTACATAGCTGGTGTTTAATAATCACTGAAAGTCCCATTTTCCTATTCAATCCTTGCTAAATATTCTCACACAAATTAGCGTTTTCTGAGTCCAGACTCCTAATGTGGAATAATGTATTTGCAAAAATTGTTGTGATACCTTTCCATTTTACTCAACTATTTGTACACTAATGCAGGAATTTATAGATTCCCCTTTGCTTCACGAAATTCGTTATGCATTTCAGGTGTATTTTTGCTTATTGTTTGTTTGTCTTTCACTTTCCTGAGCACACAGACCAATACTTGTCACTGAGTAGCTCTGTAATACAGTATCACCATTACTAGCAGCACATCATTAGATTTGTACTCAGTTTACAAGGCCTCTGGAAAGAAACTGCTAAAGCTTGCTCTGTCTGATATTTTTTGACCTGTCTGTACCTTTATTTTACTTACTTTAACTGTAGCAGCAATTTTTCTAATCAAACATGAGTCTTCAGTGATTTTTTTGTTGTTATCTTTATATGGGTTAACATCTCTAATACACTGACACAAAGCAGGAAAAACAGGCCTGATATGGCAGCAGAGGGCTTGAGAAGTGGTGATGCAGGATGTGTTGTAAAGGATTGCAGTCCTGAGGTGATAAGGGATAAGGAATGACCCCAACACTGGAAATTCCACAGCCTTAAACAACTCTCACACATGACAGGTTAAAGAAATGCAGATCTGCTTTTAGAGGCAACAGAAAACAAAGAAATGCTATCTAGAAATTGTGAAAGTCACTACGTATAAAAAATTTAGATATAGGTTGGAGTTGCAGAACAAAATGGAATAAGAAAGAGTATAAAAACATATGGAAAAACATGGAAATGACCCCAGGTAGACTGAAGAGTGAGGAAGAAGCCATCAACATGCACATTATACTCCAGGTCTTCAGGTGCTGAATAATCATCATAACACCAGAATGAAGACCCAAACCTTAGCACCTAGAGAAGCAGGAGACCATAATCATAAGGGGAAAGTGGGTAGAAAAGAATTGCTTGTAAAATTATTTTAACTACTACACTAGTAGTTCCAGTAGCACTGAAACTTCTTTCTACATGCACATATTATTTCTCTTTCTGTAATAATTAGATGTGTATTATTAATGATTTCAGGATTAGACTGGTAAGACTTCAATTATAGTAACAGTAACATTTTAATTTACATATAAGGATGTTTCGTCTTTGCTTGTAAACAAGATTTTTAGCATAACATACTGCACATTCACACTTCCAAAAGTGTAGTTGAAGACTATGTTTCTTGTTATCCAAGACAGTGGTATCCCTGAGGAGATACTGGAGAAGGTTACTTTTCTGCTGTTGCCATCTGCCCTTAAGCATTCTTTCTGGAAGTAAAAATATATTTAATTCTGTTTCCTTGTCAGTTGCATGAAATTTTTCTGTGATTGTTTTCATCATTTTCTTTTGAGTATACTGCTTATGGAATAATTTTCATATCTTGTGCTTTCCATTTGACAGTAATATTAACAACACATCCATGTTCATGGCCTGGTAATGCGCATCTTAATTTTTTAGGCTTTTGCTGTGTGTTTGGTATGTTTTGGGTTTCCTTTTTGTGGTTGTTTGTTTTTCTTTTTTTTTTCTTCCCTTCGCTTGTGAACAGAGATTCTATGTCCATGCTCAAAGGCAATTATTCAGTTTGCTTCAGAGATGTTTACATTAGGAGAGTCTGCTGTTGTCATTATTTGGGCAAAGTTATGCTACAGAGATCTTCAAGGGAATGCTGTACATGCCATCAAAAGAACTTCTGGTGCATCTTTATTTCTCCCCAAATCGAGCAGTTGTCACCAAAAATCATTACTTTCTTGATGTATCTGCATTTAGTCATCAAGTTTTTCTGTTGCAACTAAATCAGCCACAGATATATCTGAATGTGTTTTTTTTCTTAGCGTATACAGTTGGAATTTGTAGTATAGACCTTGTGTACCACACATTCATTCACAGTATTTCCAAAAGCCTGCAGTTTTTCCCCATGCCCAAAGGACCTTTACTCACTTACGTAACATACCAAAGATGTTTGAAAAGCAGGAGTGAAAACTGGGCCTACTAAACTGAATGCATGCTATCAGATTTAGAAATGCTGTGCCATAAACAACACGTTGAAATTGAAACTACCCTGCCAATACAGTTGACTCTCTCTTACTCCAGAAAGTTTTTCTAACTGTAGCAATATGTCAGTTGTTTACAAAAGTACTTATCAATAACTAATAAAGCCAAACCTCTTCAAACTTACAATTTATCTTGTACTGATAATTTGTACATGGTCTGAAAGAATGATTCTTCTTAGATATCCAGTTTATTGTGTCATGTAATTCTTAACCTGTTGTAAATTTTACAGTTCAAAAAAGTTTTGGTTTTGTGTTTGGTTGTTTGGGGTTTTTTTAATTAATTTCATCTATTCCTTACAGTTGCAGATTTAAATAGAATCTTCATGAAGAGTTGAGTACAGACCAACATGATCTGGGAATCACAGAAGTTGTTATAAATTATGATGTGTCGCTATAATTTACTTATTCATCAATGATGGAAAACCACAACAATGAACATTTTATGCTGAGCTCTTAAATTAAGTTCATATTTAAGAGAAGTTTATTGTGGCTGCAATATTATATGACATATTCAACTGTAAGTATTATTCAACTAGCAAAAACATCTAACTTAATTTTAGCTACTCGGTTTAAAATAGGGTAAAAAAGATCCTGAGAGACTGTATCTGTGTATGTGTGTGTATAAAATAAAAAATTACAACTATGGATAAATTAGCCGAAACCAAGCAAGTGTTATTGACCTAGTTCCCTTTAAATGATTAATAGTCATATCAAGGACTATTTTCTAAATATGTAGTCAACATAAATACAGAGAAGCATATATCCATTGGTTAGGAAGTCCACAGATGTAAGCAAATTTTAGTTTCTAAAAAAGCCAAATACACAGTGTAAAGTGCCAAATCATTCTTCACAAAAATAGATAAATATCTATAGTAAAACATCAATCTTATTCAAGGATATGTACAAAACTGTGAGTGGACCATTTTCATCTGTAGAAAAACTATTTGTGAATGAAAGCTGTGGAAGGAATATGGAAAAAGGCTATGTCACTGCATAGCCTTAAACAGCTTTCAAAATGATTTTAAGTGTCAGAAAATTTAACTGTGAAGTGTTGGGGCATTCCAGCATTTGTGTCATAAAGAGGAAGATAAAACACAGTACATTAAAATGCAATGGTCATTTAAAACCTGATGTCATTAGATTTTGGATACAAGTTTCACAATACTGTACCTATACACTTTAAAATTTTGGCTGGTGATCATTTGGTTTATAAGGGGCTAAGAATTCTCATCTATTGCTGTTTTGTGTCTTGTATATATTTGGTGTTTTACCAGCATAGTAATTTTCATTTATTGGAGTCAGATGAGTACAGAGATATTCTTAACACAACCTATGTTTCCTGCATATAAAATCAACTTTATTACATATCAGATAAAGGCAATCAATCAATATAAAGGAAAAAAATAACCAAGATATATAACATCTGTCTTTCTTACCAACTTCAGAATTTTATAGCTGTCATTTACTGATTGAGCACATTCTGATAAAATCACTAACAACAATAAAATTAGTATGGCATCTGCAGATATTTCTCTTTGGAGTGAGAACATTGTTTAGAAATTCCACAAATAATACTGGAAAGGATGATGTTAATTATTTTATTAAGTAAAAGGAATAGGTATATTGTCTATTCTATACAGAATGACGTCTTCAGTGTTGTGATGGAAAGCCTCTAAGACTCAAAACTAATGATCTTTGGAGATTTGTTTCAAAATCAGGTAAGCGTTACTGATCCTGCTTTAAACACCACCATACAAAATTTATTCTCTATCTAAACTTCACAAAAGTTGTTGTAGTTTGGAATTTTTGCATAAATTCTCTCCCCTGTCACTGACTACCCATGTCATCAGGGAACAAAGGAAGCA
>JAOXXN010000395.1:86139639-86155304 GCA_026770055.1 Myrmophylax atrothorax
CTGGGCTGGGCTGGGCTGCTGCTGCTGCTGCTCCGCCCCTGCGCCGGGGGCGGCACCGGGACTGGGCTGGGCTGGGCTGGGCTGGGCTGCTGCTGCTGCTGCTGCTCCGCCTCTGCCCCGTGGCTGTTCCTCCCCTGCCCCGGGGCTGTTCCGTTTCTGCCCCAGGGGAAGGCACCGGCGCGGAGCGGTTGCTGCTCCAGCCCTGCCCCGGAGCGGCCCCCGCGGCGGCCTCTGTTGTGCGCTAGCACCTCACCCTTCCCCTGCCCCTGCCCCTTCCCTGCGCCTTCCCCTGTCTTTGGCCGTGATCCCGCTCCTCCCCTTCCCTGCCCCTCGTGCTGCTCCTGCCCTTGCCTCCCCTCTTCCCTTTTCCTGCCCCTGCCCCTGTTGCTGCTCCCTGGCCCTGACACTGCCCCTGTCCTGGCACTTCCTGTGTCATTTCCCCTGGTTCTGCCCTGCCCCTGTCCCTGCCCCTCTCTGTCCCTCTCTCTGCCCCTTTCTCTGCCGCTCTCCCTGCCCCTCTCCCTGCGCCTGTCCTTGCCCCTCTTTCTGCCCCTCTCCCTACCCGTCTCCCTGCCCTTCTCCCTGTCCCTGCCTCTCCCGTGCCGGTGGAGGGCCGGTCACCTCCTTGCAGGCTGTCGCACAGGCGCTGTCAGACTATAGGTCTGTGGGTACCTACAGGTGTATATATATGAACCTTCAATCCTAAGAGCTGCTGGGGTGCTGTCTGGTTGTCCATAGCTTGGGTCTCATTTGGGAATGAAAGTTAGCATAAAATGAGGCCATACCCTTTCAGTGAAGCTGAAAATGTGCCCTGGTTGTAGCCCTAACTTATGTGTTACTTATTTAGGTCTTCCTCCAAACAGGAGGCACTGACTGATTCTTTGGAATCACAGGTATACTATCTGCTAGAGTGTGCAAGGAAAAGGTAAGGTGAAATGGAGGGGAGGGAAGAAGCTTCTTGCTGTGTGATGATTATTTAATGAAGAGAATTGTGCTGTGGCAGAAACAGATAATACTTGTATGCTGGTCATAACACATCTCCTCATGAGATATAAGAATAAAAATAATGGTTTTCTTTCAGTCATTCCTTTGTAGCAATCAAATGTTTCTCTGTGTGTAATGCTAAGGTCTATGAAATCAGTCCCTGTTACATGGGATGATAAAAGTCAAAAGTATGGAATGAGAGAACTCCCAGTGATCAATGTTAAGCTGGTACCCTTTTGAGACTATCAGTGATAAAGCCAAAGGCCAATGAGTCCCTTCCGAGACAGGGTACTGCAGATTTGGACTGATGCACGTGTGTGAGACTGGACTAAGGGACATCATGTGAGTGATCTTTTTCTTTCCTAAGGTTACATTTCCTGATGTGTTTCAGGCTAAGAAACACAACATTTTCCTCAGTTTTTGTGTTTTGATCACCACCCTTCCTCCTGTTTTTCCTCTCTTTGTCTCATGAGATTTGCTTTGAAAAGGTGGTTTTCATTTGTTGGATGGCTTGGGCTAAAAGTGGATGTTTCAAGCCTTTTACAAGCTGTAATTAATCCATAGTCTTACTTTTCTGTACAACTGATAAGTTATTCTTGTTTCACATGTACCTCAACATAATAAGATGCAGTCTTTAGTCCATTCCTGGAATTGAACTTAACATTTCTTTAAGATGTTATGATCTGGAGCTTTGACAGAAGTGGTGATGAGAAGTCGTCTCTTAGATGGACAGTTCACATGGCAACAGTGTATATGAGAGTAATTGAATTTATTTTGATTCACGTATGGTTGTCCTGGAAGGCTGTGATACCTCAATTCTAATATGGTGTGTTAGGTTGAGCTGGCAAAATGCCAACTGCCCAACACAGAGAATCCACCCCCCTCACCAAGGGAAGAGAAGAGAGAATAAAAACCCCCAAAACCCGAAATAGCCAGCTTCTTATATTATACAAAATAGAGACAATTAAAAACAGAATATAATACATATATATACACACCAATGTGAGAAAAAACAAACCAACAACAACTACTGAGTCGCCCACCCAACAACACAGACCTCCCCTACCCCAGCTCACAAAAATACTCCAACAAACTTCCCCCAAAGGATGCCCGGCAAGAGAGGAGAAAACCACCAACAAAAAAAGGGTACTTCCCAAACCAAAGAGCTGTGAAGTGGTGAATGAGGCACAGTTTCCCCAGCAGCAGTGATAGAGGCCCACCCAGTAGCTGGACATCAAGGGACTGAGACAGGCACAGCCCACACCTTCTCTTATACTCAATTTTGACATCAAAATGATATGAAATATCTCTTTGGTTGCTTAAGTCAGGTGATGTTTGCCCCCTCTAATGTACGTAAACTCTCTAGGCCTGCTGAAACTCCTATCATCTATTCAAGATTTTTGTCTTTACAGCAGACATGTGATGCAAATGAAGATTGAAATAAATCACAGATGAGTGGTTCTGCTGCCATTTTACATGTCACTCTAGCACCTGGAACTGGTGAGAATAGGAGTCTCCAGTGTTTTTACTGTACTTTATTGTATGTTATTGTATATTACTTTGTGTTTGAAGGTTTGTTTTTAAAAAGAGGTGTAGGACAGAGTAGATGCGTCTATTGACAAGCAAGCCTATGGTGATGCCATTGAGAAAACAGGAATGGAGCAAGTTTAGAGCAACAGTAGGTTTCTTCTCTATTTGCTTCTGAGTCTTCTCCGTTCTTTTTCAAAACACTCTTGCTACCTGTGCATTTCTCCAGTATTCTTTATATCTGGCTCACAAGAGACCTTTGTCTGAGTGGCATGATTGCTTTTCCCTTGTGGTTATTACTGACACAAGGCAGTTCAATGCCACCCTGACATCCGATTCCATCAGATCTTGGAAGTTGAGCAGGCAGCCCTGGTTAGTACTTGTATGGAAGCCCTCCTGGGAATACCGGGTGCTGGAGACAGTCCTGAGGTATTCGCTGTCACCACCCAAGCTCACTTGGCCCTGGCAGATGAACCTGAGGAGTTAAAGGGTGGGGCCAGTTCCACGCACGCTGTGCCTCACCCTAAAAAATCCACTGCGGTAGACCCCTTCCCAAATCTTCTTTCACAAACCCTAGCCATAGATCATTTCTAGCACATAGGTATGCCTTGCTGATCACCTGTGTTCCTAAGTCTGGGAAACACCCAAGGAATGTGGGAAGGAAATGGCCCATAAGCCTGTTCTTTAAAATACCACCAAACATCATTACAGATAGAGTGCATTAGCAAGGATTCAGCAAGAGCAGCTTGGGGAGTAATTGGGGAAATGTTCTCATCCATTTCTCTCTGCTTCAGTTCTTGCATGATATAATTGTAAATTGTCTCCCCTTCAGTCCTGTCCCTAGGTCTTTTGAAAAAAAGCATTTTATGGGCAATGTTCTGCAGGCAGTTTTGTTTTCAGAGTAGCTGTTAGAAGATCTGCAGCACATATAGAGGCTTTCAGGAAGAATGAAGGAATAAGTACAAAACATTTAAGAGGTTCAGATAAACAAGTTTTCATCCCCCTTTGGCTCTAGTTCAGACACATAGTTTATTGCAAGCCTTGAGTACCAATGTAGAGGCTGGTGTCCTTTCCTGCTTGTGTATGTAAAATGAATGCAATAGGCTGAATTAATCTCATCTACAAAAATCAGTATGCATCTCTTGCCATATGGTAGGACATTAGCTGAATCTCTGGCTCTCACATAGGGTAGTGGGTACTAATCTGTCAGAAAATGGAAGTATGTAAGCTGTATAAGAACAGTATTTTCCTATTACTGAGATAATGTACTCTTTTAGTCTTTCCATCCACCAGACAGTGATCAAATCTGGTAGGTTCATTGGCATACATTCACCAGCAAAAATGGTTGGTTATTACATTTGTCGAATATTCAGTAAATACACTGTTGGAGAAAAAAATTTCCTCTCCAGGGCTGCTAAGGAGGCTAAAATGTTTCTCTTTTCATCTTTGTTTAATTTTGCATTCAGTTAATGACATAATTGAGAATAAGGCCTTAAAAGTATGATTGTTTTATTAATAATGGATGGGCACAATTAGAAAGGGCTAGTCAACCTGTTAGACTATTATTTGACAATGTGTGCGACATAATGTTAGCATCATAAAGCTTTCATTTGAAGGGATATTTTCACCAGTGTTTGCATTTTCATTATTGCTGATCCACCTAGTACAAATGGTGATTTTAAATTCACTTCTCAACTTATCATTGCTGTCAGCTGAAATACCCTTGGACTGGATTTTCAATGGGTGTAAGGTAATATAGCTTTATTTAGGTGAGATAAATATACTGATTTATATTACTAAAATCTTAAACTGCAGCATAGGCCAGCTCTTGGTGGGACTCAGGGATCACTCACCCATCCCTGTCTGTCTTCAGTGTATTCTTCATGTCCTGTGTGTTCATTTCCTCTCCTCTACTGCCTGACGTGTAGGGGCACCGACTTTGTGTTGCACAAACCACTGGTATAACTTTTCTGTTTTTCTCTCTAGCCCTCATTTCAATTTTGTGTAATTAAGCTAAGCATGGCATCAGCACAAATTTAGTTATAATAACCTGAGGTCGGCTTTCCAAAATAATTTTTCCAGTGTGTTTTTGTGTGTCAGCCGCCAGCATGCAGCAGCAGTTTTGAAATGTTGTATATATTCAACAGTTTGGAGATGGACCCTTCGTAAAATTGTACAGGTCTTTATGATGTGTTTATTAACTACAGTGAGAGCAGGATGGCATTCCTGAGATCTTCACACTCTTCCCCTTAATGTCATTTTTTTAATAAACAGTGTCTGTTAGCTACATCCTGTGTAGCAACAGCATAAGCTGGGACACATCTTTAAGTTGAAATATGTAAAATCGAAGAACAGGATGAAAGTCAGCATGGACTGAAAGGTGCTTTGGTAATGGATGTGTGTTTTGTCAGTCTCGGGTTTTATTTGCAACATTAGTTGAGAAGACCTTGTCAAGCAATATACTGTAAATGTGCTGGTAATCTTGTGATTTCCCCTCATTTCTACCCTAAAACATACCCTAAAATTCTGGCAATATAGCTCAGCAATAATAAAACCTCAATTTATTTTGTATAAATATGTATATAACATAGGTATAATTAATCACACACATGCAGTAATGCATGTAATACATATGCACACATGTATGCATTCCCTGTATGTGTGTTTATAAAATCTTTCCAATAAATACAGTCATTACAAGAAACTGAAAATCCAATATTTCAGGTTTTGGCAAGATTTTCAGAACAATTTTCTAGGTATTTCTATTTTAATTTTAATTCTTTGGCAACTACAGTGTGTTGGGAATTAAAACTGTTGACATTTTGGTCTGTGTTTTTGCCATTGCCACCTGTGAAAAAGATTTATCCTTTTCCTGCCAAGTTCTAAGGAACAAAAGCTGATACAGTGAAGGCTTCATCCTTGAAGACAGACTTTGCATAAACTAAGGTTACTTGAGTCTCTCCTATTGGTTTGACAACCTTGGGAGGAGAGCTGAGAGAGAGAGAGTAGCAGGGTCTGTGACCTCTTCGTGGGGGGTTGGTAGTTTCACCTCCCCAGGCAGACGTCTCTAGCTGGCTCAAAAAAAGGTGAGAGGGCTCATGCTCTTGGCGGTGGTAGTTCTTTCTCCAAAAAGACAGCAGGGACACCTGCTGTCTGCCAATGCTTAGATGTAGCCTCTGCCTTCGGGGGAGTGTCCTGTCCCAATCCTGTCAGATCTCGGAAGCTAAGCAGGTGTCAGCCCTGGTTAGCACTTGGATGGGAGACTTCCTGCGAATACCAGGTGCTGTAGGTTCTAGTCTCGAGGACTTCACTGTCACCATCCAAGCTCACTCTGCTGTGGCAGATAAACCTTAGGAGTAAAGGGTGGGGTCAGTTCAGCCTCATCTAAAAAATCCACTGTGCAGGCTCGAAGGACACACCCACGTGAGGAGACCCCTTCCCAAATCTTTGTTTGTGAAGCCAAGCCATGATGATGATTCTTTGGCCAATGAGAAGAAGCTGTTTCCTAGAGGTGTCTTTGCCTACAGAACGGTATTTATGCAGCTCCTCTGAGTGCCCTGACATAGTGCACTTTGCAGGAAAGGGAAGGAAGGATGTCTTTAGACAATCAACATTTCTGCAGACAGAGCTAAGTCAGCAATGACATTAATATGTGATGATGTTGGCCCTTACAAGGGCCTAGGAGAATCCCAAGCACTGGACTCTGTCCATGTGTGCAGAGTGAACAACAATGCAAAAAAGTCACATGCCTCCTGCCAGTATGCCTTTTGTGTTGACACCTGCAAGAAGGGATTCCTAGTGAGCTCTTCAGATTTCACACTGAAATCTTGCCACCTCTAATCTTGGCCACATCAACTCTCTGTTCTGTCCTCAGTGTTAGCCTGAAGGTTTCCTTACACTTCAGATCAGAGATGAAGTGAAGACTGAATTTTGGAAATCTCAAATTTCCAATACAAGGAGTATTATACAAAAAAGTTATTTAGCTACCAACAGTTATAAATCTTGTGAACTAATGGGCTGGGTGACCCTGTAGTCTATCTACACACTCAGTTTGATATTGAATGATGGGAAAAACACTTAACAGGCTGCAGGAGGAAATCATGAATTCACATGAAAATGCATTTTTTTACAAAGTTGTGTTAAAATTAAAAAAAATGAACGAAAGATTTTCATTTCTTTCACAAAAGAGTATATTTCTGCCTGTATTAACATTCCACTTTTGCACTTGCCTTCTGGCTTAACCTTTACTTAGGCTGTATAAGATGGTCTTTAGTTGAAGCAGATAGTGGAAACCTTTACATCAAAAGATAGTACCATAATAAGATACAGTGCTATATCTAGCCCTAATTTCCTTCTACTAACTGTTTCTTTCCTTCTTGAGTTTTCAGTTCTTTCTTACCTCTATGGCTGCTGCTTCTCCCATTTTTTACCATGACAGTTGTGAATGTATGAACCATACAGGCTAATAAAATAACTTTTTCCCAATCTTTTATTCTTTACTCCTCAAAAAAAAAAAAAAAAAGTACTTATTTGCTGCACATGTAATACCACAAAATAAACAGTTGTAAATGCAACCCCCCATTCTTCCCTTCTATCCCCTTAATCCTGTTCAGATTCTGCTCTTGCACCTGCAAACAGTAGCAGTAGCACGAAAAAATGTTCTTTTCTCCCATTAACTGTCTAAGATATTGCTTGGAGAGGTTTTCCTTGCAATGTAGTACAGAACACAATTAACACTGCTAATGATTTATGACACTCTAGAAAAACTGAAATAATTCCCTGCATTTCTCTCCTGTTGTGAAATCATGGAACAGTGCAAATGTTGCCTGGCCTTCCTGCAAAACTCTGTAAATTTGTATACAGAGGGCCTTTTTGCTTCTGGAGCTCTCTGCATATTGCTCAGCTGGGAGCAGCCACCCCGGCTGTAACATGGAATGCCCTATGGACTGCTCCACTTTTCTGTTTGTTCCCGCATTTTCTGGGCAGAACATATCTCTGAGGCTTCAGCTGGTGACATGGAGATAAGGATAGGTAGTGCAAGGGAGGGTTTCCAGGGCCTGGAGGAAAATGTGTGTCTGGCGCTGGAACCAGAGCTAGAACCACCTCTACAGCACTCATATTGTTACTGAAAGTTAATGGCTATAACAGGCATAATGATATATTTGAACATTTTCATAATTTTCTGTCTTCTTGAAGTTTGAAAAAGAGTCCTCCAGAAAAGCTCCTTTAATGTGATTAGGTGCTTTTAACTGCTGCCCTCTCCAAGTACACGCATTTAAAATCTGGAAAATTGGCATGTGATTCTGTGTCCATTCTTTCACCTTGATGTGGTGTCTCTTCAGTGCCTTCCCTACCAGGGAAAGGCAACAGCAAAACCTCACTTTCCTAGCTGGAGCCAAGTGGTAAATGATTCCTGACTTATTTCATCCTTCTTGTTGCATACCCATCCCGCATGTGTGCAGCCAGCAGGATATGTCCCTCCAGTTGTCTCCACAATGGTTTTCTCCCCTTTGAAACAAATGCTCTTCCTATTCCAGAACTTGCTCATAGTTTATCACCTACTTCTTCTCATCTCACCTGGTCATCACATGCTTTTATATTGCATATGATTTTTCTCTCAGCTTACAGTAAAAAAGTCTATTAGCTGTAATTGGAAAATTGAACCTCTTCCAGCTGTGGGTAGTTTATATAGCCAAGATACATTTTGCATGTAAATGGAGCATATTACATGCCAATTGAATTGAAAAGTGACTCTTAAAACTCTGTTTACCTTTTATTAATTTTCAAAATTATTATGCCCTCTGCCTAAATTAATTTTAGAAGCATTTAATTTTCATTTTTGTTTATCATGTTATATAGTCTAATTGTCTAATTAATGTCTTTTTGGCTTATTTGGCATTCCAAGCAATATTTTCTTACACAGAATATAATTGAAAAATAAAAAAAGAAAATTTCAATTAAAGATGATTAACCTTCTTCACCTACTATTTTCTAAATCTACATATTTTGGGGATTTTTTTTTTTTAGCTATTTAAGCAAAATAATTTTCTGAATGTAGCCTGGGTTTATAGTTAAACAGGATCAAATTTGCTCTTTATGAGAATCTGATTTTAAAATCAGGAGTTCATTTTAATATGTTTCTGCATTATTCTTGCTGTGAGTTGATTCTTCTCTCTTGAAAATTTTGATGTTCCTAAGTGATAAAAAAAAGCGCAACTGGTTCCATTTCTATATTGTGTGATTTGGTTTCAGATTGTAGATGAGCTGAAGTGCTGAATAGCTGATGGTAAGATTGCATTAGGGACATGCTCAGAAGCCATATTGATTGAAAAATTTAAATCAAGATTGAACAAATGTGTGGTAAATATCCAGTACAGAAGTTTTCTAGATTACCTTCTCCTTCAGAGGAAGTTGGCATTTAAACCTATTAAGGTTACAATTTTTACAAGGCTTTATTGTCTTCTAAATTAAAACTGAGTACTTCAGTAGATTTGATGTTAATCTCCTTGAAGTTGGACTACATTTACCAAAATGTAAAGCAGGACAAAAGAGGTGCATCCAATATTGTATCACATTGGTATTTTATATACTTCATAAGAACCACAGCTGTTAACTGAGTATACCTGACATCAAAGAGGTTATCTAATACCTTACACTGCAAAAAGATATCTCCACACTGTTTCTGTGAATGAAACTACTGTGGTTAGCCAAGGGGTGTACACTGTATATACAATTCCTTCCATTTGGGGAGATTTTAGTTGCAAATATTTCCTTAAGTCTTCCTTCTGGGATAGTGGCAGTAACACACACACAAACTAGTGAGAGTGCTGCACACTCTGGTTTTGTGCTAACCTGGGATAATATCTCACCACCAAAATTACCCATCTGAAAATGATGTAGCTGATGCAGTTGTTATACTTGTCCCCAACCATCTGTTTATTTAAGGTGTTACAGTAGTATAGTGAAATTTTCATTTCGCATCTTAAGGAAATTTTTTTTCATCTTATGTTGACTTCCAACATTGCCCATACTGTTGGGGACTAATTTTTTGTAGCCTTCATCATCTCCTTAAATGTTAATATTTTCATTTTTCCCTTAATAGCTAATCTTCAAATCTACTAAGAATTCACCTTATGTGCTTCCTTCTTTTTCTTTCAAAACTGTTTTTAAGCCATACTTTTAAATCATCCTTTTGATTCCCTATTTCCATTTTTAGATCTTAATTTCCTAAAATGTCAGCTAAGTTCACTTGCCTTTTACAACACCTCTTGTATTAATTTAAAGCTTGACTCTCAAGTAGCTACTGTCTCTCTAGCTTTCCCCCCTTTTTTGTGTTCTGAGTCACTTCTCATTTGGAGCCATGCAGTCAGTCATATTTTCAGCTTTTCTATCAGCTGACCTCTACATGACCATTATTTTCACTGGGTTCTCAGTATTTTTCAGATTCCTAATGTTTATGCTTATAAAACTCAGGTTACTTCAAAGGAAGCATTTTTAACCATGTAGTATGTACTGAGGTTGAAAATCTTGCTCTATTATATTATTTCTTAGGCTTTATATCAACACAGGTAGTCAGAGTAGCATGCACATAGAAGAGCAGATAGAAAGCAGGGAGGAAGAGAATTCTCATAAATGAAAACTCTCTATAACCTGATAGTCAGAAGAAAAGCATGTAAATCTATGCCAAGTCTTGCATTTGGCAAGTTTATGAACTATGGGAATCTTTTATTTTGAGATACAGACAATTCAAACTCCTGTAGTAAATGATACACTTTATAATTTCTAGAAATACTTAATTTCAGGGATCACAGATTTTAAGGGATCCATGAGGAAAGTAGCTGAGATAGTATTTTATGTAAGTCTGTCTTGCATCCATTACCACAGGTTCTTGTAATTTTTTTAAAAATACAGTTGTAATTTCTGAAGTCATTGATCTTGACAGAAATTGGTGAATGAAAGTTCTATTAGAAAAACAGCTTTCCGGGTATTTGCAATGTTTTCCAATTAGACCACTCTGTGAAGATAGCTTGAGAGTTCTGGGCAATCAGAAAATATCCAATGCAACAGTCACAGACTGAAACTATCACAGACTGAGTCCTGAAATTCAAACTGGAGTCTTTCAGAGCTCTTTCAAGTTTGTTTTTGTTGTTTTTTTTCCTAAATCAGTGATGCTGGTAACTAATGTTCAGCTTTTACAAGTTCTAGTTGTACAATTGAGGCATACAGTAATCTCTGTGAGAGAAAGATCTGAAATTCATGTGAGATAGCTGAACACTTTGATCTGACAATCTGTTGTTCACTGTGAATATTTAGGGATGGTTCTGTGTGATGCTTATTATTGTAACATTTGAGTGATACATGCACATTAATATTTTTATAGTTTATGGAAGAATAGGTAAGTGCTACTATATATATTTTTGATTGAAGAAGTGAACAGTGTAGATGAAATGAGATGCTTCAGGGCTCTCAAGAAACCCTTTGGTAAGGCTGGGAATCACACTCGGCTCTTTCCAAGTTCCCCTCCTCATGGGACCCTGTTAAAACTATGTGAGCAGCACATAGGCATGTGCCCAAAGGCAGGCAGCTGTAGAAACTGAGCCTGAGGAGGTAAGAAGAATCTGTGACCACAGGCATGTTTTCTCTTTTAATACAGCAGAGAAATTCCTCTCTGAAATCTTCCTGACAAATGTCAGCAACAGGAATCAGCTACCCTGTTTCAGATATTGTTTCTAAAAGAATGCAAATGCTTTGTCCAATTCACCCAAAAGTTTCTATTCATTCCCAGGTTTCAGGAGCTTTAAAAGTCTGTCAGTCACCTTGAAAGAGTTTTTTTCTTCCTACTTGGTAAAACTTGTTGCCTCTTGTTTTACTTAAATTGAAAAATAGCACAAGCCAAATGGTTCATCATGGGTGCCACAGTCATTCCTACAGCCCTGGGTTTAGCTGTGCAGGTCTTCATATGACAGTTCTCCCTCCAGAGTTTCCACCTATCTGGTCCAGATAGGCTCAGAAGCAGGCAATTCCTTCTCCCTTCTCTGGATGCTGACTCTAGATTAGCAGTGCTCATATCAAAGTCCAACTCCTCAACAACCTGCTTCAGTTTCATTAAATGACCATTGCCAGTGAAGCTGATGCCTCATGTGGTGTACCCAGAATCTGCAGCTTCACTGCTGATCATGTTTGGAAAAGCCAACCTTCTCAAAGAAATGAAGAGTCTCTTGAAAAAACTAGAGATTCAGAACAAAACACAATTGCTAGCTAACTATCTTCCTGCTTTTTCCAGGAGAGACTGTGGGGTTCTCCCTGCCCAGTGTAGCTGACCACCAATTAGGAGATATTTGCCCATATTTTGTAGGTCAGTCACTAATACAGCTCTATCAGGAAATTAGTTTTAATCATAGAATTATGTCATACGCTCCAAATAATGAATAACAGCAGATGGATTCTTCAGTAAAAATTTTTAATTAAAGTGTCTAGAGAGGAACTTTTTGTTTGTTCTGTAGAGGAAAACAGTCGGTTGTTTTGGGGCTTATGTTTCTCCTCTAGCATTCACTGAGGAAATCTTTTTGTATTTATCATATCTGTCTTCTTCCTGTGCATCCCTTAGGAAACATTTTTTTGAAGACTAGGAAAAAATAAAACTAAATATGGCACAATAATATCCTCTTTTAAGTTCAACACAGTAATTTTTATCTATTATCTAATGTATATTATTTTAAATACCAGAAAAATTATACCCTAGAATGAGCTGTGCTACATATTGAGTTTTAATCTCCTTCTCCCTAGCAACCATCAAAAGGAACAATAAGAGCAATAAATAGCCAAATAGAGTATCAAAAATGAATAAAAATAGTGTCTCTGCTGGGGGAAATGGGTCTTTAATTACTTCTCCTCTGATGTCCCTAAAATTGAAGGTTAGAACAATTAACCATTTGAAAAAGCAGTTTCAAAATAGCCTCAGAAATAGTCTTAGTCTCCACAACAATAGATCTTTTCTAAAATAAACATGATAATACCCAGAGGATCTTGCTGACTTCAGGAAGTTCAAAAGACATCCATGCTTCAACACACAGGGAAAGGAGAAGCAGCAGCCTCAGGCCGTGTCTTCACTGAAAAAAGGGACATCTTTACACTGAATTAAATTGAGATGGCAAAGGTGTTGCTTTACTATGAGAGTGGAGGCAAGAGTAAGGTAGTTTTATCTTTCTCATAGGCAATTTGAGGTCATCCTTGAGATGAGGTACAAAGGCAACTTTGATGAGGCTCAATAATTGTTTTAAGTTGGGGCTTTAGCGGGTTGTAATGGCCATCCTGGGTTATTTATTTTAGTGCAAAATGGCACTGTTCACCAAATCCATGTGAAGTCAAATCCTAATATGTTGTACACCATCAAACTGACTGCAACCTTGTAGCAGGAATTAAAACTGCAGCTGCTCTGACTTTCTGTGTTTAACAGAGGCTGTGTTAAAAATAACTGTGGTGTCTCTTTTCATGCAGGATCAAAAGTGTGGGGTTTGTATTTCCAAAGGTCAGTCTCCAATTGAAAGGGCTGAATAGCTGAAAATGTCTGTATTTGGGTAAATAAATTGTAATCTGCTGCATTGCTCTTTGCTTTCTGCTCTGCAAGAGAGATGAAGTATGTTTCAGAGGTGTGCTTCAACACCACAGCTGTCTGTGGTAGGAGAGTGAAATGCCAACCACAGCAGCTCTGTTAGGTGGAAGCAGCAGAGAATCAAGACTGTGCCTGAAATTGTTGAACTTTAGATGTCATTTGGTGAAATGTAAGAGCAACAGGAAGCAGCAAAGTGTTATATGTCACTATTATTTGACTACAGAATGAGTCTAGGAAAACTAGTTGTCTATGTTAATTGGCTAGCATCACAAGGCCCAAACATATGCAACTGTCCAAGTGAACTGTAGATTTACAGATGTCACTTTACCACTCTGAGTTAATGGCCACAGTGTTGTGCCTGCTAACACTTTAGGTGTTCAGTCCCTCAGGCTGCTGATGTGTTTTTGTTATATAGGCTCGTAGTAGCTCACAGGAGTCATTGGAAATTTTGACACTAACTTACAACAGGAGCTTTTCAAAACCCCACTCCCAGTAGATCTGACTTACACCTGAAAATGATGACTTGTAAAGTGAGATTCAAAGATATGAGGATGCAGTTTATTCTTCATTAATGATGCAAGGTTGTTGTCTACCTAAATGCACTACTCCTTCTGTGGGTTTTGTCCTGGTCTCTGGGTGGAAATTGATGCTGCCATTAACTGTGCAGGTTATCTGGAACACCAGCCCGACCCAAGCACACTGTGTCTTTGGGCTTCCACTTGCACCAGGGAGGATGAAGCTTTCAAAAGCGTACAATGGGAGCTTAGTATTAGTTGCAGCTTGAGAAATATTTTTGCTTCTTTCAATAATTTTTTTCTGCTGTTTGTTTTGCTATTGTTATATATTTATTTAACTTTTAAATTTAAAAATAAATGAATCAGTCAATTCACAATAATACAGTAAAAAAATAATTAGCATTTTATGTTTATTAAGAAATAAAGTTGTGACAGAAAATCACCGTGGTTGCTTTCAAAACAAAAAATTCTACTTAGAAAGGTTCTGAAATTTGAAAGAGATTTTTGACCCTTAAAATATTCTTGAGTTAAAAAGATTTTTCAAGGAGAAATGTTTCACCAGTTGCAATTTTGCATTATTGTGTATTCTGTTGTGGGGTTTTTTGAGAGACTTGAAGATTTCCAGTAGGAGAAAAAGTGAAAATAAGATGAAGAACTGTAGGGTTTAGCACATATTTTTAGAGAATCTGCTCTCATTTTTTGTTCTGAACTCAATATATTTTTTATTTTTGAATTAGTCTTGCAAGTTCACAGGAGAAAGCTGGCACAGAGAGCTTTCTTAGACTGCTGGTTTGCCCATGTGGGCAACTTGATGAGTTAGCATGTGCATGTACAGCAAGAGGTGTAAGCCTCAACATTTTCTGAAGAAAAACAGTATGGTGAAGTCAAATGCACTGTTGAGAGTTGTTTCTTTATCTATTATTTGCTTTTTGTTTATTTTTGCAATTTGCTTTTTGTTATGCTCATTCAATTATTATTAATTTTTGACCTTAAGTGAAAATATTTTCCCTCCCATTTCATTGCTTACGACATTCCAATACTTGAAGCTCATTTTCATAGCCTTAATTTAACCATGCATTAATCTTATAATCTTTACCTAGAAATCACAATACACTTTCCTTTAATAATGTTTTCATCTTTTCTGTAAATTTCCTGTATTTTTTGTGATACAGACTTTCCAGAAACAGGAACGCAGTATTTTAGATGTCATCTCAGTGGTATATTCTTTGGGATTTTCTTATATCTTGTGTTGGAGGTAAATAATACTATGTTCCATGCTCTACTATAAAATGTTATCTGTAATGTGTAGCTAAAATGCATATTGTGTTTCTTCTTTTCTTTTTAGCAGTGGATGTTCATGATATAAAATAGATCCTGCTGACAGAATCCAGAAATTCTCTTACCTCCACCAGTCACTGACTGGTGAAGCAGACACACTACACTTGTTCTTGGTGAGAATGCTGTCCCCTGACACTGGTTTTTCCTCAGTTCTATTTGTACAAATGACTGCAAAAGAGGAAGACTGAAGTCTGTACTAGCTGTATGGTTAGACAGATGTAGGCACTTCATCTTTATATAGCTGTGCATGGAAGTCTCCAGTATCACCTCTGTTTCAGCTGAATATCACTGATGAACCAAAGGCAAAATTTGTTATGTTTTCCTACAAAGAAATTAATGAGATCTGTAAATGCATAACTGGTTTTACCAGTTGAATATTTAAAAGTCAACCAAAATATACTGCTTAAATTTGGGGAGGGGTTTTCAGTTGTAACTAAGAATATAAACCTGGAAACAAAAGTCCAGTGCAACATGTCTTAGGTGGAGTTATCCCCTATGTTCCTGTCCTAGTTTAGAAGAAACTAAGATGTTATTATGGACTAGGAAATAAAAAGGCTTTCCCCCTCCTCTGCAAGCAAAATCACCACAGCTTTGAAATTTAGGAGTTTTAGTCAGGAAAAATGTATGTGAACGAAGGATAACTGTTCTTATCCACAAATATCATATATATAAATATAAATATATATAAA
>JAOXXN010000395.1:86184883-86198935 GCA_026770055.1 Myrmophylax atrothorax
AGTCATGACACATTATTTTGGGGTTTTGAAGGGAGGACAAGAGAACATAAAACATTTTCAGTCCTAGCACTTACTTCAGATGTGTTCTCTCCTGTAAGAATCAGTAGCATATGATTTTCCAATCTTTATTTGAGTAAGGTAACACTCTGAGGCACTATCGCAGGGGAAATGATAAGCAGGAAGAACTATTTCAGTAAACAAAGAGCTTAGACTGCTTTCTTGTAAGTTTTCTAGGAGGCAGAACTGGTCATCCTTTTAAAATCCTATTCTACACTGGAAAGAAAATGTTGAACATGGGACAGAGTGACTCATTGTTCTGTTGAGCTCAAGATTCAGATATGCCTAGTGCAGTGAGGTAGTTCTCTGTACATTTGATCAGATAGAGAGTGCTTTTCTGAAAAATTGAGAAGTTTGAGGTCTCTCTCATTCTTTCTTGTCATGGTGGTTGCTTTGGAGGTAATGGTGGGATAAGTCAATACTTCTCGAGTCTGCTAGAGCTGAATAGATTAGATTGGATATATCACAAGTCCTTTCACACTCTTTCCCTCATACTTTTCCAGAATTACTTTAATGTTCAGGAATCTGATAATCTTTTCAGTATAGTCTAGTTATCACCAAGATCCTTGAATACTTTGAGATGGACTGTGCTTACCTCCACCAGATTTTGGTTCCTTTTAGTATTGCCTATGTTGTACCTGCTTTTCTACCATTTACTTTTCTGCTTCCTCAGATCAGTTCTAATACTGCCTTCTCTGTGCTGAGCCCTCATTTATTGTGTCTGAACTTCTGAAAACACAGTATTCTCAGACACTCTGGTGCAGGTACTTGTTTTCCCACATATGATTAAGAGTCAAACTTTAAATGATTGCCAAGAAGTATGAAGAGCAGTGACGAGTCAGCAGCTCTGTACAGCCAGGTGCATAGTATTTTAACTGTTCAGACAATTAGAACAATGGGAACAATCATAAAGCCTTTAGTGCAAGAATGGTCTTTTTGTTTATAAACACCTGTCACAGTGGAATTTCCCATTTCATGACTGTAGTTCTTTGGCTCTTTCTCATTAAAAGATAATAATTTTTGAAAATAACACAAGCACTCAAGTTGAAGACTAAGAGAGTCAATGGAGAAACTCCATTTAAATAAAGCATCCTGGCTAGATAACACAGTCTCTTCTTTTTTTCTTGCTTACATTTTCTTTTGGACTTTATTGGGATGAGATAAAACAAGAAGGTAAATTTTAGAAAATTATTACTGTATTTCTGAAGTAGATGCTTATGTGTTGCTGTAGAATCTGTTTAGAGACCTGGATCAAGTCACTCTGTGACCATACTGATGGTTTAAACACTTTCAACAGGGGTAAGGTTACATTGATGGCACTCCATTTTTGGTTTCTTCCCTGTACTTTTCTAGAATAGGAATTAAAGCTGTTTTTAAAGAGCATAACAGACATGTCTAAAAGAAATTTTATCATTTATGAAGACTTACTTATTTTACAGAGAAAGTAGAAAGAAAAGTAGAAAGAAGAAAACTTCAAAATAGTAAAGCACATTTTAAGAGTTTAATTTCATTTCAGTACAAATATCACAGGTGGTTATAATCAAAAAGAGCTTGACTACCACAGCAATAATCAATGGGAAATAAAACACATTCAAAGAAAGAAAACATCCAAAGAGAAAAATAAACTTAAGATCAAAAACATCGTTAGTCTTCTCAGCTTGTGGAAGAGTCTTCTAGGCAATATTTTCTTCCAGAATTACTTGGAAAATGTAATGGAACATGAAGTCTTACTAACTTTACTTCAGACTTTTTCTTTTTGATGTCAAAATCTGATAGGGCTGTGTCAGAAGCATCTGTTACAAGCTTGTCCTCTTCAGTTCATGACTCCTGTGCATCAAATTTTTTGTAAATCTATTTATTATCTGGAACAGACACACTGTTCAAAGAAAACCACACTGTTCTAACACTGCCTTCCCAAACTTAAGGCATGTACTTAGTAAATCTCCATAAGAACCATGCACATGACTTTTCTAGAGTATGAATGAGGAATATTTTAAGGGAGTACAGCAGACAGCGAAGAAGCAAGAAGTAAAAATATATGTATGTTGAAATTCCTTGGATCAACCTCCGAATTTTGCCTAATTTACTTCTGCTGCAAGTTTTCTGTTCACTGTCTCATAGTTCTCTTTTATTGATACGTTTGTGTGTGCAATACTGTCAGGCAGCTTTAGAGAGAAATCCATAACCACATGGATGCTCAGGAAGCAGCTAATGGCTGGAGCAGCTACAGAGACTGGGAAAAGGCCTTTGCAAGTACAAGGGAGAGAAGACAAAGCAAGAAGTAAGCATCTCTCATCTGACCAGAAAAATACAATCAACCTTGAAGGAAAGATCTTATTTCTAGGTTGGAAACAGACACAATAGCAACTACTGCAGATTAGGAACAATTTATGTTGATTTAACTTAATTGTGCTGTTTGCTAAGATAATTTGAAAGACAAAAATAGCTGGCAGCTGTGAAGCCAAAGGATGACATGACAGAGATTATTCTTTCTAGAAGGGAGAGAAAGAGAAGTATTTGTCACTTACAGAACAGCACACTTGAACAAGATCTAGGTAGGGGGAAATTTATACTGTGCTGTAAAGCATAACATGTGCTCCTTACAGAGCAGGCCACTCTGAAGTGAAAAGCTGCAAAATGGGAAAATAGCAGATGTGGGTTCTCCAGTTACCCTTCAGCTTCTGAATGAGCTTTTATATGAATTCAAGGTGTTTTAAGTTACATAAACTGATCACAGTAAATGCTTTCTAGAGTATGGAGATGGGAAGGACTTAGTATATTCATTCACCTTATATCAGTGTTCCCAAATGCTTATTATTCACTAAGTTGCCTGCAAAGAAAATGTGTGTGCAAAAATGAACACTCTCCACACACTGGAATGAAGGCAAGTAGATAGAGGACAGCTACATCACAGCACAGCACCACCACAGAGCTCCAGTTCTGGCATAGTTCTGATCCTCTGGGAAGATGTAGGAAATAGCTCCAAGAGAACAACCTGCAAAATAACTAGGAATGTAACTTAAAACACCTTAAATTCATATAAAAGCTCATTCAGAAGCTGTACTCTGTACAAAATAGCTCACAAACTGCTTTACCTCTTGCAATGCACTCTCCACATGTTAATTATATGGATTTCACATTTTTCAGTGATTTTTGCATAGTTTCCTTGTTCACCTATAGAGAAGGTCTTAATATTGTAGCTGTGGACAGTTGTGTGAATCTATAATTTTAAAGATAATTCCTAGATTTAAAAGACTAGTAAATCAAATGAAAACACACACAAACACAAAGAGCACTGAGTATTTTTCATACTGAAAAAAACTACTGCAACTATGAAGCATGTCTACTTGACAGACTCAAGGTTCTGCTGATGCTTCTAGCAGGGCCTCCAGGTTTTGCCCTGGTGTAAACTGAATTGTAATTAGTGCAAGGAAGCAAAGGTATATGCAGAGATCTGTTCTAAAACTGTTTGACCCTGATCTGTAAACTGGTCATGTTTAATATGAAAAAATCTGCTTCACCATTGAGCATGTATCACAATTGAACAGTTTATCAGAACACACATTTTTAGAAACCTTGTCTCATGTCATCTTGCATTACTGTAGATTTTTACATCTGTGGAAGGCCACTCAGCAAAAGCACAAAACTTTCTGGACAAGGTTTTGTGGGAGAGGCAGCTTCACGTTAAAGTGATATGGTTACCATTTTGTTGGAGTTTTGTGAGTGCGTTTAAATTTCCCAGGCACTGTAACTCCTAATCTTTCCTGAAAGGTAAGATGGAGGAAAAAGAATTTCACGCTGTAGCATAAGCACTATTTGGTCAGATAGGATATGTTTACCCTGTCTATAACTTTTCAGTTCAGATTAGGAGGGTGCTTTTAATTCAAGTCTCCAAATTCTCCCTACATGTTGTGCCTTTGTTGCAACATGGAGCTGTCTCAGAACATGTGAGATGTTGTCCTTTGGAAGGAAACAAAGCTGTAAGATTTTTTTCCAGAGGTATTCATGATATGTTCCAGTTGCAACCAAGCATTTGGTCAGTGGAAGTGAGCCAGGGCCACTCTGAAGTGAAAAGCTGCAAAATGGGAAAATAGCAGATGTGGGTTCTCCAGTTACCAGTGTTTTGCTCAGCAGAGCCGCTTTTGCTGGAGTGCACAACTGGCTAAGGTAGGGACAGCCCTTGCAATCTCAGGTGTGCAGTGTGTTCATGTGGGCAGATATTCCCCCAACTTCCATCTGAGTAATAGAAAATAATTTACTCCAATAAATGCTGGGACAAAGGCCATATGGACATAAATAGGCATACATACCCATTGAAAGACTTCTATAGGCTGAGGAAGATCAAGGAAGATTTACAGTATGGATTGTTTGAGATACATTTTTTAAAAACAAATATGTGCTGTAGGGAGCTGCTTGTCCTGGTTTGACATAGATGAATCATTCCAAGCACTGGAGGCATCTGCAGACACCTAATCCTAGAGAGTCAGTTCAGCAAAATTAAGACCTAGTTATTAAGTTTAATCACCAATGTTTATAGAGCAGATTACTGCTTTTGGGTGCCACTGATGTAGATATCTGATATACCACCAGTGACGTACCAAGTAAGAACCTGATTTTTCAAGGCTCATTATATAATTAGTTCATATTTTTTACTGGGTGTTTTTTACTGTAATATCTTCATATCAACTGCAAAATCTGTAACATAATTTTCACAGATAATTTATCAGTGCAAAAATTCTGCTGTACTAATTAAGTATGAGAAATGTACTCATTGCATTTGTGAATATGCATATCATTTCATATGAGGTTGCTTGCAAATGCATTAAAGGAATTCCCGTAGGTAAGTATGTAATCATGTTTTGGAAAATTTACAGTTGTTTTTCCTGTGTTCTTGTGTTTCTTTTTCTATAAATGTGTGGATGCATTACACATGTGTGGAATAAATTACTTATTCATATGAGGGTAAATTCTGCTACCCCCTCAAGCCTCCAGCTAGGAGTGTGCTGCAAAGGTAGTTCAGCAGAATCAAGACAAATTACTCATGGAGTTGATGCCTGGACTCTTCTTCAGTCTGTTGACTTGCTCAGTCCTTCCTCCCACTCATTCTGCAGGTGTCACTGAGAAGGTGTACCAAGGCATCTTGTGGTCTACTGCATAACCCACTGTGCAGGAGACTTAGGAAAGGGAGGTCTTGGGGATCTTCTCTACTTTTACACTTTTGGCATAGACCAGGCCAGGAGTGCAAAAAAATAGTTTCTTCTTGTAGCTTATGGATGAAAACATTTTATTCATCCTTGTGGGTAACTTTTTTGTTGTTAACCAAACCAGTCCAGTTACTTGAAAATGCCCAGAATTACTGCTCTCGTCCTGTGCTGCAATGCAGGTGTACAGAATGGACACCATTTGCTATGCATCCACTTCTTTCTATGCTTTGTTTGGAGCAGAGAAAGGATGCAGCAGGGCAGAAGGGTAGCCTGTTTGGAGTGGACTCTGGCAAATCCCCTTGGGCTTGACCTCCAAGATGAATGTAATCATGTAGCTTATTTACTCCAAGTTAATAGAGTCAGTGTTCAACATTTATTGTATTTGATTAATGAAGGTTTTGCTCTTCCTTTGCTGAAGGAAAGGACAGATGTGTTTGTGGTCCATTGCTTCCACTTAAACAAACACAAACTCGAGTTTCAAATCTTACTCAAGGGCGTACTGCATCAAGGGGACAATATATAGTCTTCAATCTGAAATCAGCTGTCAGAAGCAGAAAGTACTATGGGTTTGTTGGTTTTTTTAATCATAGGTAGGAGAGTAGCTGTCCTTGAGCATCTGACTTTCCATACCATTGAACACTGCCCAGTGTTCAGAAAGAAACAACAGCCCTGGAAACTCACGATTGGATTTCTCTTTGTGTTATGTCCATCAGCATAATATCACACATCTCCTGCTTCAGGTTCCCTTTCAGATGACCAGTGCCCACAGCAGACTCTGTCTAATCTGAATGATAGCTATCATGTCATGTTTAGTTTGATATACTTTACTAACTCTCTGGAACCACATGTAGTTTACTGCCATTTATAGAAAATCAAGTCCTGTATACCAAATATGCAGATGTTTTAGTCCATTTCTACCTTAATCTACTTTATTTACTGATTTTTTTCCATTGACTCCTGTAAAGTGTCCATATTACTGACAGAGTAACTATTTAAATCTTTAAAACTGAGACTGCTTTACACTGCATTAGCTGGCTTCAGCAAGATGCCAATATCCTGCACACCTGCCCTTCACTCTCCAGCTATCCACTGTTGTTGTCAGTACATTCCTTGCTTTTGAATTAGAGACAAGAGACAGCTAGGGCATTGTCTGTACATCTATCCATTTGCCATAAGGCCTAAATGATCTTTTGAAACTCAAGCTTATTTGCCCATTCAGGGCAAAATCAAAGGAAGAACAGCATGGTTGGTTACTTACTGTAAGACTGACTTAAAAGAAAGTTGATTTGAAATAATAAGATGTGGGTTTCTTTGTGAAGGAACAGCAGGATGATGAAGTATTTTAGTAAACATGAAGCATATCTCAAAAGCAAAATCTCATTGTTATCAAACATATCCCATGCGTAGAAGCTTAATATTGTACTATAGAAGCTTAGTAATGTACTTCAGGAGCTTATTTATTGTAACAAAATCAGTAAAATACATGGTGTTTGTGTTGCTTGTAGGCAGATGTCTGCATTGGCCACACTTGAAAATCTTACACCAGTGCTCTCTCATACTTGTAGCTCATCTATTAAATACAGACACTGTCACTAAAGTAGCATCTTCAACATTTTTGTTTAATTTGCCACCTCTAATGCAAGATCCTTAAACTGAAGAGGTTCTGACTTTATTTACAAGAACATAGGCAGTATCCATGATAGTAATCCCACTGCTGATTCTTCATAACAGAACATTTTAACATAAATGTTTTTCAGGACAGAGACTCTCAGTAAGATGTGCTGTGCTATGGAATGTGTGTATTACTGCTGCAGAAAAAAAAAAACCAAAACTGGAAATGACAATTGCCTGGCATTTTTCAGGTACTGCTGTTAAGGAAAACTTGAAAAATAGAAGGATGACTTCCTCTGCAGAGATAGCCTACTATTTTTTCTGGATAGTGAAATGATGTTCACTTCTCATCTATATCTGGAGAAATGACAGCTTATCCAGGTCCAGTGTTCAGAGGTCTGACCTGGAAATTCCAGGGCAATGAAGTTACATGAACAGTCCCTATCAGTAGCAGCTTTTCTCACAGATTTTGACTGATAAAGGCTCCTCCTATTGTTTGGTCTTGTCTCAGCAGAGTATTCTGCATGTGGTTATATGAGTCTTATGAGGCATACAGCTTCCTCCACTAAAATGAAACTATCACAGTGCTTCCCATTGTTGAAAAGAAGAACAAGCTTACAAAGCTTTTTTTTGTGGTACAAAGGCTTTTTTCCTCCTGAAAAGAGAAATATATAAAAGATTTTCATGAGCAAAAAGTATGACCTGCATTGTAGATGTGGCCAAGAGTTTTCACATCACTTTAAGGCAAGTGTGCTTAAACAGTCTTAAATTTATTTCACTACAGTTGGGAACATGGGATAGACACATAATCATTCTGTTTGCAAAATGTTCTGGGTATAAGTAACTGCCAGTTCAGGTTCACACTAAACTTTTCAAATCATTTCAACAGTTGCTAAAGTATTGTAATGAATTCATTTAGGAGAAGGGTCGTATTTTTCCTTATGTGTACTTACAAGAATTCTTGTCATAGGGGAATCAGTTATAGGACTGTCTGATTACATCTTTATTCTAAAAAAACTGACTGTAAGTAACATATCCAAGAAATAGCCTTGGTGTATTACCACATTATAGATCAAAAGTCATTCACCAGCTGGAGAATCAGCAAAAAATGCAAAACATTATATGCAGCTTTATTTTCATCAAGAATTTGAATGTGGCAAGCATATTTACTGCTGCATCTTCCCATATATCATCCGAATAGCTTTTGAGGAGACTGGGTTTTGAGACAAATTCAGACTACCAAGTTTTCAGAAGGCGTGCCAAAGTTAGTGTTTCTGGTGTTAATTGTTAAAATAAATTGAATAAATGCTTCATTAAAAATATCAGCAAAGGAAATGGGCGTACAGATAACACAAATACTTAGGAAACTTCCGGTGGCTATAATCTGAATGAAACTGAGGATTTCTGAAAGAACACAAAAAATTAAAGAACTGACAGAAGTATTCCTTGTAAGATGGAGGAAAAAATTGCTTGCCCAGTCTCTGAATACTGGAATTGTGTGTGTGAGCTCTCTGTACTTGGTGCAATTATTTTGTACCCTGCTCATTCAAGACATGCAATTATGACTATACATTATGCATAAAAATCAGAACAATGCAAAGAAACTGAAAATACTTTTCAGACTTTATTCAGAAATACATTTGAGAGATGTCCATTTTTATCCCTCTGAAGCATATGAAAAATAGGAGAGGAAATTGAATCCTATAGATAAAAAAGATAGAGCACTGGAATTTGTTATTGAGAATCATTTGCAAGATTATTCAGAACAATATATGTTTTCTCCTTTTTCTAGTATGATAGTAGGAAGTTTTTGAAGCAGAAACATAACCCAAAACTGAAATCAGCACTTTACATGCATAAATTTTTGTGTGTTTCTTTGTCTGTTTTAAAAGACTATATTTCCCAGGTATGGCATTGCTGTAGAACAGCCTAACTTGCAATTTTTAGACACTGCCAAATCACAATCTTTATAGGAAATCAGAAAAAGAAAGTGGGATGTAGAGATACAGATAACATCTGAAGTAATATGCTGACAAATCTGGTAAAATGCTTTCTGTGCTACATATGGTTAGACCTGGACAGACATGGTAAGCAAACATTCATTTTTAGGGATTCCTGCCAATTGTCAATATGCATGACAGCTGAGAACTGCCTGTTCTTGAACACAAATGCTACCATAGTCATTGCTTTCTGTTTCTGGCAGAAGAATACCATGTCTGTTCTGAATCTGGAGGCAATAGTCTTATTTTACCAGAATGGCACTTTCAAAAGGTTCATGACAGGACTCCCAACCACTTTTAATGCTTGAAGCACTGCTGTACATCCAAACTTGGCCTCCACCCAGTAGGTCTTATCACAGCCTGTGGAGCACCAGAACAGCCTGCACTGGGAGACAGGTTTGTCTGAAGCTCTAATCACCTGCTGTATCACCACAGCAGTACATGCAGCAGACGTCATGTCTCTTGTTGGAACTGTGGTATAACTCAAGTGTACCTGTGAGGTGTTCTTGTCTCTAAGCAGTAAAACCCAGGAGCAGTGTTGAATCAAAGCCACTTACATTTTTCCAGTTCTATATATCCATTCTTAGGAAAAGAGGACCAGAATCAAGTTAATTTCCCTGTTATGGTAGACAAGATGATTTTTTCTCTTCTTTAAGCATCACTCTAGTCCCTAATGAGCCTATTACTTTACTATTACTATTACTAGTGCTTCCATCCAAGGGGGTGGCCTACTGTTTTAGAATTCTTTAAAGGTTTCTTGAGAATCTTTATAATACATCCGTGCTCCATACACATTTTGTGCTCTACAGCATTTATCTCAACTTCACCAGACAGAGAAAGAACATAACTTTGCCAGCTGCATAGAACACGTTGAATCTTGGAGTATGATATAGCACAGGTATCTCTTCAGAAATGCTGAATGTAGGGAAATACAGTGCAGGATGACCTTCACATTTAAATTTCCATTAAGTGTACTGGAGAGGCTGATATGCAGATGAGATCCTGTGACACAAAAAGCCTAAGAGAAGCTGCTAAAGTACATTTTTATTGTGGTTAGTGTTTCTCTTGAGAGAAGCTTGTCTTTGAACCTAAAGGCATCCCCTGTTGAAGCAGAGGTTACTTGTCAGCCTGCCACTTCAGCATGTACCGCAGAAACCACAGGACAAACCCTCGTGATGGTCACTGCGTGGCCAGAGTATGTTTACAAAGCACCTGATCAATGTGTGTGCAGGATGAAAAGAAGTCAGGTGTAGTGAAAGTGTTTTGATAACTCTGTGGTCTGGACATATTTGTCAATTCATCTGTTTCTTAGTCCTGTCTTCTTTAAGTGAATTATGAGAATGTTCTGGAGTTTAACCTACTTTTCAGTCTCATAGAGGACAAAATATCCTAACAGATGTGACAGCATGACCTTAGTGCTTCGGCATGAAATGGGCAATTAGAGTAAGTAAACTATAAAATATTCATGGCACACGATACTGTTGTGATTTTCTGGCAGATTGATTGCTTCAGTCAGGCTGAGGAGACTGGCTGCCAAGGATTTGCACCGGTTTGTTAAAGCACTCATGATAATAGGTTCTTCCAGTAAAAATTACAAAACCTGGAGGTCAAAACACATAAAACAAAAGCTAAAGAAAAACCCTGATTCTGTTGTGACTCTATTCTGTCCTAGGTGGGAGCAGATATTTCAGCATGCTAAAATACCTTGCAAATGGTTGTTTGCTTTTCCCCCCGTGCAACACTCCATTAGGAGTAGGGAAAAAGCTGTTCTTTTAAAATTAATTCCTGATAAGGAACTACTAGCAGAAAGGTTCTAAGGTTATGCTAAAAGCTACTTGACAGAACTTGTCCTTAGTAAAGAATTAGTTTAAATTGCATATATTTAAACTAATGCTCAAGTTAATGTTGCTTGAATGAGGAAAGCCACCCTATAAATTAACACTATAGCAATACAGAGTAGCTGTGTTAGTAGCTGATGTGCTAGTAGCTGAGTTGATCAGCTTAGGAAATCAATTTCCTGAGCTGACTTCCATTGATGGACCGGACAACTGCAATTGAAAGCATAACTATTCTTGAATGTTATTCTAAAGAGAGTTACTGTTTCTGTGGTAGGTATTTTATTTTTTTCATGAATGGGACCCAAGTTATCAACAGCACAAACGTCAACTGAAGCTAACTCTGCAGTGAAAAAAGAGTCATGTGTGTCTTCATGATTTGGTGCTTTCAGATAAGTCAGTGAGCAACAGGTCAGAGCTGATGATATATAAACTAGAGAATCCAACTGAAGGTGACAGGTATGGAGTTGAAACAAATGAATCTCTCTGATTTTGAAAAGCATTGAACATCCTGTCTCCCTGGAAGATAGTGGCTCTTAACTTCACTGGAGATCACACCACTTATTTTGTTCTGCTTTGAAGACTTTGACTTGAAGACTTGATGACATTGTGTTGACTGGATGAGAAATATTAAGAAGTCTCAGGTTCCCATTCAGGTCTCCTCAAGCGTCCTGTAAAGACCTAAGTCCCCTTCACAGGCTGGAAGAAGAATCTTCTCTCCCTGTGGCCAAAAGCCAATCTTGGGGAGGATGTTCCTACTGAAATTTGCATGTTTTTTCTTTTTGCTGAGGGCTTCTACACTTGGAAATTTAGCAAACAGGGCTTCATCCTCTCACTGAAGTTCACAGGAGTTTTACACAAGCAAAAGTGAGAAGGCACAGTTTCACCTTCGCAGATAAGCTTGTGCTTATATTAGATGCAAGGGAAATATATGCTTAAATAACAGAATGGCTGTCACAGAAGTGACAACAGACAGACAGGTGTTTGACATAAAGGAGGAACTAGCAAGCAGGATATTAGCTACTGCTGTAAAAATACAAAACAAGGGCACTGCTGAGACATTGAAGGATGGTGTTACTTTGGATTTCCTTCTCTCAGTGGTTACTGAAGAGTAGTAGTTGAAGATTTAAATTATCTTTAAAAATTGTTTATGAAATTATAAAAATTGAAAAATATTTGCCTGGGAAAAGGAAATATGTTATTTGGATGCAGTCATGTCTCCAGAGTAAATACCCAGTTGGGGAGTTGTTTCAAATGTGTATAATTTTCCTCAATAGCTACTCAAGTCTGACAGTTAAAAACAAGTTTATGAGCAGTTTAAGTGCCATGCTTTATAAATCAGATTTGAAATGAATGTAAAAAGGACAGATGGGAACCTTCCTTGTTGAATTTCCATGTTCAACTTAATTCAAGTCAGGGTAAGTTTCCACATCAGATCAAAGAGATGATCATAAACTTCTTTTTGTACTGACCAGATACCCAGGATATTTCATGTGCAAGGTCAGAAGGTAATTTCCTTCTTTCTGAAATATGGAGGAACTGTGTCTGTGCTCAGGACAACATGGGGACCACAGCTGCTTTAATCCAGCTAGTGATTTAGCCTTTCATTTCCTTATTCTCTCTTTTCATTTGTATTGCCTTCAGAAATTAAGTAACCATAGTTGTACTTTATATCCTTTAAAAAAACTGTCACAGTCCTGTGTGAGGGTAGAAAATCTAGAAGAAAGAAAATACAGACAAAGCTAATCTCTGGGGTCTGGCAGTTTTTCCTCTTGTCACCACTTCAGCTGAGCACAAGGACTTTTTGGGGGGAGGGGGAGATTTATTATCTTTTTATATCAAATAATTTTATTTGAAAAGCTCTAACATTATATTGATGTAAAACTCCCTAATGCCAAAACAATGTGCTCCCCATCCCATTAAAGTACAATACTGTTCATTTAGGCAATTTCACATGGATATACTCTGTCCCACTGAGTGAACTACTTTAATAGGGACAACCATCAGTTATGTGTATAAATACTTCAAATGTTGAGTAGAATTTGAGCCCATGAAGTGTTGCTTGATCTCTGGGTGGTGTCACATTTATATATCACTTCCAGCGTGTGAAGTTACCTTTCTACTCTGCATTACCTTTGATGTCCTTACTCACAAAAATGCAAATTAGAAAATCTACAATTTTCCTCCAGTTCCGTCTTACTCTTTATAGCCATGGAGCTAGCACACTACCAAAAACTTTATTGTTGGCCACTTTGTGAGTCAATTCTTCTAGTTGATGCTTACTTAGGTATTGGAATGGTTCTATCAGTATTAGAACCTTGGTTTAGAGGACAAAATTAGTATTTTGGTTGATGATTTTACAAAAACATCTGCTACCTTTTTGCAGTGATATGGTGTGTTTGGTTTGCATTACCAGGTTTTGGTAGAGAAGGACAATGTGGGTGAGTTCTATGAGAAGCTGTTGGAAGCTTCCCCCATGTCCAACAGACCCAATGCCAGGATGGATATGTCACTGACAAAGGCTGGGCCAATCAGAAATGGTGGTAATGTCTCTGTAATAACACATTTAAGGGGGAAAAAGTTATTGTGCAGAAGTAATTGCAGCCAGAGAAGAGCAAAGTGAGAATAAGTTAGAAGAACAACTCTACGGACACCAAGGTCAATGGAGAAGGAGGGGCAGGAGGTGCTCCAGGCACCTGAGCTGAGGTTCCCTTGCAGCCCATGGTGCAGACCATGGTGAAGCAGCTGCGCCCCTGCAGCCCATGGAGGAGACCCACAATGGAGCAGGTGGATGCCTGAAAAGAAGGCTGTGAACCCATGGGAAGCCCATGCCAGAGCAGGATCCTGGCAGGGACCTGCTGACCCATGGAGAGGCAAGCCCACACTAGAGAAGGTTTCCTGGTAGAACTTGTGACACTGTGGGTGCCCCACACCAGAGCAGGCTGTGCCTGAAGAAAGACCCACACTGGAGTAGTTTGTGGAGAATTGTTGCCTATGGGATGGATTCACATTGGAGAAGTTCAGGGAGGACTGACTTCTGTGGGAGGGACCCCACACTGGAGCAGGGAACTCTCCTCCTCGAGCAGTGGCAGGACCAACATGTGATGAACTGACAACAAGCCCCATTCCCCATCTGCCTGTACCGCTGAGGGAAGAGATGGAGCCTGGAAAGGAGGGACGAGTAGGGGGAGGGTGGTTTTAAGATTTATTTTACTTCTCATTATCCTGCTTTGATTTTGTTAGTAATAAATTCAATTAATATACCCAAGTTGAGTCTGTTTTGCCCGTGATGATATTTGGTGAGTGATCTCTCTCAGTCTGTGTTTCAACTCATGAACCTTTTCT
>JAOXXN010000395.1:86229039-86239541 GCA_026770055.1 Myrmophylax atrothorax
AATGGACTAGAGATGGACCAAGGGTTGGACTCGATGATCTCGGAGGTCTTTTCCAACCCAATCAATTCTATGATTCTCTGATTCTATGATCCTATGATTCTATGATCCTGCGATTCTATGATTCTATGATCCTGCAATATGAAGCAGTTAAAGGGCTGTTCATTCCAACTGAAATCTGAAACTTCTAATCAGAGTAAATAATAAGTTTCATTTTAGTTTTGTCTTATGGTATTCAGCAGGAGTTCTCTTGGAGTGGCTTTCAAATCCATGTGAAGGGTGCTCACCCTGGCCTTCTTTCTGTGATACTGGGAAAGGAGGTGCAAGGAAGGCTGTAGCCATTCCAGCTTGTGCTGTGAAGAATTAAGAGACTGTATAACCAGTATGAAATGCAGACAGGCCTCTATCATAAAGCTACTCAGCTTGGTGGTTTCACTGGTCTGTGATCAGAGACCTTTGGTTGCAGTGGATGGTTTGAGTCAGAGTAGAACGAAGAACAACAAGCCCCACGGTTTAAGACAATTTGAGCTCTAGAAGGAAAGGAAATTCTCAGCCCCCATGGCCAACAGGATTATGGAGAGATGGCCTGTACTGCAAGAAATGGCTGCCAGGACATAAAGGGGTCTTTTCCTGCTTGTATTTTCATACTTCCTAAATTAAATTGTGTTTATGTACCTTTACAAGCATCCCTCTCTCTTCACTTGCTTATGAGAACTCAGACCAGCTCCAAGATCTTGCTATTCATAGGAAACAGAAAAGATATTTGAGGAAAAGAACAAAAAAAGACTTCTTACTTGCAGGTAAAAGCTCTGAGGGAATAGGATATAAACAGTGCAAAAGAAATCTTTAGAGAGTCTAGTTGCCAGTGCTTGGTATGCTTTTTTTACTCAGCATCTGCAAAGGCAGATTTGGGGCAAAGCTGGAAACACTCAAGAGACAGAGCAGAGGGTGCACATGGAACATCAGGTGCACTCCTGCCAAAATGCAGGTCTATATTCTTAGTGAGCAAGTAGAAGAGTTTCTGAGGAAAAAAGAGTAAGAATAGCTAAATATTGTTTAATTGTAGTCTTTCAAAACTTCTAACATCACACAGAAAAAGAGGCTCAGAGGTTTCAGAGTGAGGATTTGAAAGTATGATAAGTTTGCAAGCAATCTGTAAGCTTTGGCTTTGTATTGTTTTTTCTACTTAATTATTGGTAATGTTTCCCATGTACTGCCATAGAAAACGACTCCTAAAACATGACTCTTGTAAGGCAGTGAGAATGAACATACCAAAATGACCAGAAAGGGACTAGACTAGTCTCTAGCAAATTAGGAATGTGTATTCATTATGCTTGTAGTAATGATAGCATGTTTTATAACACTACACTTGAGCAATTGTAATTTTAGTCTTACAGAGTAAAATGCACAATCACTGAGATTTAACTTTTAAATAGTGGATTTAATTGACACTGCTTGAAAAATATTCATAGCCCTTCAATAGTGAGTATTGTCTCTCCTCTTATCCTACATGATTGTTTTAATCTAAACTAGCTCGGCTTTGTGCATAGAATTATTGATGAAAATATGTCTTTCTTCAGGAAATTATTAGCTAAATCATCCTTTTATTTACAAGTAGTGCTGTGTCCCTGTGCCCTAAATCTTGCTAGTTGGAAGAGTGGGAGGAAAAGCAATTTAATTAAGTTAACTTTATTGACCCACTGGAGCTGTTGTTTAATAGCATGGCTCCCTGGAGTGTAGTGCAGGTAAATTGAATGAATGCCACAGAATATCACCTCCCTGCGTTGCATATTTCAAAGCTCTGCCAGGCAGTTTGGGAGGAGCAGCCAATCAGTAAAAAGGTTTTTCCAGCCTTGTTGGTGTGGCTGGCATTTCCCGTTATGCTCAGACCGAGGTGCTGAGCGTTACCCATGCGTTCCTCTGAGCGTATCAAGAGGGATAACTCAGTACTGTGTGTTGTGCTCAGCTGCTGCGTTTGGAAGGAAACTTTGTGGATTGGCTCTTCAGTTATGTATCCAAAAATACCTTGTTATGAAGGAGGAAAACTAGAGTGTGAGTCTGAATGAAAGTGCTGTGAGTAAACTATTTAATATTAAAATCTTGATACGCTCATTCTGCATGAGAAATCAGAGTCCAGGAGGATAAGAATTGTTTTCTGGAGCTGTGCTTGTCATTAAATACTTGGGAACAAAAAGAAAGATTACGAAACTTCTTTGTTTGACTCTTATTTGATAAAACAAATGCTATAAAGATTTCCACAATGTATGCTCACATATATATTAGTGCCTAATACTATTTTAGTTACAGCTTCTGTTGTTAAAATATTTGTCCAAGTGTCTTATTAGGATATAAAATATGTACAACCACTACTCTGCAGCTGACTGAAACACAAACCATTTTCTGTACTGCTTTTCAACACTGCCCACCAAATAAAAAAAACAGTCTTGCAGTCTGTTGCACCTGTACTTCCAATCACTTCTTTTAAAAGTCAAGCCATATATGTAGTTCTGTGATGTAACGGCAATTTCATATAGCTTTTAACCCTTGGAGAATTTAATTTTTCTCCGGTTAAGGCTGAGCCACAAAGATCCAGTCCTAAAGCTTTGCTTAAAGAACTAAACACAGCCACTCAGCTGTTTTTTGTCTCACTCTGGAAAATAAAAGGAGGTGCAACTTTAATTACAATTCAAAGTTTTCTCATATTTATTCACAATTCAAAGTTTTTAAAAGTTTGTGATTTTTTTCTTTTATCTGCACATAGATTTTTCTTGATTTCAAGGTGCTGTCTTTAATTTTAATTACCTGTGAGATGAGAGAGGTGGGTTTGTAGGTAGGGGCATTGTTTTTTCTGGTGCAGACCAGAATAGTTGGGAGAAGTGGGCAAGTTTCAAGTTTGTAAATCCTTCTTTGGCTCAGACTTGTGTGGCTTTCAACAATCACATTTGAAGAGCTACAGTCACGATAGCTGCTCCTATGGCAGGTTTATGCTGAGGATGAGTTCAACTGCCCTTTAGAATGTAGTTTCTCATGACAATGAGTCACCTTTTGGGGGTCTTGGCCCTTGAGGGGATAACTTTCAGTTCCTCTCCTGATCTTCATGCCCTAATATGCCACACACACCTTCTGAAGTGGTGCTGGGTATTTTAATATGCAAATCCAAGCTGTGGTGCAGCCTAGGCAAATTCTAGGTGCTCAGAATCCGTCCCTCTGCTCTGAGCTCTGGCATAGCATTGAGAGTGGGGACAGTCACCCTTATCCCATGACGTGAAGTCCAGAAGGTGAAACTGCCTTTAATTCAATGTTAGGTTAACATGGTTTTTGACAGTCACTGAATGTTTGTGTGTTTGCAAAATATTATGCTGTCTTGCATGAGTAACCCTGAGCAGTTTTATGGCTGATATTCTTCAGTGTTCCATTACTCTGTCTACATTTAATGTGTGCTTTGGCAGCCATTGCTAGAAGTCCATATTCCGTATCTGTAAGATAAGCACAATGTCTGAGCTAATGATTGTGTCTGGGGTCAGAGGCGGGCCTTAGAAAGTGCGTGATTTTCAGGTATTTTTTGCTTCCTATAGAGTTTTTGTTATGACACTTAAAAATATTCTGAAAGCTTTATTGTGTATCTATTAGAATAAGAAGAAAACATATATCCACGATGACATTCCGCAGTTCCTTCCAAATGCAACAGATAAATCATTGAATCATAAGTGACTGTTTTCCTGTATAAGGATGCATACGGTATTTTTAGGTAAAGTTCTTTAAAGGAATTAAAATACAAATATATTATGAATACCTGAATTTTAGCTTTACTTGATTACATTTTAAAAGGACCATTAAATCAAGGTTTCTAATATTATTTCTTTAGCATGTTTAATATTTAACCAAACATTATTTAATTTATGTGTATATTAGTATTAACATAAATTAATATATGCTAATTGGCAATTCTGAGTGGGGTGCGGAACTCATGCCTGACACCATTTTAGAGTTCTATGTAGATAATTTTTAGTGGAAGAATTGAACTTGAGCATCTCCCACTCCTGTCCACAACCTTCCACCTATCTCTGTCCCTATCCTTCCCATGGTGCTGGCACAGTTTTTTGTACAACTGAACACTGAACTGAGTTAGCAACCTGGGAAGATTACTCACTTCCTTACTCTTTTGCCCAAGATCCTTTATAACGCAGAGCAATGTGCTCATCTCATTTGCAGTGCAGCCTCCAAATCATTGCTCCAGTGCAACAGAACATGCATCACAGGCAACGGAACCTCAGTTCAGTCAGGCCAGAAAAAAGTGTCCATCAAACCACCACTGGATTTTAAAACATGCCATTTGCTCTATGCTTTGGCCTGTAAATTCTACATAGACACACTTGAGATTAAGTACTAGTAATGGTGTTTTCTCTGAACAAAATCTTTGCTGAAAACTTTTGCCAGCAGAGAAACAACACTGGGGCTAGATTCAGCTGTTTAAATTTGAAGGCTTTATGAGTTTGGATATCTTTAATGCCAAAAGCTAGGAAAAAGCCTAGGTCAGTGCCCTTATACCACTGATAAGTGTTGTTTGTTTATCTGAGAACTGGGTACAAGAAATTTTTACTTTCTATACTTCTAAGAGTATTGCTGATGTACTAGATGGTTTTGTGGACTTTTTTTTTCAAGTTTAACTTGTATCAAGTGGATAGAAGCAACATACTGTAACTTTTTTTTCCCCAGATGTTAATAGAAGCTCTTCCTGAGGCTGGTCTTTCCCATACCTAAGGGACACAGGCAGAAGTTGTACAGCTGCAGAGAGATGGAATCTTCTAGGCTCCAGCTGTTCTGCTTAAAGACATTCCTGCTTTCCACTGCCATTGCCACCCAGCAGCTGGCAGTGCTGTCCCTGTGGTTTTGCTAGTGAAACCTGAAAACTCAGTCAAGCCAGTTCAGATACACAGTTCACACCACTTAAAAAAGAACAGTTGGGTTTACCTCAAGCATTTTAGAGGATGCTCATGCAAACCCCTCCACTGACACAGCTGAGGGGCATAGTGTGAAAAAAAGGGAGGAGTAATGTTGTCAAACCAGCATAACACTGTGTGCAAAGTGAGTGTTTGCTATTCTCCAAATCTGAACCACTTTAAACACCAGAGAAGGCAGCAGAAGTGGCTGCAGCTTGGTTGTGTCCAGCAGGTTTGCATTCAGGTATGATGCTAAGCATGCAGTTACAAGTAAATCCATATGCAAATATTTTTGTTCACACATATTTAAATATTCCTTCATGGTTTCTCCCTCTTCTAAAGACTAAAGCTGGCTTATGTCTTCATTCTGAGGTTGGTTTTGCTATACTTCACATTAATTGTTTGTTCATTTATTTAAGTAAAACAGAGATCAATGAGGATGTGTCAAACCTTTTCTACACAGGAGACAGACCTTTGATTTAGACTACAACACCGTGTCTAAGTCAACTAGTTGGAAATGTAAGAGTTGATTAGGAGGTGCTCTCATCAGCTCACGGAGCTTAACCTGGCAGCAGACAGCTAATGCTCCATAATCCCAGCTATGCAAAGGCCTAAAGGGTTTGAAGAGTTCAGTTTGGTAATTTACTAGGAAATCCCTGATCATTCCTTCAGAAGAAAAATTAAGTATATGAAGAAGATAATATAGCCTGGATACCTGAGGAGGAACCCAGATGCTGAACAGAATTCATTAGTCAGAAGCCTGTTGCTGCAATATCTAAGTGGATTGTCTGCTTTATTGTGTATTTACCATGGAAGCAAGGCAGCACCAGTGTCACAATGAGAAAATCTACTCTCTGCTATAAGGTGTATCATCAACAGAATTGCTGTTTAAATTCTCTACTAGTAGATGATAATAACCTTTATTAGCAGAATTAACAGATGAAACAGAAGAAATGTAGCCTCTTAGCTTGGAAGTACATATGAGAATTAATTAATCCCAGTGGTTTCTTTTCTTAAATAAGGGAGCTTAAGTAAAATCACTGAGAGGAACCTTGTGCCCTTGAACAAATGCAGTGGGGCATTTCAAAACGCTGACCACAGGAGAGAAGAAAACATCAGGCAAGAAACCTTGTTATTATAAAATCCAGGAGGTCTGAAAGGAACTCTATAGTTAACTGGTAGGGAAGACACTCTGATTCTAGAAACTACTTCAAACGCACATCAGTCAAGTCAGAAGTGATATTTTAAAGACTTTTATTGAAGCACAAAAGGCCAGCAATAACCAACATCATAATTTCTGCCAGAAAATAGGAATTAAATAGTCACTTCAGTACTTCATTTTATGATTATTATTAAATGTCTCCTGCATCCAAGTTATTAGATATTCCTTAGATGTCTTCTGCATCCACAGAATCACAGAACCAATTAGGTTGGAAAAGACATGTGAGATCATCAAATCCAACCTTTGTCTGGACACCACTATGTCAACCAGACCATGGCAACAAGTGCCACATCCAGTCTTCCCTTAAACACCTCTAGAACCCTAGCCCTGGGCAGCCCATTCCAATGTTTAATCATTCTGTAAAGAAAGATAATTGAACGTGAGGAGAACTGCAATTTAGGCCAGGAAACTCCCCAAGCAGTTGTTATGTGTCTGGATTTTATGTTTTCTTTCCTTCATGATCACTGTACCATTAGCAAAACTACTTATTTCTGTATATTATTCTTATTCTTTTGGGAAAGTGGTCAGATAGCATTATGAAATGCCAAGGCTTACTGAAAAACCACCCTGCATTACCATTACAAGAATGTGTCTCTACAGAATGTTTGCTCATATGTATTTTGAACAAGGATATTTAGTAGGTTTCTGGAGCAAAGGATTCCAACATTGTTGTTAATATAACCCACAGCAAGAGATGACACTGGCTTTACCCTGATGTGCCAACATACGGTTCCACATAGGCACACTTGACACTCCATGGGGTGTTTCCATTCAGCTGTTTGTCAACTGCTGAATTCCCACTGAGCATGTCTTTTCTGTAGAGATTTACAAAGTCATGCTCTACTTGGAGGAACCCAAATAACTAAGGCAAAGAATGAGTGTCCATACAGGTCAGCCCTGCCTGTGTGCAAGTGCTCAGGTCACCAAATCTTACTAAATTTTCAGAAGCCTTCTCCTGTTCCTCTTCTATCTCCAGCCATTTCTAGGAGCTAAGGAGACCTGTTAACAGGACAGAACCCTTATCATGGATGCTGAACTCCTTTAAAAGCCTGCCAGAGCTTTTATTGCATTGGGTTGGCTGGCTTCATTTTACTTTCTATTTCTTTTCTTTTTGTTTCTTTTGAGATGGTTGTTGCATATGGGTACCACTAATAACTGAAAATTTATATGGAAGACTGAAAAATAAAATTTCAGGTTATGCCATAGTGATAGTGGCTAATTCTAGAGAACCCTGCTTTTTGCTAATTCCAAAACATGGCTAAAATATGGCTTGCATTAGCCTTACATCTAAAGCACAATTTCATTACAGGTTGTGCCAGAAAAAGTTACTTGTACTATAATTGTTTGACATTTATTGATTTTTCAGTTAAGAAAAGGTCCCATGAGTCAAATTCTACTCACAGTAACACTGGTGTACATTTACAACATTTTGTAGTTTCCTCACATTCCTGCTGTGAAAGGGGAGACCACAGCTGTGTGACATTCCTACCCTGATTGCTGTAAGATTTATGGAAAAGCACATCAGTGTTCCTTTAGCCCATTCCTGGAAATATTTTGCACTGATTTCTGAAAGTAACAGGAAGGGAAAAATTATAAACAAACCACCAAACCAATCCTCAACTTACTCCTGGGTTTTTCTGGATTTAACAAAGCCTCCCTGTTGCTTAGATTACCTCAGGTGCTGAGACGTCTCTCATCAGGGAAGCAGCAAAGGCAGAATTATATTCAGGTGTACCAAGACCACATTTTGTTTACATAAGCAGTTCTCACTGAAGCTAATGGAAAGTGTGACTGTGATACTTGTGAACTTGTATGGAGGCAGCACTGACTGCACTAAGAAGCTCCGGGTTTTCTTTAATTGCCAGAGTGTGTTTTGTCACACTGCTGACAATCGTGTTTCTGCTGCCCTAGTTTTACATAGTGAACAGAAATTGTTTCAGATTTATTATAACCCAGAGTCTAGCAAGACAGATTTGTTCCAAAAGTGTAGTGTGGAAGTCCTTCTCTGTGCCTTTTCCAAAGATGGTATTTTGTAAGAGTCATCTATGACTGGTCTCAGCAACAACCACAAAGAAAGGTGAGAGAAAGTATAATTAAGGTAATTTCAGCAAGTTATGTCCCTGCAGCCATTATGTCTCCCTACATGCAGAACTGGTGTGACTGTATTGAAGATGGGAGACAAATTTGGAGGAAATCCTTCTCACCATTCTTTATGCATTAGACATGCTTTTGGACATGCCTGGTAGCCAAGCTATCCTTAAAACCTATCTCATTCCCGGGCCTTGGAGAGGATGAGAGACCAGGTTGGGGGAAGAAGGTCATATTCACATGGTCTAATTTCCATGTAAATTTCTGTGTCAGATGTTACCTAAAGTTTTAAAGTCAATTAAGCAGAAAGAATTAGGCACAGAAATTATTGTCCTTACATAGGCCCTGTGACAATGGTTTAGAGTTGGTACATATGGGATAATAACTAAATGTAAGTATCACCCAGCCACCTTCCTCTTGGACTAGTTCATTTATGGGAAAAATGGTAAATGTAGGAATATCAATGGTGGCATGTTAGCATAGAAAATTCACAGCTTTATTTATGCCCTAGATTACCAGTCACAGACTATCATGGTGCCCTGACTGGAAGCACACAGTAGCTTATTAATCTGTGTGCACTAATAGATTTTCTGTGTTGCAGAATACATATAACTTTAAATAATTCTGCTTTTGTAATGTGTATGTTTTCCACTGTACGTAACTACCTAGTCTTTTAGCAATAATTGTTGATATTTTAAAAGATATGGGTTATAATCAATATCTGGGAGTTATAACCATTGATTGGAAAAAGAGCCTGCTGAAATAACCAGCCATTACTACTCGATACGTTTCCATGCAGAATGAGTGCAATTGCCATAATTCTAGTTAAATAAGAGGTTGCCTATATACTGGCCTTTTTAATGGGTTTTACATATAAGGAAGAAAAACCAAAGAGAAAAATCTAATGTTCTGTCTCTAGATTTTCTGCTTTTTATTTCAGGTTCCCTTCTATGGCTCCATTGTGACACAAAAGAGCTTCTTTTATGCCTGTGATATAATTGTGTTCTGAAGCCTCAGGCCTTGCCCAGTAAAACTAGCTCTGCTGAGCAGCCTCAACAGTTTACAAGGCAAATCTAGCACTGAGAGAGGAGGGGAAAACCACTTTTTGTGAAGTTTGACCCCACACGTGCATCCAGCAGTCTGGAAGAGTTTCGGGAAAGAGCAAGACCTACTGTTTTTCATGGAGTTGCAGTTATGTATATCACTCACAGGACCTGTCCTGGGCTAGAATAGGTCTGTAGGTTACAGGACAATCAAAAGAAATGGTGGCTCTTTGCTTCTAGGGCACCTGGTGAATGGCTATTGCTGTAGACTGGGTTAAGATCCTATGTGATGGCACAGATTTTCCATACAGGAAGTACTGGAAAATTAGAAAGCTGCTGTTTTTCAGCCTTGTGTATATGCTTCATGAAAAGAAACAGCACAAATAAAAGGAGGCTGGATGTGAATAAAAGGAGAAGCTGAGAATGGGTGGTGGTGTTACGTAGAAGTAGCATAGCAGAGACTATGGGAAGAGTGAGGATGAACAGGAGGAAAGGCAGCTCTATGAGTAGCAAAGAGGAGAAAAGAGATCAGTGGCCTGGGAGAAGGGAAACATGCAATGATAGAAGGGCCAGAAAACTGCTAATGAAAAAATGACAACAGGGAGAAGAAACAGAGATGGCACATTTTGTTATTTAATGACAGGCTTAATGTGCCAGGTACTCAGAAGAATTTTTAATCTAAATAAGGCAACTGACTCATCTTTTTAACCTGAATTCTATAAGCATTCTCTTATGACCAGATGAATGTATGTGTCATCTCATAATGTGATTATGACAGAAGATGCAAGCAAAGCAGGTTTGAATCCAATACCTGTAGCATATAGGGATAGGTCTTAGGAAAGTTTGGAATGAATGGAAATTCAGTGAACCCATCCTACTTTTAAAGTACAATGCTAGAGAGAGATGATCTTTTGTTTGAAATGCTGCTTAAGGACCGGGGAACACCCCCCCATTCATTTACCCTACTCAAGGAGGGAGATTGACAGTTTAGTTCTTTTTGTTTAGCCACATTTCAGCTCAAGCATCTAGGCAGATCTTGATCCTGTGATAATTTTTAAGCTGTATATGACACTTTGCCTACTCACCTGGATGCAGCACAGACATTATTCAGTCAAATTTTTTGCAGAGAATAAATCATAAATTCATGCCAATGAGCAAAAAGGACTTAAGGCAACATCCAATTACGTCTGTGTTTATTTAACATGATTTTAT
>JAOXXN010000395.1:86239577-86250511 GCA_026770055.1 Myrmophylax atrothorax
CATGATTTTATAAGACACTGTATGATATTTCAGCTTGTTGTTCCTCAGTACTGTTGCATATCCCGTTTATGCTGCAGGGTGAATTTGATGTCTCCATTTGCTACCCTCTCCCTGCCCCCATGTGTGACATTGAACTGCGTTGCTTTGGCCAAAATTGACCAAAGTGATTTCTGTAATACAGTGTAAAATGACACTCTCAGAGTTAAGGTGAGATTGTTTCTAAAAATAGTTATAGATAACTGGAAGGAAAAAATGCTACAGAAACTGAAATTTTGACTATACGTTTCATACCAGTTTCCTTACTCTACGGCATACATTCTGCATTGTTTGCTTTCCATGCAAGAAATACTGTGTGAAGTACAGGCCCAGATTAGTTCAAATAATTTTATTCATCAGCTATGTGTGGAAACACAGGATACTAAGAGAGCCACTAGTAGGCTAAAAGATTATTTAAAGTGATACTGCCAAATTCTCAAGTGCCACTTCAGTATGTTAGTGGATTAGTGTTTAATCATTACTTCAAAATGTGTTGCAGATCTGCTTTACAAGGGGAGCATTTTGAAAAACTGAACATGTGAAGGCTAGATAAGAGCGCTGCCTAGATCCTGTACAGGTGGTAGGACCATTCAGAATCTGAAGCCAAAACTGACTCCCTCCTTTCTGTGACCAATAAGGTTTGTGTGCCTGTGTGATATAACAATATGTAGTGAACTATAAGGTCTGGGAAACTAATGTAACAAATTAATGACTACTGTGATTTTGAAGCACATTGATCTTTCTCTCTGTCCAAGATGGGTATGGCAATGTGTGTGTCAGGAAAAGCTATTATCAATGTAACATTTACTGGAAAAAAGCAATGCTAGGGATGTTAAAATCAGAGAAAAGTCTTCAGGTTCTGCAATATTAAAATATAGATGATGAATCACAGTCAATGTAGATAAACCACTTACCTTCAGAATACTGATGTGGGATGGGAGCAAACGCTCCCCATTCAAATATCCTGTTGGATGCCTGTATACTATCCGACAGGCAGTAATCAGGGCAAAGCACTGCTGAAATTAATTCCTATAATACTGAGGGTTTTAATGAAAATCCTGATGACAAATTATCTTTGTTGTTCTCTTCAGCGTTTTATCCTTTGTATCCTAGGTTAATTACATGGCATTTTAATAGAAGCTTTTCAAGCATTCTATACACGTGGGAGAAAAAGTAAAATGCTGTCAGTTTCTGGAACTTGCGGAAACTCTCACAAATGTATATGAATTTAATTCTGTTAGTGTTTTAATTTTTGAATTCATCGTTTATATTTTTACCTGTCAAACACTCATTCAGCTTCTCTTAGTTTAACAGGTGGGAGTGAAAAAACAGTATTCTCACTCTTGCGTGTCTTTTGTGAATAAAATGAAAGAAGCAGTAATTGCACATCTCACAACCTCATGATTTAGGACTAAAAAACATGATTACAGAATACTTAAATTAGGCACTGCTGTGAGTTGCAAAGGAGGCAAGACAAGGTTGCTGAAAAGTGAAACAGATGTTCACAGGTAGCAAGCAAAATTTGTGAGATGCTGAGATGCGAGGGGTTCTTTGTAATCTCTTTTATTTTCCAGCCATATTATCAGACTTAGTCATGCATCATTATTTACAAATTAGTATTTAAAATTACAAATAATCTAAATTCTTTATAGTCAATAAGCATTAAGCATTGCTACTCCATTACTTCTCATTTCAGCTTAGTGAATGAACACAATTAAGTGACTACGGTTCCTTGTAAAAGTTCAGCTGCATCTAAATTGACTTTGATAGAGGAAAATGTTTCATTTAATTTTTATTTTTATTTTACACTTTAAGTAAACTTGATTTTTGAGAATCTTTTTTCTGAAATAACCAAGTATTGTAAGCAAAAATGGAAAGTTTTCAGAATTATGACAGCAAATGAAAAGAGAGGGTTCAACAGCTCCTTCTGGGAACTATTTGGAACTCTCCCATGAGAGACTGCCCAGAAGGTGAAAGGGACGCAGAGAGGATTCTGGCCTCTGAGGACAACCTCCCCAGACCTGGACTTAGCCCATCCCACAGCCCAGCTAGTCACACAGGCACAACAGACAGGCAGGGAGCTCCAGCCTGGTCTCTTGTGCAGAGAAGCCAAGGTAGGCTGCTTGGAACAGTGCAGAGAATTGTGTGATCATGTAGGCAGGGAATTAGGAAAGTCAGAGCTCATCTAGATTTGAAATTGGTGAAGAATGAGAATAGCAGCAAGAATAATTTCTAGAAGGAGAATCAAAAGGAGTTCTAAGGACGATGTGGGGCTGTGGAAAAAGGCAGCAGACTTGGAAATGAAGAACACAGAAAAGGCTGAGCAACTCAGCATCTTCTTCTCTTTGATCTTTCCTGGCAAGTTCTGGCCTCACATCTCCCAAGAAGAATCTGGGATGATTGAGTTAGTGACCAAATAAGCAAATGAGAGAACACATCCAAGGATGTGGAGGGAGCAGGTTAATATCACTGCAAGATCAGCTTTGCATTTTCTTCAAAAGGTCCCTACGAATTGGGAGATTTCTGAAAGCTGAAAACAGGGAAGTGTTATACGCACGTGAGCAGGAAGGCAGATCTGGGGAACTATTTGCTGAGAAAGCTCCCTTCAGTTTCCGTAAGGATTCTGGAGAAAACCCTTGTGAAAAGCATGTCCAGTCACATGGAGGACAAGAAGGCAACTGGGAACAGCATGGATGCACAAACAGCAGATTGTGGCTGAACAGTCTGAGTGCTTGCTCTGAGGAGATGGCTGATATGGCGGGTGAAGAAAAAGCAGTGGTTATTTATCTTGGCTTCTGCAAGGCCTGTTACATGGTATTCTTGCAGCCCAATTGGTGAGACATAGACCTGAAAAGTGGACTTCAAGGTGAACGTACCACTGGCCATATCATGAGGCTCCAAGAGTTGTGATACTCTGTATAAAGTCCAATTGATGAGTGGTAGTTACATCTATTAGGAGTCAATGCAAGTGCTGATATTCATTCATGCCTTCAATAGAAACGTAGCCAATGGGACAAAATATACCCTCAGCAAGTTCACAGATACTTGATTAGGGGAGAAATTAATATGGTGGAGTGCAGGGCTTCCATTCAGAGCATTCTCAACAAGCTGGAGAATTAATCTGGCAGAAACTTTTCAAAGTTGAGCACAGGAAAATGCAAGTTCCTGACCCTGCAGCAGGACAGGCTGGGCAGCAACTGGTTCCAGAGCAGCATTGCATAAAATATCGTGGGGTTCCCAGCAGACAACTCCAACATGAGTCAGCAGTGCATCCTGAAGGGCAACACCACGCTGGGCTGTACTGGCAAGAGTGCAGCCAGCAGGCTGAGAAACGTGGTTGTCACTTGCTCTCTCCTTGGCAGTAGCAAGACATTACCTGGAGGACTGTGTCTTGTTTTGGATTCCCCTGTACAATGGGCATTGACATACTGGAGCACCAGATACCTGGAGCACAGGACATATATGGAGAAGCTGACAGAAATGTGTTTCTTCTGACTGATGGTGAGAATAAGCAGGGAATCTAATTGTTTTAAACTACATATTGGCAATGTACAGATAAGATGAAGTCAGAGTCTTCTAGGCAGTCCACCAAAACAGGACAAGAGACAGCAGTCACAAGTAGCAACATACGAAATTTTGTCTAAATATCAGAAAAAATTTTCCTGCCTTGGTGTGTTGTGTGCGTCAAATACTGCACAGGTACCGAGAGGATCTGTGGCATCTCCATTCTTGGAGATAGGACCAAGTTTTCTTTGTGAGCCTCTGAGCAACCCCTGAACTCAGATGTAACTTCAAAGCTGATCTTGTTTGGGTGGGCCCAGATGACGCCCAAAGACATCTTCCAACATGATAATTTCCACAGAATTTGGTTTGCTTACTTAATAGCTGCTTTAATGACTTAAACAATATTCATGGACACTCTGTATTTTGAAGAAAAAGAACAGTGAAAATGCAGATCATTATTATTACCAAAATACATGTCATTGCTACTAGGAAGCATTGTAGGAGAGCTCGTGCATACCAGGATGCCACAAAAGAAAAGATTGCGGGTTTTTATTAAATGAACAAAAAAAGTCAGTGAAGAGTATTTAATCCACACAGATGAAGACTTCTGTAGACCTTTTAAGCAAATACAAGGTAAAAATAGGTCCGTTTGGGTGATTTACTAGCTTGGACAAATTCTACTTACATGTATTTTAATATTTTTCTGTCTTGCCTATTTATTCTGCTTAAAATGCAGCCCACTTTCTTCACCAGTATACCCAATCTTTGCAAGGCTTTATCCTTCTTCTTGTGGTCCTAGAACTCCTCCAAGGAAAACCTACACAATTGAATGAAATAAACGCTTGGCTTTGGTGACAGAGTGGTGATTATCGCTTCTGACTGTACCAGGTTAATATCCAAGCTCAGATGGACTTAGGCTTGGGTACAAATGCTGTAGAGCACTCAGTATGAGATGAGAAACGCTCTGCCTCCCTTTTGCTGTCCTGACACATAGTTAGTGGTTGGTTGGGTAGACAACCCTGTGCCTCCATGCCTAGAAATTATACCTTTGATTCTAATAAATGTTAGGCAGGGGAGAGGGATGCCCCATGAATTTGTTTCTTTGCTTTTTGAACATCTTTGCTTTTAACATCTGTAATATCTTCTAATGCTTTATTCCATAACTTAATTATTCATTCTGTAGAAAACTGTGTTCCCTTTTTTAGGCTTTAATCTGATATGCCAACATTTCATTTGCTGCTCTTTCCTTCTTGTATCCTTAGTAGAGGTGAATAATCTGTCCTGTTTTACCTTTCTCAGTGTGACACATGATGTTAGCAGTTTGGGCATGTTTTTTCAAACTAAGTTATCCCAACCAGATTATTGTTTCTCACACAGGTACCGTCCCTTAGCATTAATTACCTTACTTTTCTATACATCCTTGTCCATATGTTTTCTACTCCAGGTGAGTCCCTTGGGGCTTAGAAGATAAGGTTCATTTTCTTTGTGTTCTCTTGCATTTCATTTTTCTAATAATTAATAATATTCCTTTTGCTTTAGGCTGATGTTTTCATAGAATGGTACACAGTTTCTACAGCTGCTGTATATGTATTTCAGAGTTTAAGAGCTCCCTGAAAGATCATCACTTAGTATTTATAGTTAGGACTTTGGGGTTTTTATTCCAGTTTCAACATTTGTCAGCATTACTTTTCCATCAGCACTTTTATCATCAGCACACAGAATTGAGATTATTCTGCAACTTTTCAGTCACCTTTGGCTTTTAATACCCTAAATAATCTAGTGTGGGTCAATGGCACCTCACTATTCAGCTTCATCCAAATTTCTGATGGCTGTGTTGAACTGTGTATTTCCTTACAATGATCTACTAGAAATCTCTCTGTATTGTGAAGAGCGATCATTTCATTTTCTGCTGTGTGTTTCCTATTGTCTAACCAAATTTAAGGGGCTTGTGCCCTGTAAAGAAAGGTTTCAGCCCAGAAACTTCCAAAATCTATTTAATAGGGAATACCTCTGTAAAGAATTCTTTTAACTTTGCTGAGGTAGAGTCTGATTCTATTCAGATTCCCCTTTCCTCAGTCACCTATCAGCCCTATAGACTTTCTGGCAGACTTCCTGTTACTGAAGTGCTTAAAAAACATTTTATTATTTGTTTGGAAAATTGCTCTTAAATCTTTTTTTGGCTGGACCTACTAAATTTAACTTGCCAGAGTTGATATTCTTTTTTTTATTATTATTTTTCACGTTGGGGAACAACTTTCACTTTCAGAACACCTAATAATCACCATTACTGAGCTGTGTATTGAAATGGTGCAGAAAAAAAAAGAGAACTCTTGGGAGTTTCTCTTTCCACATTCCCTGTCTTTCCCCAAAAATGACCTGAAAGAGGGTAGGTTTAGATTAGGTATTAAGAAAGAATTCTCTACTGTCAGGGTGGTGAAGCACTGGAATAGGTTGCCCAGAGCAGTAGTGAATGCCCTATCCCTGGAAGTGATTAAGCACAATGGAGCTTTGGGCAACCTGGTCTAGTGAAAGATGACCCTGTCACATTGGGGGAGTTGGAACTAGATGATCTTTAAGGTCGCTCCCAACGCAGGCCATTCTATGACTTTATGTAGTTCAAGTTATAAAATAATTATTGTTCTTTTTCTGAATTGCTTTTTCTCTCTTTAGCGCCCCTTCAGAAAAGGCACTAAAACATGAAGGCAATGCTCATAAAATTCAAACCATGGGGGGAAAAAACCCAAAGACAAAACATTTGCAAAAATGTTGGTGTGAACATTGCTGCATGGATAAGAGAGAAGAAGTAGAACAAAGAAAGAACATGTAGGGAAAACCTACACAGACAAATGAAAAAATGGTCATAGCAAAATAAACACTTTTGAAAACTTAAGATTTCAGTGCAGCTTGCTCTACAGTTCAGTTGAGTCCAAGAAATATTCTGAAATTATGAGTCTGTTTTCTAAAAATTATACCCAGATATAATAGAGGTGTGCATACACACAGACACACACACAAACACACACACACACACACACACACACACACATACACACACATGCTTGCATGTGTGCATGTCCTGCCTCAAAAGTGAGAAAGACAGATAGCAAAGTTTCCACATACTTTGATGGTATTTGAGTAGTGGGCAGATCCCCCAGATTAGAGGCAAGTTTCTTCCTTGAGCAGCTGCTCAGATTTCATCAGCAGATTTCAAATAGCAGGCTCTATCTCCTGTAAACACTGAGGTGTATGCAGATGTGATTCCTGGGTACATCCCAGCAGTGGCCAAGCACTGCACACTGAAGCAGCAAAGTATAGTACCAGATTATGTCAGTGCCTTTGCTGCATTGAATCCTGCAAATTTTTGCTCATGAGCCACTCCAGGGGAGTTGCTGATTTCTTCCAGAGCCTGCTGCTCTGCACAAAAATGTTGGGTCTGTTTAGAGTCATAACAAGGTAAGGCTTTCTGACAATGTCTTGTCAGCTTTAACACTTCTCCAGATTTGCAAGGAGAAGATATCTTAGCTTTTGGAACTGAGCAATTATCAAACTTTGAAAATACACTTATCACCCCTGAAAGGGAAGTAAATACTAAAATAAGTACCACTATACATATAAATAACATATCTGCTCTTACTCTAGGAGTTCTTCTGGATTCTGAATTCTTTTTTGAAAGGCCAAGTTACAGTTGAAAGCATCATTTTTTAAATAGGCTTAACAATGAGACTTTTGATTTATTTTTCTGAGGACAAATGGATAAAATCAAGGTAAATGACAGCAGTGGTTCTAATTTGCACTTCTTGAGAATCCACTGCACAGGACAAGGGCATAAGAGGGTGGGAGCCATGAGCACCTGGGATGTGATCAGCCCATAAACCACATGTTTTGTGCATGCAACAGCTTTGATTTTCTTTCCCAGCTGAGTCCCAGATGTAAAATTTAACCTGTAAAGCCTCCTAGGGTTTTTAGCTGTAGAAATGCTAAGGCTTCTGCAAGGTTAGCAACATTTTTGCACTGAGCACTGAAGAAATGCTTATTTCAGGCAGATATCATCCCTACCCTGAAGCTCTTATTACCTCTGAGGTGTTTTACACATTGCTAAAGGTCTACATGTATCCTGAATAAAAGCGCTCTGATCAGTCACTCTTTTTAATGTCAATGAGTGCTTACTGGTGCAGGGCTATCCTTCACCCCTGTAAAGGGAGAAAATTCCTTAAGGAGGTAAAGTGGGATGGTTCACAGAGAGGAAAGAAAAGGCTCAGAGCAATAAGAAAGGAGATACAAACACGTGAATACAATTGGGAATACTTATCTATTCCCAATCTAGAGAGCCCAGTAATACAGGAGAAATAAGAAGAATGCAGGAGTGGAGAAAAGAAGTACTGAGAGAAACCTCATCACAGTTATATGACACAGAGAAATGACTGAAGCAGGAAGAAGATTGTACCAGGAGCCACAACACAGTACAAAACAAAACAAGGTGATGGAAGTTAGAAAAGAAAATGAAAAAAACAAATGTTCAAGCGACACATTTAATTTTTTTTTTGGAAGAAAAAATCGCAGTGGAAAATGCACACTTAAAATGGCACATAGATAAACCATTTTTCTCCCACAATACTGTAATGCTCCAGAATCTAAAGGAGCTGTGCTAATAGCAGCTCTGTAAGGTAGGACAAGGTTATTATTTTATGTTCTTAGAGCTAAGGCGATGAAAGGCAAAATGAATCTCAAGAGGGCATAGTGGAAAGCTGCAGATGGAGAAGGGGTGTGAATTTGGTGAGCATCACTGAAGTATTTTTCCCTCAGTATAGTTTCATGTGTTAAAAAAAATAACGGAATGAAGTGTGATCTGGAATTGCACACCAAAAGTCACTATGGTATAGTGAGTTATGATTTTATGTTGAACAAAATTTTTGTTCTAGATTTTTTCTTGTTGTTGCTACACTAGTGGCCAACAATAGTATAACCTATCAGAAAAGCTGTAGCAAATAGGCTTTAATAATTCCAGCTTGAAACACATATTTACTGAAATTTGAGTGCTATCTGCCAATATTGATGCAACATGTTCTGATGGTCCTGTAAAATAACCAAGTGCCAATATAAATTTCAAAGCTGTTCCCAATTTTAAAATCTATAATTTGCTCTACAGATCTTCAGTAGTTTCCTGATCAAACTTGTCAAGCTCCACCCTGACACACTGATAACTCCTATGTTGCACCAGCATAATGAAATACCTCATGAAAGCCTTTTATATCAAAAATTTCATTGCAATCCAACACTTTCATAAGGAACTTGAAGAGCACAACATGGACAGAATGTTAAAAAATTCATGATCATTACAGATGAACTGTTTGTTTTTTTGAGAATGACTTCATACTGATGACCCTGGAGACGGAATTAAGACTGACACAAGGTGGATTTCGTACACTCAGGGTCAAGGCCCCCGACTCCCAGAAACATTATGACTCCAGTGAACATAGCTTTTGCTGAATAGTCTGAGAATGCAGAAGCAGCCAAGTTAAATTGAGTCCTCAGCTTCTAGCAGCAAACTGGACTGGCTATGAGAACAGGCAAAGCAGAAATTGTCTAAGGTAGCAGGCTCCTGGAAAGACAAAGCACACATCCCTTAACATCTGCCCTCCCTAATTTTGTCCTTATTAGGACAGGGAAAAACAGGTTGTCTGAAACTGCTGCTGCCCCTAAAGTGGGAATGGAAACTATTGGTAGAATGCCCAGTGCCAGCAGCTGTGATAGCTGACTGGTATCAGTCCCTGGAGGCAGCCAGATTAGCAGCATGGACGCTCTAGATCTCTCCATTGCAATTCCCCACTTTTCTGTGGCAGGCAGGGATGGCCCTGTCCCATCTGTTATATCAGGAGGACTGACTGTCAGTTTTGTCTGAGCTGTTGAAAAGTCTTGTGCTGGCTCTAGCATAAAAGGCAAAATGTTTACAGCCTTAAATGAGACATAAATCATGGCACTACTTATATTTAGAAATTCAGAGAACATCCTTGGTCTCAGTGTTGTATGTACCATGCTACCCATTCAAAAGTGCATATGACATTATCATCATTTCATTCTCTGCTACCGGCTATGTCAGTTTTTCCTTCTTCTATCACAAGTTCTTTGTGAACTGAATAGTTTAATGTTAAAAACTATTTTTATTCAGAATGGCTGAATGGATGGTCTGCCCTCACTGTCAGCATTTCAGACTTGAACCACAAAGGTGCTTCAGTTTCAACTTCCCAATGCCTTGTGTTTTGGAGATTTTTGGTTTGATAATTTCAACACCTTCTACCTCTGGAATTTCCAGACATTACTGATTGAGTAGCCAAATTAGAGACTGGAAGTAGAACTTCCCAAGTCTCTTCCACAACTGCCTGACTGATTTTTGTGCCCTGGAGCTTTGTACCTTCAAACTGGCAAACCTCAGACCTTGAGAGATGAAACTGAACTATTCATGTAGATTTGTGAACTGTACTCTTGGTCCACTCTGTGCTTGTGCTATTCCCTCATGTTGAGTCAGTGTTTTTCAAAGTGGTAGAAAGGTTGCACATTACTGCTTCTCTGGTTTTACAAATCAAGACAGCTTTTAAATTTAATTATTTATATTTTACAATTGTTCCTAAGTGTCACAATGGACATATCACATATTATAAACCTCCTTTTTGTCATCTGTGTTAGGTCAAGAGTTGTATTGTGAGCCTCAGGAGGATCAGATTTCTCATTCTTTATTTCATACTCCTTACAGCAGTTTCCCCTTTGGTATACCACTGCTCTAGGAGAAAGGAAGAACTTTATGTGAGTTCTGCTCAGGCTCAGCCTAGGGTTGCACTCTAGGCAGTTCACAGGCTTCCTTCTCTTCCTATTTCTGGCATTATTCTGTTTGGTTTTCTTCTCAGATGCAACTTATTTTTCCAAGATTAAGCAAGCTCTGACATTTGTATGCACACACTTTTGCCCTTCTTAGTGAAAACCCTTTGGGCATTGTGGCTGGATGCTTACTTCAGCTTTTGGGTTGGATAGTGGCTCCTATTGTTTCAGTTGTCATTATTGTCAAGGAGCTTGATCAGGTTTCATATTAGTCCTCAGTGAAGACTGGATGCTTGCTTCCAGTCTTTGATGAACTATTATGAAAATGCAAGGGGCACTCAAAAAACATAATTTGTTTGAGTTTTAAAAGAAAATGGTGGGTGATTTAAAATTATTTTTAGCTCTGTGATTAGTAGTGTATAAATGTTATTTAGACCTTATACAAGAAACACAGTAATTTCTTCTTTGTACCAGACAACTAGCAAGTCCTCTTACACCCACTGGTAAACTTAGTCACTCTTTTGTAAATCTTCACAAGCAAACTTCCCAAGGGCAGCTTTGATAAACTGGCACACTCCTCATGC
>JAOXXN010000395.1:86257247-86267910 GCA_026770055.1 Myrmophylax atrothorax
CTCGGCTCGGCGGGACCCGCTCCGCAGGTGGGTGCCGCGGGGCAGCGCGGGGGGCGCCGCCGGGGTGGGCGCCGCGGCTCTTTGTTGCGAGGCTGCGGGACGAGCGGCCGCAGGCGCCGTGTGTGGCCGCGCTGCCGGCCCGGGACGGGCAGAGCCGCAGAAACTCCTTATGAAACACCGAAACCAACAAGTTGCTGCACAAGTGCTCCGTGCGAAGATGGGGTGGTTTATCGGCTGAGAGACCCATCAGGCACTGTCAGTCGGGAAGTGTGAGCTTCCCGCGGGTGAGGAACCCCGCCTGGGCCGGAGCTGCGGCGCTTAAACGCGGTAACATCACCCGGAGCTGCTCGGTGTGTGCCCGTGGGTCCCGGGAAATGGTCTCCTGCAAGTGTAACGCGAAATGGGGGGAGGCCAAGGAAGACCGCAGGGGATGCGGAGGGATTAGGAAGGCAGAGGCTAGTAAGTTTCTGGCGTGCTGCAAACCAGCATCACTGTCAAAAGAAACAAGGCTGGAATATTGTCCTATATTCTGGCATTGGAAGCTATCACTTTCCATTTAACAGTTAACGTTTCCAGAGGCTTTTGTTGTTGTTGTTTTTAAATTGCTGTGTGAATAGCCTGAGTAAACAACCGTGTCGTCGCTCTGTGAGTTGTGCAGTGGGGAAAAAGTGAACTTCAAAAGTGTGTGTTTCTTAAAGAAAAGTTCGAAAATATGTGGTAGCTTTGAGCTGACGGTAAACAGAGTCTGGACTTCATACCTCATTATTATAGTGATTATTATTTTAAAAGATGCAAGAAATTTTGTTACTGTGCGCCTAGAACTGTGTTTTAATGTCTTTTATGCATCTACTAGAATGTCCTGTTAGTGGATATGGTTGTGTTTAGTGTACAACTTGTACTTACGTTCCTGATAACCCTATTAGTACTACCGGAAGAATAACTACTTAGTTATCACCCATTATCTAAACATATTTTAGCAGCTCATGTGTAGATTATAGGCAGCAAAATGCAGTCATAACTGGAAATACCTTTGCATGTCTATCTTCAAATGTTAAAAAAAAATGAAATGTGTTAGAAGTGTGCATATTATCCAGTCTGTAGCTCCTATTTGTTTCTTTTCTATATGGTTCTAGATGTAGAACAATAGTGAAAAGTGGAGTTGAGCAGCTGGTAATCCGTTTGTCCACTGCTTATCCCTACGAAGATTCCTGGTGAAAAGTTCACGGACTACCGCCGAGGATGGTTCAAAGCAGAGTCCAGGAATTGGCCATACTTAAAACTGCCAAGGGTATATGAAAATAAAATAAACGGAAAAACTGAGGCTTCCTTCCTCATAAACCTCTTAAGAAAGTGTCATCTATCTAGTGTGCTACTCATTGTATTCATGAAAAGGAAAAACTTGATTGATCATGTGATTATTGCTCAGTATTGTCTTAATCTATAGTCAGGTGAAGAAAAATATTTTTACTTTCCTTACAATCTGAAATAGCTGGTTTCTTACAAAAGACTTTGCCCTGTTTCTTTCTCTAATCTGTGTCCTTGTTGTGGAAACAAATCCTCAAGAATATAAATGTTTGTTTTACTGGTTATGTTCCTTATCCCTCTTGCTTTTTCAACTTATGCCTGTTTGAATATTTCCATAATATTGAAGTTAGTTCCCATTACTTCCTTCAAAGACCCTATTTAAACATATTGGTCGAGTGTGTGCAGTATGATAACAGGTAGTGCCATGGATATATTAATTTTATTCTTACATTGGCTCAATATATGTTACTTCAGAGAAGCTAGAAACATGATGAACACTCCATTAGTGGTATTGGTAAGAAATACATTAACACAAGTGCACAGTCGGTAAGAAAGCGCTTTTATTTGAAATTGTTCTTATAACAGACAGTGTTCTAATAATCATAACCTGTGCAGCATATCTGCCGTGCTAGATTACATTTGCTTTTAGTTTCTTTGTAAATGTAATTTTTATTCAGGATAGCTGCATTTCTCTCAGATGTCCAGGCTCCTTGTTCCTTTTTTTAGCCTTTGCAGCCTCTAAATGCTGCAGGAATTTGCTGGGTGAAGGACTGGGTGTCCGTGAGGTTGGGGTTTCAGGATGCAGCTCTTCTTAGGAGCCAGCTTCGGTATTGTAGAGCATTGAGGTCTGATAATAACGCGAAGTGAAATGTGGTATTAAAAATATAAGTCAAATCCGAAGACTGCTGTGTTGGTTGGATACCCAAGAGCAGGCTGGAATAGCCTTCTTTGACAGATTACTGAAAATGCAGTGAGCGACTTTTGCAAGCCATGAGGGGAAGCGCTCAGTTTTCGGCATTTGAAGCTGCTTGCCATGGAGCCATCTCAGGGCAAGAGGCTGTCCTGGACAAAGGGCGAGGGTCTGCATCCCTGTGGTGGCTCTGTGCTGGGGGAAGAAGGACAGAACACGGGGGAGCAGGGAGTGAGTTGGCCCTCCTGCCCAGGAGGGCTGGGAAAGGGCAACTGCAAAGGACCCTTGCAGTAGGGCAGGGGTGTATTACTGTGGTGGAAAGTTGTGGAGCAGCTTGCAAGGCTAAATAGGGGATGTGACTACAGCCACTGATGTGTGTAGCAGAAGTGTAAAAGAGGTATTTGCAGAAGGGAAGGGTTTTGGAGTGTCAGATGCTTGGCAAAACTCATGGTGGTCATGGTGTAATGTTTTGAGATGGAAATAGAGGTCAGAGATCTACAGTGGGGCAAGGAGCAAAGGCAGGCTGGTGGCCACAGGAGAAGCCAGGAGCCAAAACTGTTAATGCTACCACAGGGAGACTTTGCATTTGGGCAGATAACCCAGTTTGGGTGCTTTGGGAACAAAGAGTCAGGACTGGGAAATAACCATCAAGGTTCCTGCTTGTCATCACGTACCAAGGAGGAGGCATTGAGCAACTGAGCTGAGGGGCGATTAGGTGCTGCAGTCATAACTGGGGTGCAGTGGGAGGGCTGGCAGCCAGGAGGAAGGGGGAGAGTGGACAATCTTCAGCCTTTTCTCTGGCACATGTGAAATTGGGCAGACAAAAGTTTGAAACACAAGGTGAGGATAGTAACCCAGAATGAGTATGTAGCACTGAAACTGTTTACTCTTGTCATTAGTCTTTCCCAAAGGTTTTCAGTTATTGGGATAGCCATCTTCTGACGTTTTTAACAATGTCATAATTGGAGATTGTAGAATGCCCAGAAATTTAGTTTCATAGACTTTGTCAGATCATTTTGCTTTAAAAGAGACCTAGTTGCACTTCTAATAACAGATGCACTTTGTTGCATTCACTTGCTAAGCAACAGACTCCCTGCGCTGCCTGTGAAGTGCAAAAGCAGGAGAGGCTTTGACACACCAAGCAGAGCTTACGTGAAGTTTGTGAACAGCATCAGAAGGAGTGAGTGACGAATGCTCTGAGTTTTGTTCCTTACATTAAAATAGTTTAAGGTTGGGTATTTTTCTCTGCTGGCTGCCATCAGCAATAGAAGTATCAACAGGAGAAAAATGGGTCGCTTGGGTTTTAGCATTAAGCAGCAAATCCAGGGCCAATAGGATTTAGCTGGGATGTTAAGGTTTATTCAGTGCATTTAGTTAATGAAGTTGGGGGGAGGAAGAGGAAAAAGTCAGTGTCTGGGCTTGGGGGAGGGGATGAAATAGCCTGCTGCCACCGGGTGCATCCTGTGGTGACTCCTGATTGATAGATGCTCCACAAGACAAAAAAGAACTGAGTGAAGGAGGTTTTAATTAAAAACCACCAGCTCAATGCCAGCTCTTTTGGCTTAAAATCAAGCAGAAAGTCTTTATAACAGACATCCACCAAGTCTTAAGGGTGTATGTTTTTACCCTTAAGCACGTAGTGTGCATCAGCTAGAGAGAGGGAAGAGGGACATGATTAACATGCCCAAGCATCTATAAAGTGGTTATAAGAGCCACAAAGATACTCAGCAAGTGCAGCTGAATGTTAATATTTGTCAGTCAGGCACAGAAATAAACTTCAGGCTAACAAACTCCCATTTGAGCACTGTACCAGATTTCCAGCAGACAGCCCCATCATCCCCTGTGCATATGGGTGGCCCTTTGCTGTGCTCACCCAGATTCTGAAGCCTTTGTGTCCCCTGCCAAAGGCTGTCATCTTGTGTACAGACATGCTGTTCAGCATCTTGACTTGCTTTCTGAGCTCTGAAAGCCTTCGGAACAGAGAAACAAAAAACAACTAGTATAGAAAGTCATTGTTATTTAAAATATAAAGGACTATGATCTATAATGAAAAAAAATTGCAAACCGTCATGAATTGAGCTTTTCTTCCAAGAGAGTTAGCGGGTTTATCTTTTTTTGTCTTGGTTTGGTATTTTAATTCTTGTCCTCTATGGACCAGCTCCCACTTGGATCAGACCTTGCTTTTTCCAAAGCTGTAATGGTCTTTAGAGTCTCATCAACTTTCTTCTTCCAGCCACTCACTTAGAGGTCTGTGCTTGGTGCAGTATTTAGGCGCTGTTGGGAGTCGTTGAGCAGCGATTAGTACTGTCAAGACTCAGGCCAGTAACCTCGGCATACTTTCCTCCTATGAAGAATGTGGGCATCCATGGCAGGATTTGACTGTAACAGTATGGAATAATGAAGCAGCAGGCTTATAAAGGGAGTAAAAAGAGTCCATGTCACTGTTGTTCTTGACATAATCTAGTTGCTCAGACAGCCTATAGTTTGATACAAGTGTGTGTGAGGAGGACTCCGCAATATTTCTTAGTAGAATTTTTTGCAGTGACATCTGAAAATTTCTGCAAAATGGTCTAGAGAAAAACTTGAATGTGTGATTTTTAGTTTTGTTTCTATTTAACCTTACAAATACTTCAAGATAAATATTTTCAAGTACATTAAAAAAAAGCAATGAAGATGCTTAATAAAACACTACACTTTTCTGCCTTGTTTTGTACTGGTTTATTTCTGTTAGATTCACTTTTTGCCACGCTTACAGAGTAGTTTAGGGACATGTCTGTAATAAGAAAAAAAGAATAACTCCACTAAAATTCCAACCCCCCCCCCCCCCCAAACAACAAACCCGCTAAAGCACTTGGCTGTGATGCTTACAGCAGGGCTTTATGAACATTGGGCCAAGTTTTAGGAAATGGGGGTGGCTGTGTCACAACAGCAGTCCCAGGCACAGCAGCAAGAGTCTGGGCAGCTGCACATAGACCGTGTGGAGCTCTAGGAAAAGACTCCAGTCAGCTTTTATATACAAATAGGTTTGTGTTTGTTGGTAAGCAAATACCGATATTATTGCTGATTTTAGGATTTCATGAAATGAAATCTGAGCAGTCTGGTTGTCTCAGTGGCAACTAAGGAAGCAGAATACCATCCCAGCTGCAGACCACGCTACAGAAGAGTGAAAGGGGATACATTTCCCCCCCAAAAAAATACTTTTGAATGCATCTGCATGGTAGTGAAGTCCTTGGTGCAATGTCCACACCATCTAGTCCTGTATTTATGATGCTCTATTACCTTTACCCTGGTTGACATGTATTTTCTCATCAGTGGGCAGTAAAGCCCCTATTCAGCATTTGAGCCTAAATGACTAGAAAGACAGAATCTGAGATCTGAAGATCATAAAATGACTTTTCTCTGATTTCATTCAATTAATGTAACTGTGTGTGTACCTCAAGGATCTCATTAGCATGATCCTGGCTGTATGCCAGCATCTAATCAGAAAAGCCAATGGAAAATTTGCTGGCTGTATTGTAACATTAAACATTCTATAGAACAACAGCAGAGATTTTAAATTAAAGGGCTGTGAAACATTGGGGGCTGATGCAACCTTTGTAAATGCTGTAAATCCAATAAATAATTACTATGTAAGCACAATAATTACTATATAGTACTAGATTAAATACTGAAAGTCCCTGAGCTGTTGCGTGGATCTAGTGGAGATTTGCTTACATATGATCAAAATTATTAAAAATACTGTCTTTTTTATAAATGTATGTTATACCTGTGAGAGTAAATTAAAATAAAATGTTTTTCTCCTGCAAATAGGAAGATACGAGAAATCTACTGTTTTTCTGTTGGGTAAGTTTATAGTTGTTATTTGCAGTGATGAGCATCAGGTTTAGAGTTGCAACTCCTTTTGATTCAGAGACATTTAAATCAGCAGATTTTGTTCTAGTAGTGGGGAACATCAAAAGTTAAACCATTAGATTTCTCCGTGAAGCACAAGGGCTCTGGGCAGACACTGGGAGAGAGATACAGTTTGCTTCCTGCTTTCTTCTTACCCGATCAGCATTCAGACTGTACGAGTACAGATGCCCGGCAGGTAACGAAGAGACTGTCACTGTTAATTTACTGTGAGCATCCCATGATGCTTACTGGGGAGGGGTAGAGGAATCTGAATAAAAATTATAAGAGCTATTAAAACTTGCTTGTAACAAAGTCTAACATCCTTTCAGTGTTTCTAATATCAGATAAGTAAGATTTTCAGAATCTGACCTTGTGTTTTAAAATACTTTAATTTAAAATGCTTAAATTTTGGAAACTTCTCTTGTTTGTGCAGGAATGATATATTTCTGACAGAAGACTCCAACATGAGGCATGGTGGTGGAACCTCCGGGAGCTATATTTTCGTGTTGACTAACTAGAGCAGCTCCCCAAACAGCCTCCAATGCTGACAGAAATGCATCTGCACTTGGAGGTGTCTGCTATGGCCTTCAGGTGCTGGGTGTGACACTTTACCACACTTCCAACCAGTGTTGCTGTTGGCCTCCTGTTTTCTTACAGGAACTGTAATTACCAATATAACTCTAGGAGCTTCAGTACCAATTAATTTATTGGCATATCCTGTCATAGCTTAGTATGTGACATCATGGTATTCAGCCTCTTATTGGCAGCTAATTAGTGTTTGTGAGTAATTTCAGCCTTGTCTTAAAAAGTATGCTTTTAGAAGACACTGATCTTCAGCTGTGACCTGGTAACTTCAGGGTTTCTCTGTTCCTGGCTGCATTAGCTCAAACACTAGAAATGCAAATTGCTTCCTTCTGCAGCTGTTAAGGCTGTCATGACTGTGTATAAGGGTAGCTCACCTGTTTTGGTCCATGTTGTGGCTGCATGGGATCACATCCATGACCAGGTACAGAGTGACCGCTGGTAACTGGTATTCCTTGGTGGTACTTCCTAACTAGTGGGTGAGACAATCTCTTTGGAGTTGTGTGAATGTACTTCAGTGTGCTTGGATGGTGTGTTTTTGATTTCTCAGAAATGTCCTTTCTGCTCTCTTGGTTTCCAGTTTCAATAAAGATAATAAAAGGCAGAATTATGGCCCTTTGAGTGACCTATCTTGGTATTTCCATGTTTTCTGTTACTAGCCTTTTTCTGACAAAGGTAGCCTTAGCCTTAGGTTTTAGGGGTTTTGTTTGCTCACTTTGTTGTTTGTCTGGGCAGTTGTAAGAACACGACTTGTGGTGGATTGCATCTGTATATGTGGCCAGTTTTGTTGTTAGTTACTTCTTGACCCCAGACTTGCTTGGAGGAGGTTGCTGACACACAGTTTGGAATTTGGACTTTGCCTTGTCATCCCTGGGTTTTGTTTTAGGGTAATCTGCTCACTGGGACCTATTCACTTCTAATCCTCTTCATTGTCTGAAAAGTAATCTCCCTGCACTGTGACCTTTTCTTGCCTGTTGTACCTCCTGTTAAGAAACAGCCCTGATTTTGCTTTGAGTGGGTGTATGGAGTTACCGTGGCATTGGCAATAAAATGCAAGCCAGGCTGTACAAAAAATCATACAGAAACTGTCCTTCTAACTGTGCTTTTATTACACTGGATTCTGCATATACAGATGGGCTTTAGTTGGCTCAGGGGTAAAAGGCCCACCAAAATATATCTAAATCTTTCTAAAGCAACTTGAATTCCTCTATGAGAAATGCTTTAAAGTTCCTATGAAAATGGAATTTTCTTTTACATTGTGACCTTTCTGATTTCCCATCACTAAACAGGAATGACCCAGTCTTCAGTAAATATCCATTATTATTATTAGTCAATAAAGGTAAAAGCAGCAGATCATATATATATATATATAGGGAGATAAATAATAACATAAGTAGCCAGAACTAGGATTGCCTGTGGCTACTAATAGAATGTCACCTTCCTTTTAGCTCTGTATGCCTCCAAGATCACATGTAAAAATACATCAAAATGTGATCCTCTCAATGAGAATATAACTGACTTGACAGATAAAGAATTGTATTTCTAAATAATATCTTTAAAATATATGGGACAAGTGTAAAAGATTGCAAATTAACCTAAAATCTGCTTCATTTCTAGTTCTGATCATATGTTTACGTGGCAGGATTATTTTATCTGTAATTTATTAGATTTCTGCACAATCCTTTATTGACTGTGTTAATTTCAAAGATACTTGTTCTTACTCACTTGGAACACTTAACTGGGAACTTAACTACAACTTTAAACGATGACTGGCAAGTTTAGAAAGTAGATTGTCAAGTTTATACTACATTAAATTTCTTCTATGCTTTTGTTTCTAGAGTGCAGGCAAAATTTGTGTGCATGGTTTTCCAAGTTTAAAGGGAAATTAATAAATCTGTAGTGTTATCACTGCTTCATTAGAAAAGTCTGAGAAACCAGTTTGTTGCTTGGAATAGTCAGAGAAATGTCTCAGTTGAAGTAGTTTTGCATTGGTACTTTTATTTTCTTGATAGTAGTTGCGATTTTTGGGGGGATGGGCATATCCACAGAATAGAACCACTTTGGCCCTGCCAATACATCTAAAACTAAGGGCAGAGTCTTCTTTAAAAATCACATCAGCACAGATTCAGTTTAGGGATGCATTTGGCTGAGCACATCTGCTGCAGCAAACCTATTTCAAGAGATTATTAGTCAAAATTTGAGAACTGTGTAGACATCTCTTGCAGAAGGCTGATGATCCGTCCAGTGATCCTCAGCACTCTGGGGAAAGCCAAAGAAAAGGCTGTGTACTTGCATGCTTTTCATTGAGAACATTTAATAGTGTAGATGTTAAATGGGTAGGCATAGTAATAAACCAAAATGGGGATATAGCTCCTTGTGAGGCAAGCTTTCATGTCTGCAGCTTTGCGTAACTGTTGCCTGCAACAGTCTTTCTTGCCTCTACCCTTCTCATGAAAGAAAAGTACTTACTGAAATGTATTTGTTCAAATAAATATATTTTTTAATTTATCATGCATAATCAAAAAAGTAAGAAGGTAATTATAATAATTCTAACCTAATATTATTCAGTTGATATTGGTCAAAGTCAGTAGTTTTGTGCAAGCCCTGAACATCTAATTTACATACCTGTGTGTGGTTTGTGTATATGCATAGTGACTTTGTGACAGAAGTGTTATTAGAGGAGATACTGAGACAAATATCTTCTGTTCATTGGCAATCTGAAGTGCCATTGATCTGCATTCATAGCCAGTTATGATCTTATATTTGTAGCTGTAGCTGCATTTTAATACAAATTAATTAATACAAATTGCTTAGTTTTTGCAAATTGAAACAGCTACTTCTATGTATTCCACTCATTTGCTGCCTTAATTCTTTGAGACTAACTTTGAAGGGTGTCCTGAATTTTTGCCTGGGTACAGAAGACCAAATGTGGTAAAAGACTGAGCTGGAGGTAGCCTTATCCTGTTATAACATTCAAGGAAGGTGTTGAGGAGGAGGAGATGTCTACAAAACCCCTGTCAGAATTTCTTCAATTAATCTGTTGGAGCAGTAGGATGAGAACATATTTCTGTCTAATCCCTGAGGACTTCTAGGATCCTGTCCTCCTACATCCTATCTTTGTGACGACACAATGATGTTACCAGACACTTCTGTTGACTTCAGCTGCAAGATGGCTCCTCTTTGCAAAAGTGATGTGTGATACAGCTCCAGCTCGTATCTGAGTAAGATAGGAGCTTTTCCCCAAGTAACAAGTGATAGGACAAGAGGAAACAGCTTCAGGTGTACCAGGGGAGGTTTAGGGTGGGTATTAAGAAAAAATTATTCCCTGAGAGTTGTTGGGCACTGGAACAGGCTGCCCAGAAAAGTGGTTGAGTCACCACCCTTGGAGGTATTTAAAAGACCTGTAGTTGTAGTGCTGAGGGACATGGTTTAGTGATGGACTTGGCAGTTCTGGGTTAATGGTTGAAGTTGATGATCTTAAGGGTCTTTTCCAACTGAAATGATTCTGTGTTCCTACTGTCCATTTGCAGGCTCTGTCTTCTTTCTTCAGCCGTTTCTCCTGACTTTCCCTTCCCTCTTCAGAAGGTCTTCTGAATTTTAAACCTGAATGGCTCCTTCTCTTGGGGTAGAGGAAAATGTAGGATGTGCAAAGATAGCTTGTCTCGGTCATGGGACTAGTGGAAAGTGAGTGTGATATGTCCACATGGAGAGTGAAAGTCTTTGCAATATGTTTGAATAGAAAAAGCTTGGTATGTGGATTTTTTTTTACATCCCTAAGAGGAGAAATATTTTTATTGACATAAGAAAGGTCTAGTGGTTAGTTTGGGAACACTACACCATAGCACCTTTTGTATTGTGTCCATCAACACTTTGTTTCCATGGGAATAGACTTTCCAAAAGTTAGGTGTTTTCATTTCAGCCACATGGAACATTGCACAGTGAAATAACTAAAAAATCATATTCTCGGCCGGCTTG